>CM037851.1:46193264-46793264 GCA_021234595.1 Delia radicum | reverse complement strand
TTTATATATAATGATATGTTTTGCCATATAATTATATATAAAAGTGATATAATTATTTCTGATTAATTGTACCATATACACCCACATATGCTCATATGTGGTAAAATATATGGTCATATATATTTCTATATCTATTTCGTATGATCAGATTTACAAAATATACTAATATATAACATACGGTACACAATATTACGCCATGTTAAAAACAAATCATAAACTAAGTATAAGATATTAATATATATCATATTGGCACACATATAACCATATATAATGATATCAAGTTGTATATGAGTAAATACCTAGAAAGTTTTTTTCATAGGGAACTCCTTAAAAAATGTATCCAAATTTTGGTGGTTGGGATTTTTTCTATAAAAACAAATCCCAAATTTTAAAAAACCTCTTTTAATTTTTTTAGAATTATTGATTTGATTTTTAAAGCAAACATCGTTAAAATAGTCATTTCCCTATTTTTGGCATTCAAAATCGTTAAATCCGGCAACATTGTTAATAACATTTAAAAAATTATTATATACTGAGATCAGTATCTGCATGAAACTTTTCATTACACTAAGCAGTTTTTCATAAAATTTAATGAAAAATTTCATATTATTTATTTAAAATTTCATACGACTAATGAAAAAGTTTCATTAACAAATGTTTCATTAAAACTATGAAGCTTTGAAGAAATTCTCTCTGTGTATTGTGCAAGTTTTCCACCAAATCCTTTTTTTATGCTGCGAAAATGCGAAATGCCTGCTGTCCAGTGTAATTAAAGAGAATTTTACGAAAAAGAGAACAAAGAAGAGTTTTCTACAAGAGAATTATTTATAATTATAATAAAAAAAAAAACAAACAGACAACACAAAATTAAATGAAATGTTGAGAGAAAATTACTTTAAGAAGAAGAAGAAAAAAACAACAAACAGGAAATACCGATAGAAAAGAAAATTTTTAATATTATTATTAATAAAAATTAAAAAAAAAAACAGTAGATTTAAAAGTTTAAATTCAAAAGAACTTACCTTTTTTAAAGTTTTTTATTTAAATAATAAAAAAAACTGCTTTGTATAGATGATTAATAAAAAAAAATATAAAAATGTTTTCAAAAATAAATCCGTATGGGGTAAAACAATTTCTTTACAAAATGTTGTTGTTGTAAACTATTTTATATGATGAAGTTTTTTTCGTATAAATTTTGTTGTAAATCCCTCTAGGAAAATAATAAAAATAAAATACAAATTTAACACTCACTTTTAACTATTTTTCTAAACATATTTTGTTAAAAACTTTTTATGGATTTATGATTGTTGTTGTTGTTGTTAAATTGTTTTAAAGTTCTTTGGAAAGAAACAACAAAATAGCCACTACAAAAACAAAAATAATAAAAGAGAGGTGTATTTGACCAAATGATTATAGCTGTTGTTTCCAGGCTTGCCAGATCTGGGTGTCAAAAAATGTTCTATTGGGAACAGGAAATTTGTTGGGGATTTAGAAAATATTTAGATTATTAGGGTATTTGTTTTTTGGGGATATGACATTTTTTTCATAAATATTTTAAATAAATATAGATTAGCAATAAAATCAATTATAAAAAAAGTTGCTTGGAAAAAGCAGAAGTCATCCCAGCAAAAAATAACATCGATTTGGTAAGCACTTACTATCACTCTGAAAAGTTTGACGGTAGAATCTACTGAAAATGACAGTTAAAACAACTGTAATTTCAGTTAAATATGCGACAAGCGGTAATTACCGCTAAAATAACTAGAATGGAGCAACATTGATTATTAATAGGTTTTTTGTTACAGTTCTGCCTATTATATAGGCTCTAGCTTTTCTAAAACTTCGGGTTCTGATGAGATCTTTAGCCAGATCGAAATACTAGTATCAACCTAGCTAATATGTTTGATTTGCTTTATTTTTGTAAATATACGGAGGTTGAAAGCTCGTTATAAATTGAAAATAACTAAAAATGTACTTGTTCGCTAGACATTTTTTTATTCAACAACAATTTTTTTTTTCTCTAATAATGTTAAATCTTGAAAATTTATAAAAACATGCACAAAATTAACTTATCCCATAAAAAAAATATAAAAAATTTAAGTTAAATAGTCTGTTTTTTGCTAAGCTACGTATAAAAACGGTCAAAATTTTCGTCACAGCATTCAAAAGAGTATTTTACAAAACATATATGCTCTCCTTTACTGTTTACTGCAAAATTACTCTTTTGGTAGTTCTTTATTAAAATCCTAAAATAACTGCTTTAAACAACTGTTGAAAAAATAAGGTAATTTTTTGCAGTTGGTTCTTTAAATAACTGTCATAACAGTTGTTGTGTATTATTTCATAGAAAAACTACTGTAGTTGCAGTTAAAAACAACTACCACTGATTACTACACAAACAACTGTCATGTAGTAACAGTTAAACTTTTTTGAATGTAAATTTCTATGGTTACTAAATGGCGCTTTTCCTTCAAGTGTACAATAAAGCAATTAAGGAAGACATTTTATTGTGCTTTTCTAACTGCATTCTTTCGAAATTAAATTATACGCGCAAAATTAAATTATTTGCGCTTTATTAAAGCAAATATTTTTTGGCTTCTTTGAAGATAGAAATAAGCGCTTTAAATTTTATGAATTACACAATATTTAGAAGCATCCCGAAGCTAAAGCTAAAAATGCGCTTTTTTTCCTTCATAGAGAAAATTTTAGTGGACGAAAAATAATTGAAAATTTTCAGTAAATTAATGAAACTTTTCTTCACCAAATGATTATAGCTGTTGTTTCCAGGCTTGCCAGATCTGGGTGTCAAAAAATGTTCTATTGGGAACAGGAAATTTGTTGGGGATTTAGAAAATATTTAGATTATTAGGGTATTTGTTTTTTTAGGGATATGACATTTTTTTCATAAATATTTTAAATAAAAAATTAATGAAAATCTTCATCCTTTTTATGAAACTAGTTTTGGATGAAACTTCTTTATTTAGTGAGTTAAACTATTAATAAGCTAATGATATTTTTCAAAAAAATTTATAAAAACTTGTTTAATGAAAAGTTTCAATAGACGAGTTCCACTGCAAATTAATTGTTTCTATGCAAAAATTCATTAATATCATGCAAAGAATTCTTTTAGTGTATGAAGGCCAGATTTAATTCATCTTAGAAAACATGAAATAAGTTCTTTTCACCTGCTCAAAAGAGTTATACCAAGTGGAACTTCGCTAGCGAAAATCATGTCTTTGAAATTATTTTAGGAAGCGCTCGGTGATTAAGTAATGCCTTCAACAACTGTTTCTGTGTAAGCAGTATTTTTCTCTGGAATATAACTTTTCAAATAGGCACAATTTTTTGTAATTTTACCCAGGCAGCAAACGAGCTCAAAAATTAATCATAAATTAGCTTAACAAATATTACAAAAATATGAAATTTTTTTTATAAAGGTGGTTTATCAAAACAATCTACTTGCCTGAAATTGTATATTTTTTAAGACTTTATTGAATTGTTGACAAAATGTGAAATCAATTTACTTTTCTGAGTCAATTCTGAAGATTTTTTTTTTTGTTTAAGAACTTTCGTCAAATTTGTTTGCCTTGAAGGCTTGTTTGCGACTGCTGATTAAAAGACCCTTGGGAATTTAAAAAAAAATGTTCTGCCTTTTTACCCATCAATAAACTATCATATTAATTGTAGGGAAAACACTTATAATTTGAAGAATTTAATAAGTAAACAAAAAGAAGTAAGTACCTAAAATGTTTACTAATTTAAAATTTTTTAAATGAAAAATGTTTGAATGTTTCGTGGTATTTTAAATTGAAAAGTCCATTAAATTTAATGGGATTTTGATACAAGTTAAAAAAGTCTGAGAATTAAGAAAAGGTGTAGGAAAAAACTTCGATTGCTTTTCAAAATTTACCTTTTTTAATCAAAAGATCTGGAAGCTCTAGCTTTTCTAAATCTTCGGGTTCTGATGAGATCTTTAGCCAGATCGAAATACTAAATCAATATATAAAACAAAAATTTTAAATCAATATATAAAACTTTTTATTTCACAGTTGCAAATTTTTTTAACGAAAATATGAGCCTTCAAAAAGAGCCATAAAAGACACAAAAAAGTGAAGAAAATTATTTAATTCAAAAAATGGTTCAGAACTGACTCAGAAACAATTTTAAAAAAAAGGTCTAAAAGAATTGATTATTGAGCATATAGAATTTTTTAAATATATTTTCTGAGTAATTTTTGAATCAAAAAAGAAGTCTCTTTTGGATAAACCAATTAAATACACTCATAAAAAAAGTTAGTAGAAAAACTAGTGAAGTCGTTAATAATCCAACTTTGCAATTTTTAAACTAATTTTTAGTTGTAATTGAGATTTTAGTTAAAAATCTTTCTATTTTGACTTGATGAAATACTAAATTTTTAACTAATTCTTTTTTTTTTTGCTGAATTTACTAAAGTCTAAACATATTATTTTAATAATCAAAAAAAAATTATTATTTTAATAATCAAAAGGCGATGTTTGCGTTTCAATATTTGTGTATTTATTTATATTTTGTCAGTATATTTATGCAAATGGTTTTACTATAAACTAATAAAAAATATTCAAGAGTTTTTTTTTTACAAAAGTAAAAAAGGGAAGGATTTTTTCTGAATTGAAGAAAATAATTTATGTTTATAAAAACTAATGAAAAAATTTAACAAACATTTTTCTTTAAACAATGAATATATATGGAAAACTTTAGAAAAATCTGTGCAAAAATAATTTTTTACTTATTTTTCTATTGTTTTAATTTTTTTTTTTTTTAGATAACATATACACTCAGAATATTTTTACAGTAACTACATGTATCTCAATCGGGTAGTTAGCAGTAGTTTAACTAGTTTAGCAGTTATTTTAACTGTTATTGTAGTATTTTTTCAATGAGAATATGAAAACTGACTAAATTTAACAGTCATTTAAAATTTAATTTAATTTGACAAAAAAAATAAATTTTAGGACAAAGACAATGCGTCAGTACATGTAAGTCGCCAGACGATGGAATGGGTTTCATCAAAAATACAAGAGCATTGGAATGGACCGCATGTTCTCCGGATCAAAACATCATTGAGAATATTTGAGGAGTATTAACTTGTCGAGTTTATGCAGAAAACCGTCAATATAAAAGCGGTTTTCATCTAAAAGTAGCAGTTATTGATGCGTGGAGATCTATAAGGGAAGAACTTTGAATAAATCTGGTAGACAGTATGTCTGATCGAATTTTCGAGTTGATTCAAAAAAAATAATCCTCATGCATTTTTTAAAACTGCTGCTTTTGATATTTTAAGTTAAGTGTATTTATGGTTCTGAAACTCGAATTGATTTTGTTATTCCTTTTTAAATAGTAAAATAAAAAATAAATGAATTGTTTTATCGTTATATTAGTTTTTTGTTTTTATATACATCGAGATTATTTTTATGTTATTTTCAATTTATAACGAGCTTTCAACCTCCGTATATTTACAAAAATAAAGCAAATTAAATTGATACTAGTATTTCGATCTGGCTAAAGATCTCATCAGAACCCGAAGTTTTAGAAAAGCTAGAGCCTATTTTTTTATTGTTGAATATTATTAATTTTCCATTGGTTTTACATTTATTCCGGTTACTCAATGAAACCTTTATGCCGGCACTCAATAAAACCTTCTCATTTGGGGAAAACAAAATGAAATTTTTCATAAAATTTTATGAAAAACTTCATTAATCGACTGAAGAAATTCAATGGACGAATTCCAGCGAAACTTCGTTGATTTCATGCAAAAATTCGTTAATTTCATCCATATAATTCTCTCATTGAATAATTGAATTTATAAAAATTAGTTGGGTCTGAAAGTTTTATATAAATTTTGGCAGTTTTCATTATACTTTTGGAAAAGTAAATTCGACATTTAAAATAAAATCGCTGTTTTTAGAATTCATTACCAAATTTATATTCTTTAAAAATTTTGTACTGATTTCATGTCAGAAAAAAAAATGGTCAACCTAGTTCAATTTCCCGCAATAACAGCAAAATTTTCAGTAGCCATTACAGATTTTTTTTTTTCTTAGTGTACATATAAAGTAAATTTTGGCTTATTGAATACAGAATTTAAACTCGGACCTTACTAAAGGTACCCATACATCAACAATATTAATGAGGAACTTCTTGTTTTTGATCCATTATCATATGTAGTAATAGATTAAAGCATAGCATCGACAAAATGCGCAATAATATTGTTAGAGTATGGGTACCTTAAAATTGCACATTGTTGAGTTTGTGGATTTATTGCAAATTTGGGAAAATTAAATAAAAAATTTCAGTTCTAGTACTTTTGTTAAAGATGTTATCTAATTTTGGATTTTTTGGAGATATCAATTGATTTGTTTGGGGATAACTTAAAAAAAAGAATCTGGCAAGCCTAGTTATGTTAGTCTTCTACTAGTTATTTTATTGTTGTTTTTTGTTTAATGTCTGTTAGCTGTTACCAAAGTTAGATATATAGACAAAAAAAAAACATGGAACAAACAGCGGAGAATGGGGGAAACAAATAAAACAGTAGAAACACACATAGACCGATAGACGGACAACTAAAAAAATATTTTAACTCATGGAACAAAAAACAAATGATTGAAATGAAACGGACGACTAAATTGACCAGACTAAACCACCAACCCAACCAGTCAACTAACTAAACAAGCCAAAAGTATGCGGCTAAAAAAGGCAACTAAACTCTTTAGCAACAACAGCAACAACAACAGCAAAATCAGCCACAACAACGGTTATAACAACACCAACAACAACAACAACAACCATTAACTAAAAGCTAACACTTTAATTTTCATATTTTTTTTTTCTAATTCGTTAACTAAAATTTTTCTATTTTTTTTTTTTTTTTTATTACCTATTTTCTTAAAGGTTTTAATATTTCTTAGTAAATTCTTTAAAATTTATTCCCACTTTTTGAAGTTTTTTTTTTTCACTAACAAACTCTATTAAATATTTTTCTATTCTTTTTATTTCACACTCTTTTTTTATGTTGTTTGTTTTTTTTTTATATTTCAAACACTTCGTTTTTAACACTTGACAAAAAAAAACAAGTCGGAAAATTATCGCACGCGTTTCCTTTTCTGCCTTTTTGTTCAATTTATTTCAAACGTCCACTCACGACCAAAGCTCCCGTTAAACTAAAGATATAAAAAAAAATTAACCTGTAAAATTTTACTCATCATCTCACTAAAATTAAGTGTTACTCTAAAATGAAGAGTTGTATAAAAAGGTACTAAATTAGTAGTATGACAAAATGTGTAGAAACAAAAATACATTGCAATAACAAGTAAGCACGCATGCACTAAAATTTAATAATAATAATTTTATTAAAATTATTAACTTTTAGCAACGAGCATTTTAGTCATAGAAAGTATGTATATCAGTATTAGTTATGGAAATAAATTTACAATTAAAAAAGATATATGAAATGATGTTGCCACCTTGCTCGAGAGTAGAACCGCTATTTCACTTACAATGAGTTGCTAAAAATAGTAGTATAAATTTAAAAATGTGTACAGAACAACACAGGACAACAAAATTTTACAAATTATATGCATTTAAGATGTCGTTAATTTTTTAATAATGGGAACGTTATAAAAAATTGGTATTTATTCATACACTCATTATTGACTCAGTGTAACTTTTTCGACCCAGTACTTTTAAACGCATATATTTTTGTAATGAATAAATATAATTAAGTGATGTAATAACTTAAAAAATATTCCACACTTTTAATGAAATAGTTCAAAAATTATTTAAAAATATAAAAAAGTCTAATCTTTTATATTATTGATTGTTATGTGGATGAGAAAATGTGAAAATATAATACTTTGCTAAAAATTAGTTTATCAATTGCATGGAATTTTTGAAATTCTGACCGATCGGGCGGAATGACAATTTAAAATATTTCACAAATAAAATATTCTAAAAGTTATTTCGCTTTCACTCAAAACATCCCAGTGTAGAAAAGTATTATCACATATTTGGTAATGACAAGTACTTACAATTGTCATTACAAATCTCATTACCTTTATATGGGGATGTCGAGCAAAATAATGGCATATTAATACTAAACACCTTACGAAAAATCAAAAATACGAGGTTACCTAAATGCTTACTAGTATGGACAAAAATAAAAAGTCTAAAAACAAAATTTCAAAACAATTAAATATTTTTTATTGAAAAAATTGTTTTTAATAAAATATGCCCGCACGGGATTCGAACCTGGTGCTATATGTTGTCAGTCAAGTACTTATGAATAAGGTATTATTTGTTTTATTAAAATAATGTGAAAATAAACTCATTATTAGTAAGTCCTTATTATTTGAGGTCAAGTAATGTAGAGCGTAGGCTGGTGTCTACACTGGGATAAGTAATGGCTGGTTTTTATTTAAATACTGCCACACTTACAAAAATTATGTCAGGTTTGCCAATTTTAGAAATCCCTATTAACACTTGCAATTTATACAATCATATCTTGTTTAATATAATATTTTAAAAAAACACATCGATTTATATAGCTTAATGTGGTTTTATGTGATGACGCATATGATAATACAAAAATTTCATCACGGATTTAGTTTTTTGAACATTTTTGATATGGCCCCACATATTAATATCTTAGCATATATCGATTGATATTACAGTATATATGGCATATATTACTACATATGGTATATATTAATTAGCATGATAGTTGTATAACGCTTAATACAATGTCACGTATAATAATGTATATTCGGCCTGATTACGGTTGTCGAATTTGTAGTCGAATTTTTCGACTCCATACTATCTTGAAAATTATACAGAAATTAAAGCTTGGAACTAGGTTTTTCACGAACTACACAACTCTAGTTATAACTGAAGTACCGTTTGAAATTTTGAACTTGCATTTTAAGTAGGAAATACACATTTTTATTGTAATGGAAAGAAGGAACAAATTTAAATCTCGAAAAAATAACTGTTAACAGTAATTTTTATAAATTTTTACAGTTGTTTCAAAATTTTTGTAGAAAAACATTGTCAGTTATTTTTACTACATTGTTAGCTATTTTTACTGCAATTGTTAGTTGTTTTTCAGTAGCTAAAAATAACTACAGTTTTAGTTATTTTAACGGTAATTACCTTTGCCGCCATTTTAACTGATAGAGCCCGCCCCCTGAAATGATTTGACAAATTTAAAAACTAAATACAATTCGTTAGGAAGTAACAATGTTATTGATAAATTTAATATAAAAATATTTATTTTTGACTTGGATCAAATAGGACATAGTTTTATATGGTTCGAATCTTAAAATTTCATTAGAAAACATCGACTGCAAATGGGCGGCTATCATTGTTTGAGTTGATTTTCAACAAAAAGCAATAAATAAAATCATTTCATAAGAGATTTCGAAGCCTTTGACTTAAAATATAATCAAAAAGTTGTTTGAGGCAATGCAAACTAAAAATTAAATATGTCTATACAGAAAAAACTAAAATTGAGTTTGAATTAAAATACAAGGTGGCGCAAAAATAACCTTCCGATGTTTTTTGGCTGTAATTTAAAAAAAAAAATGAAAAACTTTGATTCTTCTTGTGGATTATTTTTATTTGGTATTTTAATTTTTTTTTACATCAAGTCGAGAATATGATGTCATGTAAATGGCCGCCGCCACAGTTGATTGTCATTTGAGCCCTTTTTATGGCATTTTCCATCACTTTGGCCAAAACTTCCGGCGATAGGTCCTCACATTCTTGACGGATATTGTCTTTAAGAGCTGCAAGAGTCTGAGGCTTGTTGACATAAAACCGCGACTTCAAAAAGCCCCACAAAAAGAAGTCTGGAGCGGTCAAATCAGGCGATCTTGCTGGCCAGTGCAAATCGCCAAAACGGGAGATTAGGCGCCCGGGAAATGCATCCTTCAGCATATCGGTTGTGGCACGTGCAGTGTGTGCCGTTGCACCGTCCTGTTGGAACCACATGTTTTCCAATCCCAATTCATCAAGTTGCGGCAAAAAGAACTCGTTGATCATTGCTCTGTAGCGCTCACCATTCACAGTAACCGTTTGGCCCGCGACGTCTTCGAAGAAAAAAGGTCCGATGACTCCTCCAGCGAAAACAGCACACCATACAGTGACTTTGAGCCGGTGTAATGGCTCTTCCTGGGTTACACGCGGATTTTCAGTGCCCCAGAAGCGTAAATTTTGCTTATTTACGTATCCGCTAAGATGGAAATGGGCCTCATCACTCATGATTATTTTTGATGAAAAATCATATTCCTCTTGGTGGTGAAATATTCCGCGTTCTGGAGTAGTGTAGCGTAACATTGTTTATTAACGTGTATTTCGCATGTGTTTACTACACAAATGTCAAAACAGAACTGACATTAGGGGCCAATCGCAAAATTTATAGCATTTTCTGATAGGAGGATTACTTTTGCGCCACCTTGTATTTGTTGATTCAGTAAAAGTTTAACTGAATTCGGTCGTGTTGATGCAATTGTAGTAACAATTAAAATAATTCGTATCTATTTAATTAATATTATTTTCAATTATAGTTTTATTCACATCTATTAAAAATTTAGTTAAATATTGTTCACTATTGCGAAAAATTGGGAAAAAATTGCTTAATTAAAAACAAATCGCCACAATTATAAAAATTTTAAAAAATCACCAAAATAGTAAAAAAAATCGCCAAAATTTAAAAAAAAAACGAGACCATTTGAAAAAACGCAAAAATTTAAAAAAAAATTGCCAAAATTTAAAAAACAATTCTCAAAATTGCAGAAATTTAAAAAACTCCCAAAATAAGCGCCGAAATTCGAAAAAAATCATCAAAATTAAAGAAACCCGAATTTTCTACTTTAAACGATTTTTTTAATTTTGACGGTTTTTAAAAATTTTTGCATTTGTTTCTATGTTGTTGTTATACGTTATAAAAACTGAAATTTTTTTTATACCAAATTCATTTTCAATTAAACAGTTAATCGAAAGTAAGCTTGAAATCGAACAACAGTTTAATTGAAATTTTTTTGACAATAATTTTTTCTGTGTATTTTGACATAAGCTTTTAAAAGGGAGATACCACTAAGACTCAAATTTAATTTTACTTGTGCCGTAAAAGTCGTTACTTTACTTATAGTGCGTGTAATCTTTTTATTTAAATTTGGTTTGCTACGCACGCATCTGGTAACATAGTTTTCAGTATTTTTTTACGCTATATGTTACGATATCTCAAAATCCATTAAAGCGACTAGTGTTCCACACACAGAGACCATATTTTTTTAATTTTTCGAAACAAATTTAAGCCTCAAACTTTGATCGATATGCATAATGTGTTAACGTGACTCAAATTTTCTCAATTCTTTTTGTAGACTAAATGTAAACAAATTTCGATCGGCGCTCCTTGAAATGCGACATTTTAAAATCAAGCAGCAACACCAGTCTTTGTGTTATAACGATGTTGTTTTTTTCGAAATTTTAAAGGGTTTTTATTTAAAAAATTGATTAACGAAAATTTGAAAAGCATTTGTAATTGTCCAAAATATAAATCATTAGTGTCCGACCGAACAGTTCGGCCAAAAAACTATATTTTGTCGGTTTTTTGATATCTAGAGGCAATGATGAGAAATTTTGGTATTGGATACATGTTTGTTGAGCCGATTTAATTTGATTTTGTGTATAAAATTTTGGAAAAAAGCCAAAGTTTAGCTATAAAGTTAAATTTTCGGACGCCGAACTATTTTCGATTTGGCCGAACTTTCTGAGGCCGAACAGTGAATTCATTGCTTAACTACAGACTTTTCTTCAAATTTGACACTCAAAATAGCATCTAATCAGCCCAATAAACATTTTTCTATCCGCCAAATTTGTCCATAATGCTGTAAAATACCGAATACAGACCAAATGCATTTTCTGGCCGAACTGTTCGGTCGGACACTATAAGTCATAGTGAATTGGAAATTCATAATTTAGTTTAAATAAGACCTGGGCGATGTCAGGTATATTTTTGAATTTTCCAATTGTATAGTTTTTCTGTATCAATATTTCTTTCAGACTACAATCACGCTTGCTTGGAAAATTTACGATTTTTTTAATACAAGACATGAAGTATAGCCCCCTATCTTAAAAAAGTCGGATATATGAAAAAGGGGAAAAAACAGTGAATAATTTGTTAAAATAATTTAAATAAGTGGCAGCCTGGGTCCACGACATAGTGTCAAAATGGTTTCCAAAATGTGTGTTTTCTCGAGCATTTTAACGCTGTTTTTAAATAAGTCTAAATTACCTAAACTTTAGACATATTTTCATACAAAGATGTGTTAAATTTCACCGCTAATTTTAAAAATAAATACGTTTTTCATATATTTTTGCTGCTTTATCACCTATTTAAATTTCATTAATTTTAAAGGGAACCCATCGGAAAAGCTTCCTTGTAAGTGTCAGGAAATTTATATAGGATATTTGCCTTTTAATTTGTTTTTTGGACGGTTATAAATCTTTAATTTCCCGAGTTAAAATGTTTGCCTAAAATAATACATTACCCAGGTGAAAATGTTCATATATGATCATATATTGCCATATATGGTTTCATGTATGAGCATATATTGCCATATATGGTTTCATGTATGAGCATATATTGTTCCATGTATGGGCATATATGGTAAATACATTCAAATGAAAAGTTCATATATGGATATGAATGACACCATATATGATAATATATTGCATATATTGGTTCATATATTGGTTCATATATGCCATATATCTCCATATATGTATTCATATATTATTCCATATATGGTTAATATGTTTTAATTTTTTATCAGATATGACCATATATGAGGATGAAATTTTTTTATTTTTAACCCTTATTCTGCCGGTCTACGAGTTCTTGACAAAAATATATAAATTAATGTTTCATTGATTTTAAAGACGATTGCAGAGAACGAGTTTTGAATTGAAATTTGAGTTGAAAATTGATGAAAATTGGTCCATCAACTGATATTATCACGCTAAATATACCATTGGTAAAATTTTGTTGGCGAACACCTCCTTTCCGGGTGAGGGGTTTAAAGTTGGAATTTTGTTTTGCGATTTTATGAGTGGTTTAAAGTTGGAATTTTGTTTTGCGATTTTATCCAAAAGTTGTGAATGGGTCGAAAGGTATAATATGTCCCCTTTCATTAACCCATTAAAAGCTATCTTAAAATTTTGTATTTTTTCATCTTTTTTTATTAAAAATTCGCAACTAAAAAATTAATAAAACCTCCAAGTTTAAGTTTAACCAAGTTTATATATTAACAGGGTCGTATTATACCTTAAATAAAAGCTCAATATCTTGTTTATAAATTACTGGCCTCAAAACATACCTATAATACAGATAATTTTTAAAATAAATAAAAAAGACAGGAAAATTTAAAAAAAATACCAAATGTTAAACTGATTCGTAATGGGTTAATGAATGGGGACATATTACTCTTTGGAAATATATTTAAAACACCTTTCCGATGATGCCTTAATGATGCAGATCATTCACAACTTTTGTATAAAATCGCAAAGCAAAACTTTAAATTTGAAAAAATTTGGAAAAAAAACTAAAAAAAAGCTTTTTTATATACGAGAATATAGGAAAAGTAATAATATATGACAATGTATGAACATTTATATATGACCATATATGAACATTCATATATATCCATATATGAGCATATATGTCCATATACCCTCAAATTTCGGATCCGAACATATATGTATTCATATATGAACTCATATATGTGGCCATATATGATAATATATGAACTTTTTCACCTGGGTATTTTATATACACTTATAAGGTTTTGTCTGCCAGTGTATTTATCCGGACATAATTATATAAATTCATATATAAAATTAAAAATTAAATTAAAAATTCAAATTGTTTTCTCAAACAACTTATGTTTTTTTTTGGTAATTTCAAGAGAATTTTTTGAATATAATTAAATGTCCAAATGGAAAGGAATTTGTTACAAATTATAAAGTTGTAACCCTTTTGCAAGTGGCTAAAGTCTAAAAGGATTAACAGATATTTCAGATTTTCATGACGTTTTAAAATCAAAAACCGGATACAACTATAGCTTATTTTGTATATATCAGTATCAGTTCAGATATAAATTTATACCGTTGCATAAAATCGTATTAAATTGTATCGCGTCATTATTCGGATGTTATTTAATCTGAAATTATTAAATTAAAACTAAACTAATGCAAACTTATATAATTATTATGCCCATTTCTCGGATAAAACTGTATTAAGACTCATATTAAATTTCGTATGATTATTAGTGTCCGACCGAACAGTTCGGCCAGAAAATGCATTTGGTCTGTATTCGGTATTTGAAAGCATTATGGACAAATTTGGCGGATGGAAAAATGTTTATTGGGCTGATTAGATGCTCTTTTGAGTGTCAAATTTGAAGAAAAGTCTGTAGTTAAGCAATGAATTCACTGTTCGGCCTCAGAAAGTTCGGCCAAATTGAAAATAGTTCGGTGGCCGAACTTTTAACTTTATAGCTAAACTTTGGCTTTTCTCTTAAATTTTATACACAAAATCGAATTAAATCGGCTCAACAAACATGTTTCCAATACCAAAATTTGTCATCATTGCCTCTAGATATAAAAAAACCGACAAAATATAGTTTTTTGGCCGAACTGTTCGGTCGGACACTAATGATTATATAAAGCAACATATTAATTTTAATCGGGTTATTAAAAATCGAAACTTTTTTACTTTTTTTACATTTATTCGGCCTGATTACGGTTGTCGTAGTCGTAGTGAAAATATGTCGTTTTTAAAAAACGGTATTACGTTTGTCGAAAACTACGAATGTACAACACTTCAAGAAAATCTATTACAATTTCTGTATTTCGGTTGTCGTTTTCGACTGTCAAAATGTATAAAAACAGTCGTCTATTTTATTTCTCACGACAGATTTAAAAAATTCTTAAAAAATGCAAATTTCAATGAAATTTTAATTAAATTTAAATACTTTTAGAATAAAAATTATAGCACCGAAGCTGTTTGCGAAATTGGCGAACGTTTTAGAGTAAAAAACATAATTGGCAAAATCTGGAACATGTGCAGTTTAGAAACATAACTACGATTTCTTCAAAACTTTTACCCCAAAAACTAATTTTTGAGCTAATTTCAAGAAACAAAATATTTGTAGTCGCCGGCGAACCCTTGCGGCTGGGCATTAAAGTTAAAAACAATATGCATGTCGTATGAAAGCTCTTTTAAATGGCTTTTCAATGGTGTACAATATTTTTTATTCAAAAATTGGCCTGTGTAAGTACTTAATAAATTTATAGAAATGGATAGCCGGATTTATAAGCTTTCTTTTGAGGTACAATATGACCACATATCTCTTGAAACAAAAAAAATATCAAAGGTTAAATTTAGACATTGTGGATTTTTTGCGATTTTTGTAACCTTTTTATTTTAAAAGATATGGTAGTCCATTATACCTTTAATGAAAGCTTGTGAAATTTTTTGTACAGTTTTTATATGCTTATATAGGCGATTTTTTTTATAATGTGATCTTTTTACAAAAAAAAAACACAAAAAAATATAAGGAAATTTTGAATTGGGTTGTAATGGGTTAAATTCTAGGGTCATATCGTACATCATTGAATAGATATTTTAATAAGCTTTGATATGACACGTATATTGTAATGATCGTGTGACGTGTACTTTTTGAGATAATTGTAAAAAACTTTTCCGAATTTAATGCCTCGTCCAGCCGCAAGAGGGCTCTGGCGACAAAATTTTTTTTGCTTTTTAAAAAAAAGTACTATGCGAGGTAAAAGTTTGGACATGATCGAAGTTATTTTGCTAAACAACACTTAGCCGTTTTCTTCGAATATCATTCGTCTCAGACATAGGCACTCATATTTTTCATCTGAAGTTACAAAAATAAGTCCAAACCTAGCATTTTTCCATATTTTTGATAATTTAAAAACAAAATTAAAAATTTTTTATTGCCGCCAATCAGCTGTTTTTGACAGATCGTCACAGAGTGCTTCATAATATTAATAAATTTAACAAATTTGTCAACACTCTGTTGTTTTCAATCTATTACAAAAACATTTTAGTCGAAAAATTTACGTAATACCGCAACAAATAAAAATCGACAACGACTTCGACTAGAGTCGAAATGCGACTACGACAACCGTAATCAGGCCCATTAAGTTTGAGCTACCCTAGACGTATATTAGCACATAAAAATGTAAAGTAACGCAATTTTATTTTTCACGGTTTTCAAAAAGTTTTCCGCATAATCCTTTTTTTATTTAATTTAACTAAAAATTAATATTTAGCTATAATTTTAACGTAATTAGACAACAACGATGCATATCCAACTTAAAGGATACGAACGTTTTAAAATTTGACTTGTTTCGCGGATTGTGATCAACCAGATTAAAGCGTTGTTTCGCGATGTATGCGGGAGGTTTTTGTTTCAAAATGACCTGAGAAAGCGATTTTTATTATTAATATATGATTGCACATTACGTGTTGATAGGTAAAAATTTAGCAAAAAAAAAAAAAAGCTGTAACTCTAGTGTGCACATATTTTTATAAGTTTCCCCGGGTTACACAAAAAAATATATATAATCAAAATAAAAAATCGAAAAAGCCACCCCCCCCAAACAAATTCCTAGCTACGTACCTGGGTATGCTTTAATATTAATTAGCACACCTGTTTATGTTTCTAAAATTTTTTTTATTAAAAATATATATAAAAGTTTTAGGAAATAGACTGAAAAAAACAGCTTAACATTAACAATAAAAATAAGTACAAACATAAAAAAAAACTGCATACAAATAATACGATATTAGCATTATTAAGCACAGTTTAACAATTAATAATGATAATTAAGAAGAATGATCTTAAAACTACTACATCCAATCATCATCGGCATCTGGATCGGATAATAATTCTGATGGTATATGATCAGTATTATTATCATGGCACTGTTTATCTAAAGTTTCCTCAACTATGACCGACAATTGTGAATGATTATAGAAATCTAAATCTGTGTGATTTTGTAAAATATCTGTTACCGTTTGCGGACTTATTGCAGTTGGAGTAAAATTATTATTAGCACTTGGTAAATCTTTGGATTTCTTTATAGGTGTAGGATTATAGGCGATAGATGGTGTTAAAGCATTTCTTTTATTTCTCAAAGGTCTGGGAATATATACCTGTTGTAGGGTATTTTGGGAGGGTGGTATTTCTTCTGTAGATGAGGAATAATTTGATGTAGTCGTTGATTTTAGTAAAGGATTTGTTGTAAGTTTACTTATAGATGGTGATATAAGAGAAGCTTTAAAATTTTGTTTAGTAATTGGTGTTGGTATATAGGGGGGGTGGTGTTTTTAATGGTTTTACTGTATCTCTTAAAGGTTTTGGACTATACTCCTCTAGTCGTAACGTAGATGTTGTTGGTATTTCATCGTTAGAGTTTACAATTGTATTTGATGTTGTTGCAGATTTATGTATGGGATTTTTTCGTGATTTATTGTGGCGAGTTTGGAATGTTGTTAGTTCAATATTTTGTTTTTTAGCTTTTATTTGTTTTTGTTCTAATATTTGACTTGGTTTAGTTGAATTTGTTGCTGTAGATATTTTTCTTCTTGTTTTTTGAGAAACTGGTATATCCATATCACTTTCTGAAGTTATTATTAAGGATTTTTCTCGTTCTTTTTCTTTAACTTGGGAGTTTAATATTCTATTTGAAATTTTTCTTTTCGATGTTTGAGAAATATGAATTTCTGTATCTTCTTCTGAAGTTGTATTTAAAGATTTTTGTTTTTCGTTTGCTTTATTTTTTGAATTGCCATTTTGTTTAGAATTTCTAGCTATGATTGTTTTTTGGGATTGTGTTATTTCAAATTCATTTTCTGATGCCGTACTTTTTGATATTTGTTTTTGATAGTTTCGTTTTGAATCTTTAACAACAGAAGATTTTTGTGTTGAACTTGTTTCTGCACAAATTAGCTTCTTTTTTATTATACCATTTTTATTAAGCTGTGAATTATCATGCTGTGTCTGTTTTATCGGGTGATTTTTATTTTGTGTAGAAAGAATTTCAGGCATTTGAAAATCTTCCGACGAGCTGGCTATTGAAAATGATTTTGTTACAAAAATACTACAATTTTCATTTTTAGAGTTGGGTGATTTTTTGGCATTCTTTTTTGCAGGAGTTGTCTTTTTCTTAATTCTTTTTGAATTTGTTTCTTTGGGTGTTTTAGAATTGTTGGCAATTTTTGTTTCTTTGGCTGGTTCTGGTTTTGTAAGTGGTTCTTCTAGTTTCACAAAAATTTCATTTTCTTTTTCGGTCTCCGTTTCTTTTCTGGTCAACGCCTGTTCAAATTCATTTTCTGATGAATTTATAGATATCACTTGCTGTGGCTCTTTAATTTGTCCGTCATTATTATTTATTTCCCTTTGATTTTTCTTGTGTAATGATAGGGGAGATATAAAATTTTCCAAACCTCCCTTATTCATTTTGGGTGGTCGTATATTTTTCCTTTGTGGCGTTTGTTGGCAATAAGAATCAAGTGTGGGTTGATAGTTACTAGAACTTTTTAAGGTATCATATTTATACCAAGTTTGTGGTATTTTTGCAGTAATCATAAGACTTTTACCAGTAGGTACGGTACTAAGAACATGTTGAGGTTTTAAAAATTTAACAAAACGCTGCATTTCCCGATAGCTAGAGTGTTCTGAATATTCAACACCCACAATATTGATTTTACCACGATATTGGGGTTTTGAATCTTTTTCCCAGCCACTGGGTCGTATAGCAAAGACTATATCAAAATGACATTCATATTCAGCAAAATAATCTACCAAATGCTAAAAAGAATCAAAAATATCAAACTTAAGTAACATTTTTAAAACAAATCCTATAGCATAAGAGTAATTCAAAAAAGTTTCGATTCGATTGTAGTCGTTTTTTGAATGGATGTGTTTGTAATGCATTGAAAGTGTTCAACGATCGTATGATATGTATGTGTGCGGTATTAAGTTTTTCGAAATTCGGCGTAGTTCGCGTTCTATCCCATCTCAAAGTTCGAAATTTTTAGCAAAACTAAGAATAAAAATAATTATCCGATTTTTAAAAACCTTATCTCATATGAAAAATTGGATTTTCAGACATTTGTTAGAAAATTATGCAGTCTCAGAAAGTTTTTTTTGCGACCATTTCAAAAACTTCCTCTTCGATTTTTCTTAAACAATTTGTGGTGATAGATCACATTATCTTGTATAACATATCTTAAATTCAGAGTGATTTCTTCTTGGGTCAAACGATATTTAGATTTTAGTCTAAATTCGTTATTATTATTTTCTTACATAAAGCTCGGCATATGTTAATAGTACTCTTAATTTTTAAAATGCTTTTTGAATTTGCTTGATATCCTAATTTTTTCAACGAACGGTTTATCTGAAACAGTTAAAGATATCGAATAGATTCAAAACGTATATTGAAGATTAAGAGTAGGATTTTTAGAAGCCGTAACGAGTTTCAAGTGAGAGAAAATATTTGCGGCGTAGTAAAGTTCTGAATATGAAGAAACAACGTGTTTTTTACATTTTTAGGTTAGAATGCTTTAAAAACTTGATTACTTGGAGAAATCCTGAATACAGATTCGGATTCAGAGCACTAAACACAATTTAAAAAGTAAACTCTGGACTATGGGTCGTGAGTTTTCCGAAACTTAAAATTCAAAATTTTGAAAATTTCACTCTTTTAAGAAAGAGCATTTCCATTTTATCTCAACGACTAATTTTTTGATGGTGTCCGATTTGGTGAGTATGTTTGGCATTGCACGCATATTTCCAAAACAATTTTTTCAAATTTTTTATTTTGTAAACTGTGGCAAACCTGAAACTTTGAAATATCGCAAAATTAGCGGGTTGGGACATCATGCAAAAGACCATAACTTTCATTGTGTGAAAGATATTTAAAAATTATGTTTGCATGGGAATAGTAAAAATTTTTTTGGTTCTGAAATTTTATAAAAAAAAATTAAAAAATTCTTTTTTTTATAAAAAAAAAAATTAAAATTATTTTTTGAAAAAAAAAATGCTCATTAGATTTTTTTTGAGGGGATGAAACTGCGGCGGTCTGGCATATCCTTTATGTCCCTTAAATTTTTCAATAAAAATGTTTTCTTCTTCTGACGGTTACAAACACTCCTCTCCAGGTGGTTTGTGGTTCAGAAATTTGATAAAAAAAATTTAAAAGTTTTAAAATATTTAAAAAAATGTAAATTTTTTTTTTTTAACATCCTAAAAATTTCAGAGTGGAATCTCCACAACTTTTTGAGATATCTGAAAAAATGTATCGTATGTCTCTGGAAAAAGTATTTTTTTTTTTTCTTTTTTCATCAAAATCAATAAAACTTTGGTGACATACTACTACATATTTGTTAGATATCTCAAAAAGTAGTGGAGATTCCACTCTGAAATTTTCAGGGTGTTTAAACGTGTGTTTAAGTACAGGTCTAAAAAATATAAAACAAATTGAAAGATTTTTTAAAATAATTTAGATTTTTTTTTTTTAATTTTTCAAAAACACAAAATTTTCATTATTTTTATGCAAGAATAATTTGTTCAATATCTTTCACACAACTAAAGTTAGGGCCTGGAGTAAAGTGTTTGTAACCGTCATACAATGACAATCGTAATTAATTTTATTATATTTAATTACTGAAGAATTTTTAGTTAGTTTTTTACAGGAAGAAGTAGAAGAAAATATTTTTATTGAAAACTTTAACGGACACAATGGATATGCCAGACTGTCGCAGTTTAGTCCCCTCCAAGGACTCGTCAGTGGTTAATTTATGTGTTAATTGAACAAAGATTTTATATTGTTAAATAACTCTATATGAAAAACTTTTTACTTTGTGTCGTAGTGAGTTTCAAACCCACAGCCATACATCAGGCTATGACTCGTAGCATCACCTCTTAGCGAGTTGAGACACGGTCGACATGATGTCCCAAATCCTAATTTTGCGATATTTCTAAGATCCAGGGTTGCCACAGTTTACAAAATAAAACATTAAAAAAAAAAATTTTAAAATATACGTTCACTTCCAAACAAACTCACCAAATTTTATCAAAATCAGAGACTATCTAAAACTTGGTCGTTAAAAAAATGAAAATGCTCGAAAATAATATGAGATTTTCTAACTAAAATCTAAATATTTTTCAAACTCATGGAAAACCCACTCTGAATTTTGGATAAAAAAAACAACATGATCTATTACGACAAATTGTTTTAAAAAAATCAAAGATGTAGCTTTTGAAATACTAGCGAAAAAATTGCTTTTTTGCATTTTTGCTAATTTTCTCTAAAGAGATTGTATGATGAGATATCAGATAAAATTTGCAAAAATCGAATAAAAACTTAAGTCAAAGCCGTTTCATTCAGTTTAAAACAACAAAAAAATATCGAAGTTTGAGCAGCTAGTCAAAGCGAAGTACACCGATTTTTTAAAAACTTATTACAGCACAAACATACATATATGATAGGAACTATATTCCTTATTATATATCCGAAGATCGTATCGAAAATTTTTGGTATGACTCTTAAACTTACCAAATATCCCAATTTTGCCATTGGTATAACATGCATATTTGCTTCAATAGGATCCGCTATTAATAACTTATTTAAACGTTCATCTTCCATAGCTTTTAGCGCCTTATAACGATTACCTTCTGTCCATACCTTGAATTCATATTCCTCTGCCAAGGCACACCAAAATTTTTCCTTACCAATTACATATGACCCGCATATGTACAATATACGTTTACCCTGATGTTTTTCTTGGAATTTTTCGATTAATTGTTTGGCTTTATCTATCGATTCATGCTGTGTACAAAAGGCATATTTATCCGATATATAAGTGGTATCCAAATATATCGTATGTATATCATTATTCCAAAATATCGGTTCGGATTCCATGCCATGCCAAGCTCTAAAATCTCCAGTATGCAATATACATTTTCCCGTTTGGAGAAATTTGAAAACTATAATTATAGCACCAGGACAATGATTAGCATCTAAGGCTGTTATTTCTATGTTATCAAGAATATGAGGTTGATTTAATTCTAATATATTGATGTATTTTTCATCGATGGGTATAAATTCACGTACAAAACGAGCTAGAAAAGATATTTTGAAGAAAAAAAAAAATAATTTAAAAAAATGTTTAGCAAAATTTGTTTGTCTTACAATTTGGTCTTATCATCAATGAATTTAACATTGGCATGTTATAGAAAGAAAGCATTTCAACTTCTTGATATGCTATTTTGGCATACAAACTTTATTGAAAGTTATTTCGCATCATTATATGAACCACATTCTTCTTATGACATGCCAATGTCAAATTCAAAGATAAAACTGCTCAATAGAACGTACTTTTTGGCAACTCTGATTTTGTTTATAAACTTTCAAAAATATTTGTCAAATATTTGCATCAAGGTTATTAAATTGATTAAAATGAGCTAAGACAAATTAGCAATACGAATAACGGTTTTAGTCTTATTTCTAGTCCTACAAAAAATTCTCCAATTCTCCTGTGAAGGGAAACGAAAATATTCCTTTAAAGCCAAATCTCGTGAAATTTACACCTTTTGATGTGAACCTGGGAATGCAAAAGTTCAATACATTCCAACAAACTACATAGTTGGTTATCAATATTAGGACTTCCAAAAAATTCAGTAAAGTCAAATTGGAGCACAAGATTTTCCAACAACTCCATGTCCACATTGTTGTAGTCGTTAGACTCAACAATGTGGACATGGATCATCGATAGGTGGAATAAAAGTAGAAACACTCATAAAAATAAAAGAATGATGTAATATTGCCGGGCGCTGCATCTGATTTGACAATATGACGGATACAGAAGGACTCACCAGAAAAAAAATCCAATAACTAAGTAGATGAGCGCGATACATCAAAGTGAGTAGGCAGGCTATTATGAAGACAATATAGTCCTATCATCTGGCAGAAAGAATGAACTGTATTGGAGTTCACTATATCAAACAGGTTTAAATTAAAGACACCCATAATTATTATGTTAGAGTACCTAACCAGCAAATCACCTAATCTTTCCTCCATAATTTTAATGTTCTCCGTATTCTTATTAGGAAGATAAACAACTCCGAGTAAAAACCTGGCTCCTTGTGTTTTAATTTCAATAAAAATATACTCAAATTTACCATAATGATCTGATTTAAAAACTACTTTAGCTTTAATTCTGTTTGAAACAAAAAACCCTACACCTCCGCCCTTTTTCTTATCTGACGGTTCATTCCTAGTTCGACTATTATCATGTATACCTACACCAACACAAACTCCTCTCTCACCAGGCCTATCATTCCTGTGTATATCCCGGTATCGCAATAACTTGTGAGGATATATTTTCCTTTAACCAAGTTTAACTAACGCCTACAATATCTAAAAGACAATCTCGAAGAATATGCCTTATTTCATCAAGTTTTGATGCGATCCAAGCCTCCCTAGTGAAAAGGTTGTTCACGTTCCTCAATTGTGAAAAGTTTTATCGTAGTACTGCTAATGAAATATGAGTCTAAATGAAAGACGATCTTGTCATAAAACTTTGACAATTAAAGTGACCAATGTTGAAACCATTTACTAAGTATCCTAAATTAGAAAGCAAGTATGTGTTGTCATGGACAACAGGGCCTAAATTTAAATTAACTGACATAATAATAATTAAGAGTAAATATAATCAAAAGAAATTCGCATGTAAATCAAATTGAAAATGAAAAGAAATAAATTTAGCAAATAAAATTATCCAGCAGATTGACTATGATTTTGCAAGTATCATTACCAGATTATCAAATTAAATAGAAAGGTATTTAAATAATTAAATTATAGAATAATAAAATTCTCCAGGTACTGCATAAACTATATGTTACAATAATAACTAACGACCAATAGATGAACTGGACATAGACATACTGTTTGCTGGGGCATCATCCATCAATTCGGCACATTGCCTAAGATCCAAAACTTTTTATAGACCATTGAAGAAAGCTATATTTGCCTTCGGTCTATCGCCATTAATAAGTTTAAATTTCTTTATCTTTCTTCTTTCCTATAATTTACCGCAAATGTACATAAGCTTAGAAGAAGAATCGTTCAAATGATCATATAAATAGATCCGACTCGTAACACGTCTACCAATAACATCATTAAGCTTTATATGGTTAATTTTGGAATAATTTTACATAATGCAGTCTCTAGTATAAACAGAGTTAAATTTCACTAAGACCGAATTTCCTCCCATAATATAACAGCAATGTTGTATATCAAGCGGCCACAATTCAATATTACAGATTGAAGAAATCCGAGCAACTGGTGTTCGATGATCTTTAATTCCCTTCGGTAAACCATTCATAACTACATTAGCTCTATGCAGCCGTTGTAAAATGTCGTTCTGTGTCTGAAGATTGTGCGTTTTTTTTTTTCTCAATGATCTATCTACCTGATTTACAACATTGGAGCAACTACGCACTTCATCCTCCAGCTAATGGATTTCATTCGAGAACTCCGTACGAACAGCATTTAGAATCTCGTCAACTTTTTCTTGAAATATTTTAATGGAACTTTGTAGTTGTTTCTCCAGCTTAGCTTTATAGTTGTTTTGTTGCTTCTCCAGGGAGGACGAAAAATCTGTAAAACATCGGCGTAAATCGTCACTCAAATTTGATATGCTGTTGTGAGCGATATTATTAGCAGTCCGAGTGACGTCATCCGCATGTTCAACATTTCAGTTGCAATGCAATTTTGGCATGTAAACTTAAAAATTTTGTGATGATATAAAAATGAATGTTGATCCCTTGTTATTTTCAAACAAGTACTGTGGTAAACTGTACCACAAACACTGCATCCAAGACTATTTTGGTTGTCTTTAACATTCTTCTTACATTTTGGGCAAGTAAATGCTTCTTTTGAGGTTGGCATTATGTGTTGAAAATTTTATATTAAAAATCTTTTTCCAAAAAACAATACAAAATAATTGTCTTTTCAACAATCGGATGTTTACGATGTAAACAAACAAAACAAAGGGTGCTGCTTAAGTAATGTTTAGTTGCGCGTCTGTATAAGTACAAATGGCGGAGATGTTTTTTCCCTTTTTGTTGCTTTCTTTAGTATATTTAATAACAACACTATTATATTGTAGTATGGTGGACATCGATGAGATTTGTCTCGTGAGACTATTGCAGAAGGTACAGCGCCTATGCTGTTTGGGTATTAGTGGCGCAATGATAACCGCATCTACTAGGGATGTCGAGACTATTCTAGCAATTCGCCCAATTGAGGTCCAGGTGAAGTACGAGGCCGCATTGACTATGATGCGGCTGAGGGCTACCGGGGAATGGGACAGTAATGGCCATATTACCGGGCACCGTACTACTTTGGACCAGTTGCCAGGGTATTGCGTCCCAGAATGGGACTGCGACAGGATTTCAGAGAGGTCGGTCACAACGCTCTGCGACATGTTAATCCTCGACAGGGAACCATGGTTAAATGGGACCTTCTTGGGGAGCCATCCAGGGAATCCACTTTTACACGGATGGATCGAAACTGGATGGGAAAACGGGTCTGGCCTTCTGTGACGCTGACTTCAATGTACGAAAATGCTTCCGTCTTCCTGACCACAATACCGTACTACAGGCGGAGGTCACCGCGATTACGGAGTGCATTAAGCAGGTGAATATCATGGGCTTGACCGGTGATATTGTGATTTTCACGGATAGCCAAGCGGCTATGGGATCAATGACGATACTCAGGTGTAAAGGGGAAATTAACGATTTCTCTGCACGGGAATGCATTGAGATTATATGGGTGCGGGACACTGTGGTATAGCGGGAAACGAAGTGGCTAATGATTTGGCTAGGGGAGGATCTTCCCTGGAGTAAGTCACTTTGAGGAATGCTAAACCTTTTCGAGCTCTCAAGGCGGAGCTGGTGGACTGGGCTGACACCATGCATAGGACCATCTGGGAGAATGCGGGTGTTGGCAGGACTACGAGTATTCTCTGGGGCAACCCGGACACGGACAAGACGAGGGAAATTCTGAATCTCAGTAGGAAGGAACTGAGTCTTTTGATGGAAATCCTCACGGGACACTCGACACTTAGGGCCCATCTCTACCGTATTGGTAGGGCGGACTCGAGAGTGTGCAGAGCCTGTGACCCAGTATCCACATTGGGGGATCTTAGGGGCATAGGATGGAAGAAGATTAGGAGTTTCGTCAGTGCGGCGGAGTTCCTGGGGTAGAAATGTGACATAGGACCTATTGTTTAGAGCGCACAACAAGCCGACATTCTGGCTTAAGTGTAAGTCCTCAGGGACTTGAGTCGGATTAGGGAAGCATTTTCCCTTCTCCGAATCCTCTTTTCGACCTAACCTAACCTATTATATTGTAACTTTTAAAATAATTTTCCAATTATTTTCTACTTTTAAACAATTAAATTTATTTAATTTTAATTAATTTTCTGGGAACAAAAAATAATTGTACTAAAAAATCCCGGTATTTCGGAAGCGGATTCCCGGGATAGCGGGAACAGAAAAAATTTCAGTTTCCGGATGCATTCCTTAATTATGAGTTAAACGCGTCACTATTCGTGTTTATATAAAATATGCTTACAAATATTGTTTCATTTTAATCGTCATTAAAATATAAGCTGATAAAGTTAAACAACTTTACTAGTTACATAGATTACCAGGGCAAGGAATTTTAAGCAAATGCATGTTTTTCTTCGTTAATCTAAAACTAAATATTTATTCGAATCATCAAATTTAGAACAAAATGGCATTGATTTTTAGTTGCATATTTTGCCTTAAGTGTATATTTTTATGCATATTTTGTGGCGTTTAATGTATATTTTGTCCTTTTTGTGCATATTTGCGCATATTTTCCATTCATTTAAGTTTTTTTTTTAGTTTGTTAATCAAAAAAAAAAATATTTATAAATTCAATGAAAATGAAATTATATATTCAGAACACGTTTTTAACAAAGTGACAATCCCATGCAAACATCAAACATTCATATAACCTAGTTTTCCCACTAAATGAGAACTAATATATGAGCTCGATGTTAAAGATTATCACCATTGATCAGAAAAACATTTAAAACTTGTTCGTTATGTGCAAGTTCTACCTTTGGTAGAAACACAATACACGCTTTTCGTTTTTATTCTCCTTTTTATTTTAATACTTATTTTGTTTATTTAAAAACAAGGGGAAGTAAACTAAGACCGTACTTTGTCTTTTTAAATAGTTTGATTTAATTTTTATTAAAAATAAAAATTACGTTTTTTCGACTTTTAATTGTGCAATGAAAATTAAAAATCCTAACAAATGATCTATAGAGTTTTTGTTTTCAAATTTATTAATTGACCACTTTCTTTAATGTGTTGATAGATCTATATCGAGAATTTTCCAGGATCCCATCTTCAGAACACGTTTTACACAAAACGAACAAGTTTTTAATTTATTGTTGATCCATGGTGAAAATCTTTAACTTAAAGCTCATATATTAGTTCTCATATAGTAGGATAATGTATGAATGTTTGATATTTGCATGGGATTGTCACTTCTTTCAAAGCGTGTGCTGAAGAAAATTCCCGAAATAGATCTATAACACATTCCTGAAAGTGGCCAATTAATAAATTTGAAAACAAAAACTCTATAAATTATTTGTTAGGACAATATTCTAATAAAGAATTTTTATTGCACAAAAGGTCGAAAAACATGATTTTATTTAATAAAATGGCTTTCAATGGCTTTGAATTTTTCGATCAAAACTTTGTGGCAACATTGATCTATGGTAAAGTAATATTTTGTATTAATTTCATGGCTTTTGCAGCACCCCTAGCGGAGATATTTGTACCTAAAGTTAAAACTTTAACAAGCTGCCGGTCCCGAACGGGTTAAGATTTTTCCAAAATTTAAATTTTTTTATTTTTTTTTTTTTTAACTTAACTCTACATAAAATTTAAAAAGTTTTTTAATTTTGTTCATCATACGATTATAGTTTTTTTTTTTTAATTATGTATATATTTTTAACTATTAATAAATCACTAATTATCGCCGATGCAACTGCACATTATTGAAAATAATTAAAAATGTAACTTTTTTTTTTTTAATTTTAACCAATACTTAGGGGATGCCCCCTACTCATGCAGTGCATTGTATTGATCAGGAAAATAGGGTATGGGAGGGAGGAAAGAGGGAGTAGTGTTTGTGGATATTTGATTTAAATTTTTCTAAATTGTAAGTAGCAGGGAAGACTTCTGCGGGAAGTTTGTTCCACATACGAATCGTTCGACTAAAACACGAATTTTCTCTGTAATGCGTTGTGCGAAACACAGAACAATCAACTACAAACGGATGTGCTCTACTAGATAAGCGAGTATTACGAATAAAAACTCGGGCTCGTGGAATAAGTTCACTTATCTCAGATGAGCATCTCACATGGTAATATCGATAGAAAAGTGTCACACAACCCACATTCCGACGATGCTCCAATGAATCAATAGAGTTGGATACACTACTGTCATTGATAAGCTTCACCGCCCTGTAAAATTTTCGTGGTATGTTTTGATTTCACTTCTAAAAACATTAAATTGTAAGCAACCACTTAAACAAAAAAAATATATCAATCACAGCTTGTGCTAAATGACCACAAACAATGAAGTTTGTGAAGGGGTCGAAAGGGTTAGTATATAATTTTGATACATTTTTATATTTTGATATAATTTTTACATACCCAATTAAAAAAAAAAATGTATGTGGAACATCAAATTATATTAAATTATATATAAGTTTGATATGCGCTGAGATAAAATTTGATCTGAAAAATTAGAACATATAATTGTATCTACAATTGTATCGGATTAGATATACTTCAATGCAATTAAATACAATTTTGTAAAATTTGATGTATATTAGATACAATTTCATCTGAATTTTGTTCACATACAAATTTTTGTGTATTATATATATGTAATTGTATTGAATTAGATATAATTTGATATTATTAGATACAAGTTGATACAAACATTTCCTAATTTTTCTCAACAATTATATCTAATTTCAATAACTAATATATGTGACTAATAATATTTGTACATTTTTTTTTACGAAGATGAAACTGTGGAGCCAACAAATCATGCTTCTATTTTAACAATTTAACTCCAAACAGGGTTGATTTGTAGAAAAATTTAATTTTCTCTGATTTTTTCACTATTAAAATGAGGTATGTTGCGAAAAAAAGGCTTAACTTTTTTGTTCATTTCATCTAAAAGAACATAGGTAATACCTTTGCGCAAGTGCACACCAGGAGCTAGAGTCGTTCTTGTGAATAAAAATCTAAATTTTAAAAAAATTTTCAAAAATTGTGAAATTCTTTCATTTGATTTCATATAAAGATACATACATCTATACATTTGAGAAGAAATGAAAACCCAAAAAAATTGCAAAATTTTGTGAAATTTGTTCTAAACATGGAAATTTTCTTTCAGGGACTGTCCGAAACTGTTCTTAATAACTAGAGTAAGGAATTTCATGCAAATGTCAGTAGCCCAAAATTGATTTTGACCAAATACTTTTCCAAATCAAAGAATTTGCAACAAAGTGACATCGATTAGTTGTTGAATAGTTTTGCATATTTTGTTATAAATACATATTTTTCCATATTTTGCTATAAATGCATATTTTGGCATTTTTTGTTGCATATTTTTTTCAATTTGTTGCATATTATTTTCAATTTAATTGCATAATTTGTAAAAATTAAAATTAAGTTTTAAATAAAAATAAACAAAAGGAAACATTTATAACCCTGAACATAGATAGAATCTAGTTGCCATTAGTTAGACATTTATATTGGATTTAATTTTTAAACCAACAAGTTCGAGTAATAAATTGATATTTAATAATCTAAAAGTTGTATGTGCATATTTTTGGATTTTTAGTGCATATTTTTTGGACTGCACAAAATGCATAGTACATAATATTTGATTTTTTGTGCATATTTCGATTCAAATGCATATTTTATGAGCACATTTTTAATTCTTTACTGCATATTTTAAGCGCCTATTTTCCTTTTTTAGTTGCATGTAATTCCTTGCCCTAGTAATAACCGAGTTTTACTGTATATAACAAAATTGCAAAATATGCATGTAATATTTGTGATAACATTTTATGTTATCTACACCATTTTCAACTGAAATTAAGATCATTTTAATTGAAATTATGAAATTCTAAATGAAATTGAGATTTTCTATTTCAAATTGAGAAAATTTCATTCGTATTTGAGAATTTGAAATTGAAATTTTTTATTTGAAATAAAGTAAACTTGAAATAAAAATGTGATTTTGTATTTGAAATTTAGAAATTCGAAATAAAGAGATTTTCTATTTGAAATTGAGGAAGTTACAAAAGAAATTGAGAAAATTTTAAATGAAATTGGAAATTTAAAATTTCTCTTTTGAACTAAAATTTTTAAAAATCCCAACTGTTTTTTCGGAAATTAGTCAGTTACTTTCCGAGACCAAATGTTTAAATAATAAATAAAAAGTAAACATAGATACTGTTAATATAATTTTTTTTTTTTTTTTTCAATTTCATATAGAGTTTTTCCATTCTTATATGAAATTTACTCTATTTCATATGAAAAGCCTCTATTTCAATTGTAATTTTTATAATTTCAAATGAAAAATTTCTATTTCATTAAGAATTTTCTAAATTTCCAAATGCAAAATCTCAATTTCATTTAGAATTTTCTCAATTTCAAATCAAAAATCTCATTTTTATTTGAAAATTTCCCAATTTTAAATTGCAATTCAAAATTCCATTTAGAACTTTCTCAATTTCAAATATAAATTCTTAATTTTTTTATGAAATTTTCTTAATTTAAAATGGAAAAACTAAAATTCATTTCAAAATTTATTATATTTTCAACTGAAAAGTCTCAATTTCAATTGAATTTTTTTTTTTTAATTTCAATAGGAAATGGTGTAGTTTAAGCTGGATTTTGATAAAAGTAACTTAAAGAATTTCAACACATAATAATGATGATGATAAAACTTACCGGTTATGGGACTCATATATAAAGGCATTGAAAACTTTTGTGTTAAACCAATATAGTGATCAGCATGAAAATGTGTTAGAAAATAGTGGGTAATATTTTCAATGTAACCAAATTGAAAGGCATCTACAGCAAATGTAGTACCCTCAATGATTTTATAAGGCGGACAGGGTTTAGGTTTACGTCTCGACCCTGTAGTAGCAGAAATAGCATTAGGTAACGATGTTTTCGGGGGTGTTTTAGGCTGATCATTACTGGTATTGGAGGACAGTTGTTGATCAAAGAAAGGCTGTGGTGCAGTGGTGGGAGAAGTTTGCTTTAAAGTTTCTTTAGTGGCTGAAGTTTTTGTTGCATTTTTAGTTGTAGATCTACTAGAAGTTGAAGATTGTTGTGGATTTGGTACCGGAGTCGAAATTGTTTTTAACTGTTCTTTAGTTTTTAAGGTAATCGATGATATATTTCGGGTTGCACTTAGTTCCGTAGTGCAAGGAGTTTTTAATGAAGATATATTCCGGGTATTTTGTAAATGATTGGAGGATGATAGCTGTAAATTTAATTCAAATTTGTTTACATTTTCCTTTAATTTCTCAACTGGGTTTTCATCATCTGTATCCGAATCGATTGAAATGCACTCAATCATTTTTATGGTTGTGGGTTCTTTTTGGTTGTTGCTATTATAACTACAGTTTGTTTCAGTTTCTGCAGTTGTTAAAGTCGGTTCAACAAATAAACGTTTGCGACCTAGACGTTTTGGATTAGTTGATCTTGTTGTTCTCTTCGTAGTTGTTGTCGTAGCACGTTCGTTTTTGGAGTTTTTTATAGTTTTTGTAGTCGTCGTCGTCGTTGTTGTTGTTACTGCTTCCACTATATTTTTACCAATTGGTGTTGGTGGTGGATCTTCTTTTAGCGGTGCTTCAATTTTATATGATTTTTGACATGACTTAAAGTACGCATCGATAGGTTTTTGCCAAGGCGGTGGCTCTTTTTGGGCCGATTTGGGTACTCTTTTTTTAACTGTAGTTAATGGCTCATTCGTAATTGCTTTCTTTTCGTCTCGTTCATCTGGCAAAGTCAACTTTTTTGCAGTCGTAGCTGATCTTGGATTTTTACGTTTCCTTAAAGGAGTTTTTGCTGTATTGACACTTTCCGCTATATCAATATTATCGGCCTGTAATTCTTTAATATTACGTATTTTTATTTTAGCTGTTTGTAACATTTTTGTTTTATTATCAATAGATATCAAATTTCATTTGAGAATTTCACAAAAATTGTCCGGACAGGCTTTGTTTACATTTGGAGAACTGTCAAATCTGAAGCAACTTTAGCGGGATTTTTAAAACTGCATAGCAGAGCTGCAAGCCGTGACAAAAATTATCAGCGGCGGTTCGGTAGTCTAGAGCAGCTATGTTTTCTTCAGATCAATGGCTAAACATTTAATTTAAGTAATAAATTTAACAAATGGAAAGAAAAAATATGCTTTTTTGGTCTATTTGTATAAGCCGCCTGAAGCATAGATTACATAAATCTCAAATTCTTCCTCTTCTGTTATCGACAAACACAATTTTTCTAACACATTCAAATATTTTTTCTATAGATATACCACATATATCCAACACATTCTTATGAGTTACGTGCACTGACAACTAATTTCAAAGAGTTGTAGTTCTATGTAGTCTATGGCTTGCAGCCACAACCTGATGTGTTCGGCGGCTGCTTCAGCTTGCGAAATATGCACTCGTCGACGGCTTCAGCTTGCAAAAAATGCACTCGTTGACGGCTTAGAAACGCCGGCTTTTATCTCTATTACATACTTGCTAAAATTTATACTGAACGTCAAACTCTACACTTAGTACTAATATAAGCAGCTCAGCTATATTTGTCTACAAGGAGGCAATGTTGCCAATATGTTAAAAAAAGCAAAATTTTGGCAAAATAACTATAAAATCGCTATAAAAGAAACTAGAGATGTCACGAATTTTGGTTACTATTCGACATCTTTTTAATATTCTGACGAATAGCGAATAATAGCACTAGCCCTATTTTTAATCACTGGATTTTTTTTTGGAATTACATTACGTTTATTGATATTGAAAATATATATTTTTAACTAAATTTAACACTTACTCTCTATTAAAAAGTGAAAGAAAAATTAAGATATTGCAAAAATGCAATTACTGAAAATAAGTTAATTATCTGTAAATCTAAATCCAAATTGTAAGTAAGGTTTTTTTGTGTGTTAAGTCAGCCTCTTGAAAAATCGCCATAAAAATCACCCGTTGGCATTTTAAAAATGTAATCGCTAAACGAGTCGACAAATCTGACAACCCTGATTTCAACTGACTATCGTTATCCCTAAAATACCGTAGACGCAATAATTAAAAACCCTTATCAGTAAAATAAAGTTGACGTTATAACTGAAATACTGATAGCTTTGAAATACTGAAATACCGAAATACATGAAATACCGTTATCACTAAGTGAAATATCGTCACCGCTAAAATACCGTTACCGAAATAAAAGCAATTAGCGTTATCCATGCCGATACGCGCAACGAATCGGTTACCATTCATGAGTTTTTTAAAATAACGTATTCTGTAAGACTTCAAATCGAAATTTATATGTAAATGTATGAAAGAACAATTCGGTAAATATTCGTTATTCGGTGAAGTGTCGAATACAATATTTGTGACGTCTCTACAAAACGGGAAAAATTAAAATATTTAGCAAATTTTGGAAAAAAAGCTAAATGGTGGTTAATGGGGCGAGGTACTTAATAGAATGTATTCGCGATTTTCGTCCTAGATTTAGTGGAATTTTAGGGCATACAAATTTTTTAAGAGTTACTTTGGTGAGTTAAAAGCTGATTCGAGGGGTACACTCAAAAAAGTTTTACAGTAGAATCTACTGAAAATTACAGTTAAAACATGTGTAATTTCAGTAAAAACGGCTGCAAAGGTAGTCACCGTTAAAATACCTAAAAATTTAGTTATTTTTAGGTGTCGAAAAACAACTAACAAATGTAATAAAACTAATTAACAAAGTCTTAAAAAGCACTAACTGTTTTTTACTACAACATTTTTAAACAACTGTAAAAATTGCTAAAAACTATAGTTTTTACAGATATTTTTTCGTTTTTTTTTTAATACTTTTTTTCTTACAACTACAATTAAAATTTGTTTCCCCTAGCTCCTAAGAAAAAACAAAGTTAAAATACCAAATCGTTCTCCAGTTATAACTTTTTTATGCATTAGAGAATAGTAAACATTTTTTTAATTATTGTATTGTACATCTTATTGCACTGTGTAGGGAAAAATTACAATAATACTGGCAATAATATTTGCAATAATATTGCAAAGTGTACGGTTACCTTTAGATCGCTTGTTTTATTATTTTTAAAAAAAACATTGATATTTGACACTTCTTTTTCACTGCTATTAATTTTTCGCGACGCTTTTAAATAAAACACCGTATACGTTGAATGTTTGTAAGACTTTAACTTTTTTTATTAAAATACTAAACCTTTTATACTAAATACAACTTCTGATTGCTAAATTGTACTACCTGCACGGAACTAGATTGTCCTTGCGGGGACTTTTATTTATGATAAAAACCCTTTTAAGTGTGTATATTTTCAAACACTAATCATGAAATTAAAAGTATATTACTAAATCTGCATGACAGATTTGACATCCTAAATACACAACCTCGTATAATTATAATTAGGAATTTTCTAATATTCCTTATTCTAAGAATACACACTTAAATTTCTTATCCATAATATAATTATGATTTTTATGCTGGTTTTAAAAATAAGATTGGTTTCAGTTATTTATATGGCTTTCCTAGAGATAATTATTAATAAATATTACCGGAATTTCACACTGCTAATTTTCATATGTGAACTCCTAAACAAACAATAATAGATTAGAAAAACTCCAAACACACATAAAAACATGTTCGACTAATTTTAAACATTAATTAACAAATTTGATAGCTGTAGAAAAAAATACTATCAAAAAGAGATAAAATTGTGCCACGAGTAAAAAGATTGAATATAGATTGAACTAGAAGAGCGAATAATGATGAACTAGGTCACCTCGTTCAATAGAATGAGTAGTTCAATTGAACTAGTTCGTTCAGGAACTACACAAATCTATAGAGTTGGGATTAATCGTTCATTTTGGTGACTCGGTAAGTATCGTTCAATTCGAGTCAGTAAACTAGTTCGTTCTAATCGTTCAATATTTCTTTTTTCCTTTGATACGTGACTGATCTGCGTGTTGTGAACTGTGTCGTTCGTTTGACAATTATTACGCACTATTCATGTTTTACAAGTTTTTTCACAAATTTTACTGTACATAGACAAAAAGTGTTATAAAATTGCAACTTTTCTAACAAAAATTTATTTATTTTGTGTAAAAAACATTTTATTTGTATGACTATAATTGCTCTTCCTAATTTGAAACAATATTACTACTAGTTCATAAAAAAAATAATTGCTATTTCAAGCAGTTTTAATTGAATATAGATGCAATTGTTCTGTAAATAAAAAGAACGAAATGTACGACAAGATCGAATTTTGGTGAACTAGGTCACCACGTTCAATAGAGTGAGTAGTTCAATTGAACTAGTTCGTTCACGAACTACACAAATCTAGTTTTGTACAATTTTTCATCGATATATCATTAAAACAAGATTTACATCTCTTCGGAAAATTATTAAATTTTATTAAAAAATCTATAAAAATAATAGAAACGTATAAAATAATGTTTAAATTTAAAAGATTAATAAAAGTTTAGTGAAAAACTTATTAACGTATTAATGATAATCGTGAAAGAAAAACAGCAGACTAGTGAAAAAATAAAATATGGAAAAAAATCTATAATTTTTATTGAAAGTGTAATAAGAAAAAAAGGTAGTGTACCAAAAAAAGAAAAAAAAAAAACACCTTAAAAATGAAGAGAAAATTATAAATATTTAAATTGCAGTTTAAATAACTTAAAAAAGAATTAAAGTATTAATTAATTAATAATTTATTTGATTCAAAAAAAAATATATGTGTGTGTTTAAATTGTATGTGGATGGATAAAAGAAAAAGTTTAACATTAAATTAGTTGTGTATTTCGTGTTTTTTTTTTCATGCTTATTTTTCTTTTGACTTCGCCTAAACAGTGCTGCCATATTTGGGGATTGGTTATTATAAATGGGAATTCTTTATATAACGGACGTTTTTAACGGTCTGTTTTTGTAAGACGTGTCACTCAAAAAATTCGTGTAAATGAGTGAAGAAATTCATTTTGGGGTTTTGTATCGCATATATCATTTTGAATTGAGTGAAAACGTAAGAGTTGTCGCTTTCGTCTCTTTTTTTGGTTTCCACAATGCGATTTAAAACGTCACAAACGTCAAAAACAGACGTTCACAAAAAAGTATTCGTCAAAGAAAAAAGGCAACACAATTTAATATCAAAAAAAAATACAGTAAAACTCGCTTAAGACGAAATCGGTTAACCCTCGGTTAATACGAACTAATTTAAAAGTCCCGACGTTTTGACAACAATTTCCATATAAAATACATCTTTTAATACGAACTCGGTTAATACGAACCCTCGGTTATTACGAACTGTTTTACGCAGTCCCAAAAACTCGTTTTCATACAAATTACCATGTTTAGTACACTCTTTATCCGTTTATTGCGATATACCTAATATGAATTTCATATCCGTGGATGACGTTCTAGATATAGATGCTAATGTTTTGACGTCACATACTTTATCAGGTGAAGAAATATTGGAAATTGTTAATCCTGCCGATCTTGAAAATTTGTCAAGTGATATATTCGAACAAAATCGTGTGCCGAAGAAGCTGACAATCATATTTTGGTAATAGAAAAACTTATAACGAATGAAATCGTTAATTCAGTCATTCAGAAAAAAATAACAGATTTGTTTTTTAAATGAAGAATTTTAATAGAATTTTTAATTGTGAATGCATGAAATGCTAATTTTATTTTTTATTTATGTAAAAATCTTGTTTTTGTTTTAATAAATACATATTTTTTTATCGTTAAAAAAAACCGCTTAATACGAACATCGCTTAAGACGAACTAATTTTTTTGGTCCCTCGAGGGTTTTACTGTAATACTTTTTAACAAAAAATTTTAATAAAAAAAGAATAATGATTTTCATTTTTATTTTCATTTATATTTATATTTATTTACAGTTTATTTTTTATTAAATGTTTTTTTATTTTAGTTGTAAATGTTTTTGTTTTTTTTTATACAAATTATATTTTTATCTCCACTTTTATTGTTTTCTAAAAAAATAAATTATTTTTTTTCCAAGCATAAATCAGCTGTTTTTGTTTATATTTCATTTACAGTGTTGGGTTGCCATCTAACAACGAAAAATGAGTTATTTGTATATGAAATAAACTAACAAAAACCGAAAAGGAATGTCATGGCAATCTCTACTGTTTGACATAACATAAAGCTTAACGTACTCAAACGTAAGTCAGGCGAACGAATTATAAAAACTCATTTCCTTACGTATTCGTTCGGGTGCCACACGTTCGTCTGAAATTATACACGTATTGTAAAAACAAGCCGTAAATTTTTACTAGTGATAGTGTTTTTGTTAATGGTAATTCTTGTAGAAACAGCATCTTCGCTTCCACTGAACGAGTTTTTGGACGTATTTTGAATTTAAGCGTGTTTTGTACATGTTTTCCAATATATTTGTTTTCACCATAACACATGTTTTGCTCAAAACACGTGAGTGGAGACATAGCATTATTTAAATTTCGTAAAGATTCATTTCTATTAATTTGGTTTGTTTGTTACAGAATCTAATCGTATCCAACTTAACCAAATATAAAACATTTCAAACAAGCAAAAGAAATTTAAAAAATAAATAAAAAAATTTATTAAATCAAAAAATATAGAATTAATTCGCGAATATGGCGAAAATCTGAAAATTCAAATAAGTTTAATATAAATTAAAGACGAAAACAATAGACCAAGTTTTGAACCAAATTTGCAAAAGGTAAATGCCCAACTATATTTAGCGAATTAATGAACTGATCGATTCTATGAAAATACATTGAAGTACCTATACTGCCCTACTAAGAATGAAAGTCACATCTCCATTTTGTTAGTTTTTAGATATTTAGTAAAGTTTTTTAGTTTTTTATGTTTCGCGCCTTTAAGTTCAATATTTTTTTTAAATTTCTTAAATGTTTTAAAAATATATTATTTTATTCAATTTTATTATAGTATCAAACAGATCAAATGGACTTATGACTTTTTTGCCTAGTATATACACCCAAAAAAATCTTACGTACACCAAATTTCACAAATAAAATCAAAATTTCTTTGCATTTGTTCTCAATAAAAATAAAAAAATTATTTCATATTAATAAAAACATAAAAGCATAACAAAAGAAAACAAAAACAAACATAATTCAAACATTAAAGGTAAAAAAAAATAAATAAAGCATTTGTCACTAAAACTAAAATAAAAAATAAAGATTTAATCTCTGTCGTAGGTCGGTTTCACTTGCTAATTCTGGAAGAGATTCCCAAAATTCCATTCTGTTTTGGGCGAAATATCTTTCAGCTTTTTTATAAGGTCTTCTTTTCTTTTAATCAATATACCACGAGGAATCGTGGCAAAAGTGCAGTTTAGCACCTTACGGAAAAAAAAAAAAAATATGTCCGGATTTGGGGTTAAAAAAAGAAAAAAACCGAAATTAAAAGTTAGCGGCGCTCGGACCCGGGGGACCCACTGGGTCCAAAAACGAGGGGACGTAGTAACTCGTAAGTATGGGTACTCAAATTAAAGGAAATTGTCTGACGATTTCAAAAATGGTATTTGTTTTTTGATCCATGAAACATAGTCCGAATTAGAGCCATATTTCGACCAAAAAAGGGGGCCAAAAAATTTCGAAAAAAAAAATTTTTTTATTTTTTTTTGCAAGGTCGCCATGATTTCGGAAAATGTTTTTTTTTCCTTAATAAAGTTTTTCTGCGTGGTGGCCTGCAGCCGATCTTAGGAGTTTTCAGGTAGCAGGTGGTTTCGCTGAATACAGTTTTTCTGCGCGCGTCTCATTATCTTCCCTAGTGTGAAAAAATCGCGCGATTTTTTCAAAAAAATTTTTATTTTTTTTTGCAAAGTCGCCATCTTTTTTACGCGTTTACAGATCATGGTAAAATAATATTTTTTGCAATGTAGGACAAATTTTCTTTCATTTGAGTACCATTTTTGCATATCGAAATTTCATATTTTTCTGGCCCCCATTTTTAAGGGTCTTAAACGGCTCTAATTCGGACTACGTTTCACGGATCAAAAAACAAATACCATTTTTGAAATCGTGAGACAATTTCCTTTAATTTGAGTACCCATACTTACATGTTACTACGTCCCCCCGTTTTTTGGCCACAGTGGGTCCCCCGGGTCCGAGCGCCGCTAACTTTTAATTTCGGTTTTTTTCTTTTTTAACCCCAAATCCGGACATATATTTTTTTTGCCGTAAGGTGCTAAGCTGCACTTCAGCCGGAATCGTTTTGGCTTTAGGTTTTAAAATTCCAGATTTTATTGATGCAGCTTTTATGAAATTTAAGTCTGTGTAATTTGTAACTGTAAACTTAGATTTGTATAACAAAAAGCTATTGGTTTTTTACAAATTTTACTTCTACCAATTCATTTAAATAAACTCTCGGAACTGTTGCTTTGAGTTTTTGTTGAGACGAGTTGTCCTTCCATTCGTAAAAGTTTTCCACTTGCATTTCAATCACTTCAACCTTTCACGAATTACTCCTTTGAACGCAATTTTTGAAATCTGTTATGTCATACACTTTTTTCTGTTTTTTTTTTAATGAACTCTCAACTTGGTGATGAAAGGCATCAGCAGACATAAATGTATGTCCTGGCTCAAAATATTTCAAAATAATATTGCATACACGAAGAAGAAAAGTCAGTCTATTAAAAACAATCATTAATACTAACGAAAAAAGTCCTAAAAGCCTACAATTTTGGTCAATGTGACTTTTTATCATAGTAAGTGGCAGATAAGACTTTTTTGACTAGTAAACACGCTAGAAGTGGTTTTTAGCCATTTACAGTTGATAATGGGTCTTTTAAACTTAAATCGAAATTCAGAAACTCATTCAAGGTTCCGAATCTGGCCTTATCTCAATTTTCGATTTTTGGCGCTTATGACTTTCTTTCTTAGTAGGGCAGTATATTATTTTGCTTAAGTCAACTTTCGTGAAGTTTTATCTCTATTAATTTTGTTTATTTGTAATCGAAACTAATCGTACCCAACTTAATCAAATTAAAAACATTTCAAGCAAGCAAAAAAATTAAAAAAAAAGAAATAAAGAAAATGAAATAAATTCAAAAAACAAATAAACATAAATTTGATGCGCAAATCTGGCGAATATTTTTAAATTCATATAAGTTAAATATGGTCGTTCCTAAATTTGTAGAAAATGTATAAAAATTTTGAACCAAATTTACAAAAGGTAAGTCAATTTTGGTTGAACCTTAAGTCAATAGAACAGTAGAAGGTTAATACTGAACATTTTGTATGTGAATGGCTCCTGACTCCGAAGGTACCTAATGAAATTCCTCACCTTTAGACTATACTACTTAGACAAAAATGCACTTTAGCGGGCTTACAAAAATAATATATAAATGTCTCCCTTGACTGAAAACCTATAAAGTCAACCACTCGATATCCTCCATCCTTTCTGATTTTTATCAAACATGATATAGAAGTTGTACGTCATATAACTTTAACCTTACCCAAGTGTAGGACAGTAGATTTTGATAGTATGGAAAAAATTACAAAATTTTATAAAAGTAGCAGTAGATAATCGTCCATATTTTTTAACGGTGAAACTACGTAATTCATTGTCACCTCATTATACAGGTACTAACAAAAATTTAAAAAATGTTCTTTTGAGGGTAAAAGGCATTTTTTTAAACTGCTGCTAGAAAATATGTATTTCAAAAAACTTTTTGTAATAAAAAAAAAAAAAATTATATAAATTACTTCCTATGTCGTTGCCAAATTCCTATATGGTAATATTACGGCATCTTCCGTTATGAATAAATAATATTTAAAATAATATAAATATTTAAAATATATAATTTTTATCATAAATATTATATAATTTAATAATTAATTATTACAAAGATATGGACAGACGACTACTTTTGTTGAATTTTCGATTTTTCATACTTTAAAACACATGATTTTCACAATTGTATAAGCCGACACACAATTTCACTTACAACTGCATTTGTATACGACGCTGAACTGGTGAATAAATTTTTTAAAAAAAATTTGCTTAAAAATCTCGGAACAATCAAATTATATTAAGATTATTTTAAAATTGTTGATAAAGCCTACAAGTTCCCAATATAAAGCCTACAAGTTCCCAATATTGGAACTTTTTTGGAAATGTCTGCTCCTAGCAAGTAAGTAATAGTGTTTTTTTTGAGTTCATTAGTATCGATCACAAAAAAAACACTATTACTAACTTTTTGTTCAGATTCCATTTCTAAGCGAAATAATGAGCTGATCGGTTACATATTTTGCGCACATAATCTGAGAACCTTCTAAATGATAATTAGATAAGAATAAAAAAAGTTCAGCGTCGTATACAAAAGCAGTCAATGTGTTTGTCTTCTTAAAAAATTTTTAAAATCTGTTGTAATATACAAAAATTCTTATGGAATTTAACCTTCTGACGATTATCAGCCACCGCCGACACTTCCAGGCAGTGTATCCCATTTTAGAAATAGAAATTCTTAAAAATATTGAATAATAATGTGAAACTCAAAAGCACAGTTGGCAGAACTGCTACTGGGGCATTTACAATCTGGTTTGGGCTTTAACTTTTTGAATTTTTTGCAAATATCAAATTATTTATTGCATAGCCGTATAGACCACGAAAAACACTAAGAAATGTTATAGTAATTTTTCGCGATCGTCAAAAAAAAAAGTTCACGCGCCAACCGCGATGAACTTTTGAATTTTTGTTTTCTTTTAAGTGTAAAAAAATAACATATCTACATAGTATTTAGTATTTTCTTATAACTACAATAATATAAAAAAATCGGACCATTTGGATGAAGAGCTCGAAAATTCGCTTCTATGACGTTATTTCGAAAAAAAATTGTACAAACAAATATTTGTCTTTAAAATGGGTATAACATTATATTATATAGGAGTAAGATTTTATATTTCTGGCAACACTTGCTGACATCTTGTATTACTTCATTCATTGATTCTGCTTTTTCATGTTTTTGCTTTTAACTTTTTTGCTCCCTCTTCTTCACAATTGGTTTGTGTTAGTGGGGGAAGGTGTAAAAAAAACATAAAAAACTACGGTATTTTACTTTCATTGTTGTTGTAGTTTTTTTAATAACAAAAAAGATTCATCAGAGCATTAAAGAAAAAAGACTAAAACAAAAAATATACAAGAACAGAGCTCCAAGCCGTCTAGAGAAAATATGCGGTGGCGACTGAAGGGAAAATTATCATCGGCGGCTCAAGCCGTTATGCTAACAAAAAATATTAATAGTGAGGTTATTGTTGATCTAAGTATATATTTAATGTCAAATGTTTTTTTTATTTGGTTAAAGATCATGAACATTTTCTAAATTAATACAAAAATTATAATTAATTATAATTTAAAGATATATTAATTTGCCTGCCAGCAAACACGCTACAATATGAGTAAGAAATGGGCTCAAAATATATTATAAAAATTTAAAATTTTTGTATGAAAGTGGTTCACCCAAAAGAGCCTTCCTTTTTGATTCAAAAATGACTCAGAAACTATAAATAAACAAATTCTATAGGTTCAAAAATCAATATATTTTTTTTTTTAATTTGTTGAATTGTTCACAAAATATTTAAATTCAATTAAATTTCTGGTTCAGATCTGAACCAATTTGTGGATTAAATAATTTTCTTCAAAGTTTTGTGTCTTTTATGATTCTTTTTGGAAGGCTCATATTTTCGTCCAAAAAATCAGTAATTTTTGGCAGCAGCATTTTGAATTTTCAAAAATATGTGTTCTATTTGATTCTTTTTTGACTCATAGAATAGGAACCCCAAAAAGTATACAAATTTAGATGGCTGGGTTTAGAAAATGAACAAAGATCTCACAATTTTAAATTAATTATATTAAAAAAGTGGTTTATTTAAAATAAAAGTAAAATACTTGGAATGTTCCCAACAACGACAAAATTATTTGTTTTAAATTACAATAATTTGACAGTAAAGTTATAAAATGGTTGAAATCAACACACGTTTTCTGCTAAATGTTAGCTGGTTAAAAACAGGTAACAAATTTAGTTAATATACAAAAATTTAGGAGAATTTTTATTTAAAATATATGTTGCCTCTCACTTTTTCGAATCATTTATTAAATAATAACAAATTATAAGTTTTCTTTATTTAATTTTATTTGATAACACTATAAATTTACTAATTATTGTTTTTATTTTTCACATTTTTTTAAATCTTTCTTGCCTGTTTGTGTTTGGTTCTGGTTTTCTCTATTTATGACATGTAGAATTGATTCTTCTTCTTTATTTGCCAATTCGTTTTCCGAATTTTAGCGACCAATACAAATGAAGTAGATTATATTACATTGCACGATAAATAATTTCATAAATTTTTCATAATTTCTGCAAAAGCGTTCCTATTTCTCGCCTCGCTTAGGAGATTCCCCACATCTCGGATACCAGTCTATTCTTGTATGTTATTAAGCCACGTAGTTTCTTTTCTTCCTCTAGTAGGTCTACCTTCAATATTAGCTTTCGTAATGGTTTGTAGAAGCTTATATTTTGGGTTTCTCATAATGTGACCCAAGTATGCCGTTTTTCTTATCTTTATAGTGGCTAAGAGCTCTCTATTGCGGTGTACTTGCCTTAGTACTTCGTTGTTAGATATAAAGTGGGTCCATGGTATTTTCAGTATTCGTCGGTAGATCCACATTTCGAAGGCTTCCAGTCTTTTTACGTCAACTGCTTTAATAGTCCACACCTCCGTTGCATATATGTAGGAGTGCTGGGGAAAACTTTCTTATATTTAAAAAATGCTTCTCTTGCCATTTCAATACGGCATCTTATTTCTTTTGAACCGTCCCACTGGTCATTGATTGTAACCCCTAGATACTTAAAGCTCTGTACTTTACCGACATAGGAGTTTTGCATTCTTAAGGTGGTTATGTTGTGGTTACTTTTTCTGCTTTTAATTTTTGCTATTCTTATATTACTAATATTTAGTAAAAAAATCTGCTAATTTTAGAAGTTTTTTCTGCAAGGTAATTTTAATCTAATTGTTAGTAGCTTTTTTTTTGCTATTTTTATAGGTTTATTTCTATAAGTGTATCCCTATTTCATTGATTTTTATGATTTTAAGGCTCCACTTTGCCGTTCCGTGCCTTGACGAATCAGCTGTTTCATTCATAGTTTATGTGAGGTGATTTTTTGAAAAACGAACTATCCATAAACCAAAAACAAAACATCTGATTCGTTACGGCACGGAACGGCAAGACTAACTGAGCCATTACACATAGCTTTCGTGGTGCGAAACAACGAAAGGTTTCGTTTCGCACAATGTACGTCGATTTTCGTATATATAACGCATGGACTTTTTCGGTGTATATTGTTGCGAATAAATTAAATTGTGGTTGCATTAGAAATTTAATATTTTTATTGGTTCGAAGAAGATTCACTGACTCCTCTTTTACCAAATAAGCTATTTTCACGACAAATCCTCCAATTTTTAAACGTATTTTGTAGTTTAGCTTATTTTAGCGATTTTTCAATTTGATATAGAGATATTTGTAGAAAAAAGTTGGCAACAGTAAATGATTTTTACTTTTGTAATTTGCTAGTAACGGAACAAAAGGCATTTATGCACATAAAAAAATTCGGATAAGCCGATATAGTCGGCTGAAAGCAAAACGAAAAACGGGAAATAAGTTAGTATGAATACCTTTATCGTCCCATGCTCAATCATAAAAAAAAAATATATGAAAATGGAGGCCGTTTAAAAATAAAAATCGATATTTGCCATTTTTTTTTTGTAGTCTAGTTCAGAAAACAAATACACTACTTTTCGTTTACAGTCACATCGCTTATAGTCCATTTAGCGATATAGTCCATTTTTACACTTTTACTGTCATCTAAAATCAAATTGCATACAAAATATTTAGGATATAGTCCATTCACGATATAATCACATTTGGCTTATATGCCACTAAACTCTGGCTACTAAAAGTAAATTTATATGCAAATAATTTAAGTTATAGTCACAATACAGAAAATTTCTAATATTGTGAAATCTTGAATTTTTTTCGGTTTAAAATTATTTAAAAATTTAAGAGGTTAAAACGAAAATTGGAACAAGGAAACTGAGCTGAATCGTTTCAAACATCGTTTTTATATTCCAAATTTTCCACCAGTTATAATAATAAATAAATTGCATATAGTCACATTTCATGATGACTATATCACAATTTATTTATAGGCAACAAAATGGCATATAAAAAAACTAGCGATATAGTCCACAACTTGTGTGCAACTAAGAGATGTGACTATAAGCGAAAAGTACTGTAGTAAACAATTTTTTTCCAAACGATTGATTATGTGACGATAGCCACGCTAATTCTGTGTTGATTAAGTCCTATATCATCAAAATCGGTTCAGCTGAACTTGAGAAAACGTGATTTCGGGAAAAAACACGTTTAAGATCAATTTTTTGGCACATGCCTCATTTTTGCAAAAACATTGCATCACAAAAACGGCTGTATCTCCCAAACTATGTCTAAAAACCCATTTAGAATAATATTTTTGAATATCTAAGCTACACTCAAAAAAAAAAAGTTTGTAAAGTCAGCAAAAAATTTTATCAGCAAAATTTTAGTCAGGAGGGTGCTTGCAAAAAAAATGCTAATGTCAGCAAAAGCTTTTGCTGAAAATCAGCGAGCTGATTTTTAGCTGCAAAATTAGTAGATTCAGCAAAAGTTTTGCTAACACTTAGTAGATTAGAAATAAAAATGCCTTGCTAAAAATTAATAAATTTTTTGCTGAATTTTAGTAGACTGAAAAAAAGGCAAAAAATTTGTAGAAAAATTGTAATTTAGTTAATTTATTTGCTGAAAATTGTGATTCTTTTAAAAATAATTTACAATAATTGCGAAATATAAAAATTTTCATTTTCCCACATGAATTAATTTAATATCTGAAAATATATAGAAATAAATATGTATATATAACATAAAAAATTTTTCTTTCATTTACTTACATCAATGATTGTCTAAATGATGCTATCTTTTAAAGGACGCAACTGCCGAAGATAATTATAAAAATGAAACGAAAAAATAAACAAGCACAAACGAAACACAAAAAACAACCCTATTTTGCAATAAGAAAAAGGTAACATAAAAATCTACCTAAGATGTGTGTCTTTGTCTTTCGCTTTACTCTGTCTACACTAGATAATTAATCTATAAACATTTAGTTTAGAAATACATATTAAATTTAAATATTTTATTTTGTCTTTTATTTAATCACAAGCCGGTGACAACGCAAAATTTAAGTTGTTTTAATCCTCAATTTTGTTTTATGTATGAAAAACAGATACAAAAATCTTCCATGGTTGATTTTTTTATATGTCTTATTAGAGTTGTACTTTTTAGTATCATTTTCCTCTTCTCTACTACATCTTGACATGCCGCGACATCTACTTCATTCTGCGTATATCTTTCAATCTGGTTGTCGTCCACACTATTAATGTGCTTATCAGCAAAATTTTTTTTAGCAAAATTATTTAGTAAAACATTAGTATATTAGTAAAGCATTAGTATAAAACAGTTAAGTGCTGAATAAGTATAACAAAAATTTTAGCTGAAAACACGATTTTAACAAAAAATTTGCTAAAAAATAGTATACCTGATTTACAACACGTTTTACTAACTTTTCTACTAAATTATTTTTTTGAGTGTATAAAAATATGAGAAAATCTAAAAAAAAAAATTTTCAAAACAAAAGACCAATTAAACTCCAAACAATTTTAAGGCGACTTTGAACTCTGAACACGATTAATATGACAACGTCATAATCAACATCTTTATTCAATTTACGAAATTCAAAATCTTCATTATTTATAAAAAAAAAAACTAATCGAAACGTTTTGTATCTTATAGTGCCCTGTCTTTTACGTTATACTTTTTAAATATTAAAAATTTACTTTTGTTTTCGCAAAATAACACAGATTCTTAGTGGATTGGATTCTTTGTTCCACTGGTTCCATATTTTGTAAATTGTAAAAATGTGAATATAATTGATTTGTATACAAATTTAATTCTTTTTGTTTTCTTTAGCAAATTTGTTTCGTTTTCTTTTAGTTCCATAATTGTTCCATTAATTAATTATAATAGTTTTCTCGTCGTTCTGTAGTATCGTATGAATGATATCATGCTAATATTTATAGGGGATAAAAACTACTATTTTCGTATACAAACATGTTTTGTTTTGATTTTTTTTTTTAATGCATTCTAAACATTTTGTAAATTTTGCTACTGTAAGATTTTCAGATTAAAGAGAATTTTTCTCCGAACATTTCTCTGATTCTGAGACTATTTAGGTATTTATTTATTTATTTATTTATTTCAAAAAATACTTTACAAAATAAATTTATAAAATATTAAATATAAGCGCAAGGTAGCTAAGACCATAATGCGCGGATATTGATTTAAATTTCATTAATATTTTGTTTACTAATACATTCTTTTACCAGCTTTATTTTACATGGATTTGAACAATCAAGAATTTCTTCTATGGTATCATCACTTTTTGACATGGAACACTCTATTAGTATATGAGGGATGTCCAATATCACATGACACAAACCGCATATTGCCGGCTCTGTATTGTTGTAGTAATGTTTGGTGTTAAACAAAGCTTTTCCAACTCGCATTCGAGCCATTGTAACACATTCTTCTCTACTAAGGTTGGCGTGGTATTTTGGTCTCTCAATACTCCTATTGTGTTGCCTGAGAAAAGTCTGAGTATTTTGCCATTGTTGTATTTTATTCGTTAAGTGCTGCATTTTATAGGTGTTAGTTATTAATCAGCATGCTCGTTACCCGGTATGCCTATATGTGAGGGGATCCATAGCAATGTAACTTGTTGATATGAACATGGTCTCACCAAAATGTTTTTAAATAAACCTTTTTTGTTTTTAGAAAGTGCATAAACTGCACTTAAGCTATCAGTGCATATCAGTGTTTTGCATTTTTGTTTAATTGCGTATGTTAAAGCTTCGTTAATAGCTGTAAGTTCAGCTGTAAATATACCAGTGAACATTGGTAAAAGGCCTTGTTTAATTACAGTAAATCCTGAGGTTGATGTTTGTTTCACTAAGGCGTATGATGTGGCACCATCCTGGAAGGAACCATCAGTGTATAAAACACGGTCCGGTGATATAATTGATTTCTTTTCAGCAAACATCTGTTTAAAGCATTGTGGATTTGATTTGGATTTGCTAAGTGTAACAAGTTGGGCATCAATGCATACTGTAATATTTGATGACAAAGTTAAAACTGGTTTTTTAGGAAGCGGCAAATTGTACTTTTTAAAAAGCAGGACTATGCTTTTAATAGAACAATTATATTTGCATGTTGGATAGTTTAAATAAAACCAAAATATTTGGTGTAGACTTTCATCTGGGTCAGTAATAGATAGATAATAAGAGATTTATAGATATTTTTTCCCATATTGTATTGAAGTCAGATGATCTTGTTTCAATTCTTAAAGATTCAATTGGTGTTGCCCGCAACAAACCAGATGCTGTCCTAAAACAGTTATTAAGAGAGGTGTTTAATTTACTTACATTTTCCTTCGATGTCCAACCATATATAGTGATTCCATGCTGCACTAACCCGTGAGTAAGAGCTTTACAGATGTCAAGTGCTGTTTCCATATGTGGGCCTTTCTTTTTAGAACATATTAATTTCAAAAAGTTGTTTATTTTTCCTATTTTTCCTATTAACTTGTTGACGTGTTCGTTCCATGAAAGATTTTTTGAAAATATTCCTAATATTCTCATTTTCTTTTTATATTGAAGTTCTATTCCAATAGTAAAAGTTGGGGATGCACAATTTTGTTTTCTGCACACATGGAGAAATTCTCCCTTGTTTAGGGGAACCACGGCTTTGACAATATTCCCTTATAGAAAACTTTTTTGATTCTAAATTGCATATCGATGGCTTAATATAGAAAGGTCGTATCTCGTTTTTTTTCAAAATCGGGTTTTTTTACATATTCTGGTAGAAAAAACTCGGAAACACCTCACTTAAAAAAAAATCAATTCCCTATGTTTACGAATAACGGATTTACAGTTATTAAAAAAAAAGCCCTAACTCATTTAAAGTTGAATTCATATTTTTTGGTTTTTATTAAAACAAACAACTTTTCAAAAGTATTTTTTATAAAGTTTCATAGTTTAATGGTTTTCTGATTTTTGCGTTTTTCGTAAGAAAAAATATGAGAAAAAAATTACATAAGTGAATAAATAAATTTAAATAATGCTTGTAAGAGGAAAAATGTGGCGAAAAAATCTGAATGGAGATGAAATAGAAAAAATGCACGAAGAAAAACCGAATGACATCAAAATTCCTGAATCCGGACTATGTGCCATTTTTTGCATGGATGTGCAAGCTGTTAAATTAGTGCCTCAATTACACGCAAGTGCTGAATATTTCAAAATGAAATTGCAAATACATAATTTCACAATACATAATGTTGTCACACATGCTTCAGATAATTATGTTTGGGATGAAACTGATGGGAATCTAGTCTCTTCTGTTTGTTGCAACATGCATTATTAAGCACTCAAGGAATTTCCATGCTCCATCGCCCGGTTTTCATCACATAATCATTTACTCGGATGGTTGCTTTTGCCAAAATCGAAATGTCATTTTGTCTAATCGCTTTTTCAAAAGAAACCAATATATCGATTGAACAAAAGTACTTAATAAGCGGTCATACACAAATGGAATGTGACGCTTCACATTCCCTTATAGAGAGAAAAATTAATAAAAGACGAATAAACTTGTCGTCTCGATTTGTTCTACTTATAACTGAAGCACGGAAAGTTCCAGCACCCTTACATGCGCACCATTTACATAATGATAACTTTTTGCATTTTGAAAGTATTTCTCAGATATACTCGTCTATGCGTTCAGGTAAAAATATTGCTTAGTAAAGAAATTCTAAAGATATTTATAACCAATATTAACAACAATTTTTAGGGAGAAACATTGTGATCCAACATTAAATACGAGCCTTAGCATATGATTCGTCAGGATCAATTTATTTTAAAACTAATATAGCAGACGAATATCAGCTGCTGCACAGAGATCGAAGTCTGCTATAAAAGATGTTTCCCCTGAACGACTTTATAAAGAAAAAATATCAATATCTAAAAAAAAGTGGGACCACTTGCAGATTTAAAAAAGTTCCTGCCGGCAGATTGCCACCACTTCTATGATAATTTGCCGTATAAAAACTAATTTTATTTAAAAGTACATTATTTTATATATAACATCTGTATTTTTACTTAGATTTCTTTTTCGTTAATTTAAATATGAATTGTTTTAGGAGTATATTCTATTTTTTATGCCCGTAATTTCAAGCAATAGATACCTACCGGTGCTTAGATACCTACCGTGTACACGAACAAAATCGGGTAGGTATCTAAGCACCGGTAGGTATCTATTGCTTGAAATTAAGGGCATTAATTTAGTTCAAAAAGCCCTAACTTAATATTTTTTCAAAAAAGTGAGTAATTATAAGCCCTATCTTACATAACTTAATTAAATGTAGGAAAAAAATAAAACAGAATTGAATTTGTTGGCTGTTTTAATAAAAAAACTGCTTTAGAATTTTTTTTTTTTTTTATTATTTTTTCAGATTTTATTGAGTAACTAAAAGTTGAGATACGACCTTTCTATATTAAGCCATCGATATGCATAATCATTTTGTTGATTTTTATAACAGTCTTATGAACAAAATTTTTTATTTCACACGCAGATTTTATTTATAAGACTGTTTTAAAAATCAACAAAATGTCTATGCATAGGACCATAAAACTGTATTATAAATTTCTTTTTGTTTGAAAACATGTCTGAAATTTAAGAAAATTTTAATTATTTGTAAACAGGATTAAAGTATTCAAGAAAATAAAAAAAAGTTGATATCCATATTGCCTATGTCGTAGATCCAAAGGGTTAGACAACTTTGAATTATTTGATATATATAGGGAAAACCACTCTTCGGGAAAAGTCGCTTAAAAACCGAACGACTACGAATATCGGAAAAAGCTCAGACACCACTTCGATTAAATAAAATGGTAACTTATATTTATGATTCTTAGCTCAATCCAACTTAGAGTATTTTTAATTAATATTTTAATCTTTTTTTTTACATTTTTATATTGAAAAAAATATCATTTTGTATAAATTTCTCTTAATTTAGTCCAGGTTTATCTCAAAGCGAATTCAAATGCATGTATTTTACTTTATTTGGGTCATATAACAATGCTCTAGAGGGGAAAATTTTGAATTTATTTTGGAAAACCATATCACGTAAAGTCTTAGTTTGACCAAAATTTCGAAAAGTGAAAAAGAGATTACTTTTTGCAGTAAATAGAATATAATTGTTTTTGAATTGGGCAAAAGTTTTAAGCTTGTGAACTTTAAAACAAAGCTTCTTGGAGAAAGCTAATTGCATAATTCTTCATTCTTAGAAAGAAATTCATTTCAGCCAAATAAAATTTGGTACACACCTTATACGACTCTTGCACTCTAAACGGGTCCTAAATTTAACAAGAAAGGGGGGAACTTAGAGTATTTTTAAATAGTTTTTTTATCTTTTTACATTTTTGTATAGAAACATATAATTTTTGGGGAGGGGGTATTGGGAAATCGACCAACTTACTTCAATGATTGTCTAAATGATGCTGCCTTTTAAAGGACGCAACTGCAGAAGATAATTATAGAAACGAAACGAAAAAATAAACAAAAACAAACGAAACGAAAAAAACAACCCTTTTTTGCAATAAGAAAAAGGAACCATAAAAATCTACCTAAGATGTGTGTCTTTGTCTTTCGCTTTACTCTGTCTACATGTCTGTGTATATGTTTGTTTGCAATTTGACCACACTAGATTATTAATCTATAAACATTTAGTTTAAATAAATAAATATTTTATTTTGTCTTTTATTTAATTAATAGACAATTATTTTCACAAGCCGGTGACAACGCAAAATTTAAGTTGCTTTAATCCTTAATTTTGTTTTATGTATGAAAAACAGATACAAAAACTTCCATGGTTGATTTTTTTATATGTCTTATTAGAGTTGTACTTTTTACCCAGCATACCATATGCGCTCTAAATGAGCTCATAAAGACTCTTTTGTCGGAACGCTGACGCTCATAATGAGTTCATAAAATAATCATAAACAGTCATAAAACGCTCATATTTGAGTGGCTTTTTCCACTTAACTGGTCACTCATGAAAGAGCTCTAAATTTTATGCGTTCACTTATTATTAATTTGCTTTCTTTTAAGCTTGCTCTTTTCATTATTTTAATTATGTATTATTTTTGTATTTATTATAAAATAACTCACAATTTTGTCTTTACGCTTCCAAAAATATTCACTAATGAATCAATTTGTGTAACTTCTTTCTTCTGCTTAGCTGGAATTTACCGTTATCTGTCAGCGTGCAGAAATTACTCATAAAAAGCACATAAAATCTATCGTTTATGAGCTCAGAAATATGCGCGCAGAAACCACGCATAAAAAACTTATAAAATTTACCGTTTATGAGCTCAGAAATTTACACGCAAGAAACACTCATAGAAAGTCATAAAATCGATCGTTTATGAGCCCAGAAATATGCAAGCAGGAAACACTCACAGAAGCTCATAAAATCGCTCATATATGAGCTCATATATAAGAGCGCTCCGACAATGGTATGCTGGGTAGTATCATTTTCCTCTTCTCTACTACATCTTGACATGCCGCGACATCTACTTTATTCTGCGTATATCTTCCAATCTGGTTGTAGTCCACACTATTAATGTGCTTATCAGCACAATTTTATTTTAGCAAAATTAGTTAGTAAAACATTAGTATATTAGTAAAGCATTAGTATAAAACAGTTAAGTGCTGAATAAGTATAACAAAAATTTTAGCTGAAAACACGATTTTAGTAAAAAAATTTGCTAAAAAATATTATACCTGATTTACAAGACGTTTTACTAACTTTTCTACTAACTTATTTTTTTGAGTGTAGCATGTTAGCCACTACTTAGGTTGATTTTCATAAATCCCGGGATTCGAGATTTTGAAAGCTGCGATCCCGCGATACCGGGATTTTTTTAGATCCACGGATTTTTCGGGATTTCAGGACAAATTTAAAATATGAAAACCAAACAAAAACTATTAACTCATTATTGACCAAGTGTTCTGTTTTTTTTATAATTCTCCATTAAAATATCTATTGATGTAGTAAAATTTCAAGCACTTTCTAAATTAAAATGAGAATAAAATTTGACAATACAGTGCAACTTCGACAATCCGGACACATATCGCACTTGATCAACAAGAGGGTATTAACTCAAAATTTTAAAATTTTCAGTAGAGTCAAAAAACTGTTCATGGCCACATTTTAACAGAATTTAAAAATTCAAACATATCATAACAAGCAAATTCCATTTGAAAATATATATACATTCTTTTTGTTTTAATTTTACCACACATTGCAAAAAAAACAATTTGTTAGTTATTACCATTTTTTTTAAATTTTATCGATTTTTTTTTGGTATTATTTTGAATATTTTATCAACAAAACAGTATCAACTCAAAATACAACCAAATATAAATAAAACAGTTTGATTATTTTTAACATAAATAAAGGCTCAAATCAAAATAATACCTTTTTTTATGAAAATATACGATTCATTTCTATTTGAACTTTTGTATTAACTCGAAATAATACCTTTTTGTTGAAATAAAGGTAATCACTACATTATCATGAAAATGGTCTCAAAAGTGGTTTTCGAGATGAAAGAGTAATCGGAATACGTTGAAATTTTTACAATAGATAGATATTGATGTTGTTAGTTGATTTCTTGAAAAAAGTGATATTTTAAAAATTTTGAATTAATACCCTCTTGTTGATCAAGTGCGATATAGTTTTAGGCACGTTCGGATTATCGAGTTGTCCGGACTAAAGTAGTGAAAATTATTAAAATAATCTAAGTGAATTAAATACATACATACTATGATTTATTAAAAAACTAAGTTATTTTGTGCTGACTAACTTTGTTGAGGTAGTTGATTTGTAATTTTTGCTCTAGCCTCTTCAACAATAGAATGTCCTGCATATCTATATTATTCTCCTCAGCCCATTGAATACAAACTGAAAATGATTTCTTTGCATCTGCATTAGATATCTTTGTTTTTGCATCCATTTCTACAAAGTCGTCTTCAGAGTCCGTAAGCAGCACTGGCGATTCTTTTCGTTTAGCGTGTTGTATTATTTCTTCATCGGAAAAATCCAATGAAAATTCATTTGCACCATTTTGCCCAATCATTGATATCTTCTTTAGTTATGTCATTACTGAAGTTCATAGCTCCAATCATATTTTGGATGGATTTTATGACATCAATGATGCTATCAGACTGCAGTTCATGACGCAGAACCTGAAGCGGTATCATATCTTCATTATCCCAGCACGATGCAGTTCTTGGCCACAATGCAGACCAGCTTTTCTGAATATTTTTTTCACTAATGCTTTGCCATGATAAACAGCATTTTTAAGGCTAAACATTTTAAAAGCTTTAACCACGTCAACGTCATCATCATTTTCTGATAAAATATGCTGCAGTAATTGTTTTCTGTAAGTAACCTTTACATTTTGTATTAAATTTTGATCCATAGGCTGTAATATTGCCGTACAATTTGGTGGTAAAAAAGAACTTTGAAATTTTTGTCAACATTAATTTCATCCGTTTTAGGATGTGAAGGAGCATTATCTAATATCAATAATGCTTTGAGTGGTCTGTTAACCTGTGTTAGAAACCCTTTTACTTCTGGAATAAAATGGTTTTTGAACCAGTCGAAGAAAAGGGACGTTGACATCCATCCTTTATTAGTTGCTTTATATACCACTGGAATTTTATAACCTTTAAAGGCTCTTGGATTAGCAGATTTGCCAATAAACAAAAGAGGCAGTTTATGTGTTAATGCAGCATTTGAGCATGGCATAAATGTCACACGATCTTTGGAAATTTTTCTCCCTGGGGCTGATTTTTCTTTTGTATGCACCCATGTGTTACCAGGCAACACTCTCCAGAAAGCAGCAGATTCGTCTGCATTATAAACTTGCTCTTCACTCAATTCCATCTCAGCAACAATGTCGTCAAACTTTTTTTTTAAAGGCTCTACGGCGCTTTCATCGCTGGAAATTTTTTCATCACAAATTTTTAGATAACGAATACCATGCCGTAACTTAAATTTATCTAACCAGCCTGAGCTCGCTTCTTTTACCGTCATCTTTACATAAAAGAATTTGGCCTTTGCTTTTTAAATGTCTGATGAAATCGGGATATAATTGTTTCTTTGTTGCAAAAACCATGTGTAAAGCGCATCCTCTAACTCTGGATATTTTGCTTTTTTCATAACTTTTCTTTTTCCTAAAATAAATTTATATTATGAAAATGGTTTATTACATTATTTTGGTTCAAATGTTACCGAGTCCATTATAGGCATTCGAAATAAATTGTTTTATCTTCTCCATATTTTTTTTTAATGTCGCAAATCGTTGATTTAGGAACATGGAATTTTTCGGCAATCTGCCTAATAGTTTTCCACTGATCAAGACTGTAAAATATCACACTTTTCCTTTAAAGTTCGTGTTTTATATTTGCGTTTAAATATTTAAAGACATGGCAATTGATATGAAATTTGACAAACACGCTTGCGAAAGAATGAACCGAAACTGAAGTAATGATAGTGCAAAATGTAAATAAAAGTCTGAATAACAAAACGTGCGAATTAAAAACGGGAAAACCACGGAATTTAATTTTTTTTTTTGCATTAAAAAAATTTGTCCGGATTGTAGAGGTAAACATTTTAAGTTGTCCTAAATGTAGAAGCGTCCGAATTATTGGAGTGAGCGGAATGGCGCATGTCCGGACTGTGGAAGTTGTTCTGTATTTAATAACGCCTACTTCGTCCACATTTTGTGAAATTCTGTTAGTTTGACATTGATACTATATATTTTTTCCAATAGCCTATTGCTTGGCTAGCCCCATATAAAGGGTCCGCCAAATAACTTTTTTTTTTTTGAACTCCTGAACAATATTCAATATTCTCGGGTGTACGCACTGTTTTTGGATTTTCACGCTTTGGTTTATCGATGAGGATGCCAGTTTCTTTCACTTTTTTCACAAAATAACGAACATACGGACCATATTCGTTCAGCGGAAGGATAAAACTAATTATCTGTCAAATCAGACATGAGCTAAGTGTTACCATTCACGAAATAAGCACTAGTTGAAAAAAAAAAAACGTTAGATGGCGGACCCTTTATATTTCAAATCAATAATTTATTAAAAAATATTTTTTTTTATATTTTAGGCTTTAGACACCTTTAAATGCAACACTCTAAAATGGCAATTTCAATTTAAAAACTCGTAAGAAACGGCTTTAAAAAAAGTTGAATATTAAAAGTAAATTTGAGAAAAATGCCTTTAACTACCAGTACATCGGCTCAACAATTGCGTCCATTAACACTGGCTGGTCCAGAACGTGAACCAGTACAATTTACGGTAAATCTAGTGGGAGCACCAGCCGAAGTAGAACAACTGGTACAGCAAATAAAACTGTAGCGGAGCAATTTCTATATCATTGGAAAACATTTCCCATAGGTAAGTTTATGTCTGTCTACATATTTCATTAATTGGAAATTTGTTTCTAATATAAATTTCTTCCAAATTTTAGTACTTCCTCAACCATTATCGGCTGCGGCTTTATCATTAAGTAGTTCCGGCAATAATGGTTCAAATACGGTGGGCAATCGTAAACAACGGCCCATTAATTTAAGGGATTTATTTATAGCACCTCCTTTTGACGAACTTGATGCAGTAGCCTCAGATGGTACGGGTGATCCCAGACGTTTAACAAATTCTCAATTAAAATCATTACGTGAAAATGGGTAAGTTTAAAGTTATTTTACTTAAAAAAAAAAAAAAATTTAAAAATAATTTTATTTCTTAAAAATTAATTTTTTGAATAATTTTTATTTTGCTATTGTTTATTTTGTTAAAAAAAAAATATTTTAATTTAATGCGTAATAAAAGCTAATGTTCTCCTAAAGAAATTTAAATAAACAATATTTTGTAATCAACATTTTTTTTATTTTTTATCTTATTTTTTTTTTTAATCTATTTTGTTATTTCTTTTAAATAAACACAAGTATATTTTCCACAAATCTTATAAACTACTATACAATATTTTATTTTGGAATTTGTTTCCAATAACAAAACGCTTTAATTTATATTTTCTCACCATTTTTTTTTTTTAACATCATAATCATCATATCATCGATCTATATGTATACTGCATGTTTTATTATTGTTCAACACATTTTTTTCAATACAGGAGAAATTGATTTTTAAAAATTGTATTAAAACTTATGACCTGTTCCACGATCTCGAACGAAAACCTAAGCGAACGCAAGCTAGTCACTCGAATTCAAATCAATTTGGGTTTCTCTATTTCGAAAGCTATCGTTCGCCTATACTTACGTGTTTCAATTTTTGTGTTTTACGTAGTTACAAATCATAGTGGTGCCAGACCGGATATTTTAAACTTATATTACAATTTCCTTTAAAAATACCAAAAATACTACTAAGTTGTTTGAAGATAACTACAACATTACTTAACAGTGATCAGCTGTATATGACAAATAAATAAATAACCAAATAAATAAAACAAAAGAAAAATGAATAAATCAAAAGAAGAAAATTAAAAAAGTACACCAGCGTTTTCAGCTGTTCCATTGTGGAGTTCATTAAGCTGAAATTTAAAGTTCTTAAAAAACTACAAATATTCGTGTTATTTTGTTATCCATTCTTTTTTTTTTAAATGTTTATAATTTTTTATTATATCATTCATTCCAGCAAAGAACATTGAAAAATGAGGATTTTTTTTTTTAGGTTCTCCTATTTTTTTATATTTTGTACATGAATACTCTATAGTCCCACTTGCACATAGCCTTTAATTTTCATAAAAACGCTAAAAGTGCTTCATTAAAATATTTCCATTTTATAGAATAAAAAAATATATATTTTTTTTTAATCATTAAAAACAAAAGACATGTTGGTTCCATAAAAATCATTTTTTTATAATTAGCTTATATTCCATATTTTAGTAAACTGTACTTTTTTTTTTTGAAAATCGTAGGGGGAGAAAGTTTTGAAAAATGCGTTAGAAAACTGCATTTTCATTAAGTATGCATTTTTTTTTTTTTTAGCAATCATTTTGTTTAAAAAATCCAGTTATAAAGTTCCAAATATCGCACTATGGCACTTCAAAGTGAAGTAATTTTAGCATTTTTTGATATTTATGAGAACTAAAAATGTGCATAAAATCACGAGTTTTTACAAATTTGGAGATCTGAAAAAGGAAATGTACAAAGGGGACCATAGAGAATTCATAAACAAAATCAGAGGACCCGTGCTCAGATTTTTTGCGTTTTCTAATGGAATGAATGATATATTTTTTTGAAAATATTTTGTTACTCGAAATCAAAAAAGCAAGTGACTGGTTTTGACATTTACGTTCGCACTGTTGACAACTCGTTCGAAATAGAGAAACCAAATTTTGTATGAAAACTGTTACGTTTTCATTCGACTTGTACTTCAAGTCATCGTTCGCATAGAAATTTATTTAGAGAAACCCAAATCAATTTTCTTTCGCTTAGAAAGCGAAAGAAAGCATTCTTTCGAAATCGAGAAACAGGCCATTAGATTATTATAAAGCCACATTTTTTTTAATTTGCAGTAAATATTAATTTGTTAACTAAAACATATTTTTAGAAATTAATTTGCCCTTACATTTCGGTTTTTTTTTTATTTCAATCTCAATATTTTAAATATATTTCTCATAAATCTTCTTCTTGGCTATAATTCACCCAAACAAAACAAATTTTTATATATATTTTTTATTGCATTAACAAATTAATCACCACTAAAATATAAAAAAAAAACTCGAAAAACCAAAATATTACAAACAAAAGCTTACAAAAGGATAAATATGGAAAACCCAAGAAATTAACTTTGGAACAATTGGAAACCATACGTAAGAATGGGTAAATACAATAAACAATAATCAATAATAATTATAACATATTTAAAATTCAATATCAATATCAAGGACATTTTTTTATATACATTGTTATAAATTGTTTTTAAGTTTTCATAAATATGTATATATTTAATTTATTTATTTTTTATACAATTGAAGGGCTTATTGTAAAAACTTGATAAGCCACATTTATTTTTTTTATGGATTTTCGCTGTTTTCTAGACATCCATTGATTAATATTTAATAGAAGTCTTGCTTAAACAATTATTGCAAGTGGCTAGAGTATAAAAGTCCTGGAAAAGTCATATTTTCTGCATCTTTTTAACTTTTAAAAGGCAAAAAACAAACTAAAAATCAAATGTGACTTATCAAGTTTTTACAATAAGGCCTTCAATTATAAGTTTAATGTAGTAATTATAAGTTTGTGTGTAATATAAATATAGTTTCGAAGATACTCAACATATTTTATATGTATACTTGTATGAAATGGTAGAAATCTGTCAAATATTGTAAATATTTGTATACATCAATGGTGTTTTGAAATTTGTAAATTAAATGATGTTTTTAAATCGTTTGGATCTTTTTGATCCTATTAATACAAATAAGTTAAAACTTCTAAAAGGGTTACAAAACGTTTAAGATGATCTGTTGTTAAACCTTCCCGAAGTTTTCAATCAATAAGGAAATGTTTGTTATTGTGGCTGATTCGCTTATGTGGAGCTTTCGTTTTATTTTTTTTTTGTGTTTTAAAAAAGTTTCGACGTTAGAAACAAAACTATAATAAATTACTATTTTTTATAATTTCGATCCATTGGCATCACCTTGTGCTGTTATTATTTAGGCGTAGGGAACGCATTTGATTTTTATAGTTCTAGGTGCTTTTCCAAGGCTTTTCGATTCTCATTGACACCAGCGTGGAAAGGCGTTACCTTTTGGACGTTGGGAAAGCACTTTAATTTTGTTTATTTGGGCTTTGGGATTTTACTTTATTTTTATTTTTTATTTAGGCGTTGGAAAGGCACTTGATTTGTTTGTTTCCCAGTGCTTCCCAACGCTTGGTAAATCATTGGCACCAGCGCACAGTGCGACATTTGGCCAATCTAGGTGGACAAAAATGTTATAATTTAAATGAATGTGACAGCAAACAATCCATATACTATGGAAATAATCATAATATGACGAAAAAAGTGCTGTTTCATTTGATACAGGAGTTTAAAGTCACATCTTGTAATAGACTTTTGAGAAATAAAATATATTTTTGAGCACCATCCCAACTTCAAACACTTATAACTTTGAATAATCTAGTTTTTAAATCCGTGCTCATTTTTCAATTTAATCGAAAACTTATTGTTGTAATTTATTAAAACAAAAATTAAAAATTAAAAAAAAAAAACCGAAACTTTGTTGGAATAAAACTATAGTTTCCTCACGCTCCCTCACACGACCTATACATGTGGCAGGTGTTGGAATGTCTCTCTTTTTGCGATTTATAGAGAATTTTAAAGTTTAGTGAACGTCTAAAATGGACTTTTTGCTTGATTTTTTTTTTAATTCCAGAGACTTTTAGTTTTAAACTATATGAAAAATACACTTATATTGTACATACAATTGAATGATTATGTAAGAATACATTATAATATAAAATGTAATGTGTTATTACACCAAACCCTTGTTTAACGGCATTACATTTAGATTTTGTTTAGATTTTGTATAAAATATGGGAAAATTGGATAATTGTTAAATTCGTAGAATTCGCAATGGAATTAAAATAATGAAAACCAAATAACTTTAATTTTTTGGTTTGAAATTCTAAAATATGAGTGATACACTTACTTGTGTTTTTTTTATTTAAATAATAAATGTAAATACAGTTTGTAAAATCTTTTTGTGTGTAATAAATTTATAAAACTGCAAATAGTGGGTGGACCACGCCCCTTTTTGTTACAGTATAGAGTTAATTTTACAATGTACATAAGTCAAAAAATGAAATCTAGCCCAAGGTTGTCCAACACAGCTTAAATATCTGTTATAAAAAAGTGGGCGTACACCGCCCATCAATAATTATCTTCGAGGTTATTGTGTACAATTTTTTTTACAAAATGGTACACAAATAATAATTTTTTTTACAAAATTTCATAAAAATTCTTTAAATTATTTAAGCAATTTCTTAAATAATAGTTAATTTCCCAAAAATGGGCGTGGCAATTGTTCGATTGATCCAAATTTCGTTGTCAATATTTGTTATGTCCTACATTATTATCAAACCAAATTTCAAGCCAGGATCTTTTAAATTAGATTTTTGTCCACCTAGATTGGCCAAATGTCGCACTGTGCAGCGTGGAACGATGTTATCATTTGGTCGTTGGGAAAGTACTGGTAGCAAGTACTCAGTGCGTTGACAGTGCTGACTCCTTTGTAGTTTTCTACTTGGGGTAGTTAAATTCAAATTTTTAAATTAAAAATTTGGAAATTTTGGAGAAAAAAAATTGTTTTTAAATTTGAAATTACAAAATTTATAACTCAAATCGGTTATCCATTTGATATTCAAATTTTTAATTAAATTAAGAATATTAGATAAGAAAACGTGATTTATTTATGAAATTTATGTTGTAAAATCGAGCCTAGTGCACTTTTGCCCAACGTTGGGAAGCGTTGTGGACAAGGGATGTGCCAGCGCTTTTATTATGTTAACTTTTTTTAAATTTTGTAAATCAAGTACTGGCAATGCGCTTTTTGCCAAAGTTGGGAAAGCTTTCAAAGCCAAGGGGTCGCCCATGCTTTTATTATTTTTACGGTGGTAAATTTTGTAAATCAAGTACTGGCGTATTTTTTTTTACGAACGTTGGTAGAGCGTTCTGAGTCAGTGTTGTGCCAGTGCTTTTATTATTTAAACGGTTCTAAATTTTGTAAATCAATCACTGGCAAAAATCTCTTTACTAACGTTGGCAGAGCGTTGTAAATTAGTGCTTTGCCAGCACTTTATTTTTTGGACCATTGGCAAACATTGCTCTGCCAAAGCTTGATTTTTCAGAACATTGGCAATTTTTGACTGAGATGCTTCACAACAAAAATCAGATGTAGGGGGACTTGAGCGAACATTCCCTTACATTTGTTTAACAATTAAATTAAGAACTGTACTATTACTTTTAAAATGAGATTTAAAAAATATTAATATTAATATATTATACACACCTAAATTATGATATCCCTAAAGTAAGGGTTGAATTGATGGATGGTGTCGAAAATACGTTAAATTACGATCAATGCGTTGATATTCTGAACGAAGCTATTGGTACATCTTCTGTATTGGACCAACATACTGTCAGCTAATGTTACAGTTTCTGTGTTGAGAAGTAGCTGTTTATAATTGTTAATAGTTTTTCACTTTTTATATTTATTTACTTTTTTTTTTTTTTTCTCTACACATTTATGGTTGCCAAATTGAAGTTATATTTAAACCTCATAAATTTATTTTTCTTGTTTTTAATATGGGTTAATATAGTTTCTGTGATTAAGGAGTCGTATTCTTTTTTAGTTTTATGAGCCATATTTTATGGTCAATTTAAATCACAGGAACCATATATAAACCTTTTTATACTTCTTAAGGTTTAACAGTTGCGTCATGATTGTTTTGTAGTAATTGGCGGTTGCTGTTGCCGCTTGGATTTTTAACTTGTAACTCTAAGTAACTACACTCAGAAAATTTTTGTCAGCTACTACATGGCAGTTGCCTGTGCTCGGTTTTTGTTTTGTTTCGGAAAGATTAGTTTGTACTTTTTATAATGGAAACAACACAAAACACGAATTTATTTAAAAAAGGAATCTAAATCGAAATTTTCGGAAAAAAAATTTGACTGTTAATAAATGTCAGTAGTTTTTTATAAAGCAAGCAGTAGTTTTTTATAAAGCAATTTCTTTTTGGTGTTTTCTTTTTTACTCTTTTTCTTTTAGTAGATTCTACTGATGAACTTTATCTGAGTTGAAACGCAGTAGCTCGTATTGTAGCAGAAAATTGACAATTATTCTTACGATATTGTCAGTTGATTTTAATACATTTTTTAGTCTTTTTTTCCAACACTCAAAACAACTACATCTTTTGTTATTTTAACGGTAATTCTTTTGCGGAATGTTTTACTGAATTTATGAAAATTTGGACTGTAATTTTCATTGTATTCTACTGTTAAACTTTTTTGAGTTTATATTTATGCATATATATATATATATTTTTTTGTTTTCCTAACATGTTGGGTTTGGTGATGACTTCAGTTTGGTTTCCCATTGCTCTAGTTAAGGAGTTATTACATGCTTATTTTTAATGTTTCTTTAAACTTTTTCTTGATAACTTTCATGATAAACTGAATTTTGTTTTTGCTAACTGTCAATTTAAAAATTATTTTAATCCAAACTTTAATTTTCTGTAATTATATATTATTTTTTTATTTTTTTTTCCAAATTAAAGTGAATCTTAATGAGTGCTATAAATTTAGGTCCTATTTGCAGTGATAATACTGTAATTAGCAACAGTTTAGGTAACTTTCAACGTTTTTTGAAAATTGGACATTGGAATATAACTAGTTTCTGTGCGTCTGCTACTAATGTTAAGATTGATGAAATTAGACATATATTAGAGGGCAACCATTTGGATATTTTTGGGATTAGCGAAACATGGCTTAAACCTGCTATATTATCTCAGGTTGTAAATATGCCTGGTTATAGTTTATGCAGGAATGATAGGTCGTCTGGAAGAGGTGGAGGTGGTGTTGCATTGTATTTATCGGACAGTATTAATTACAGAATAGTTTCCCCGTCTGAGAATTGTGAGGCTCTTTTCGTAGAGATTGCAGTCAATGATATAAAATTGTTGGTCGGTGTTTGCTATTTACCTGATGGTGACTTAAACGCTTTTGAGGAATCTGTAGGTGATTTAATAGTTAGATATTCCAATGTTATTATTATGGGCGATTTTAATAATGACATGTTTTGTCCAGTTGATTCTGTTTCGGTTCGTTCCGTGTGTCAGCGATTGGATTTAGCTTATCATCATAATAGTATACCAACGAATTTCCATGTGGGTTGGAATAGAACATCTCTTATCGATTTTTTTCTCCTAAGTAATTCACTTTCCGTGGGTACATCTGGTCAGATGCAATGCCCTGGTGTAACCCGACATTCCCTCATTTTTATAGCTGTTGATGTTCCTAACCCGTCATCGCAGCGATTTATATCGTATCCGGATTATAAATCACTTAGAATGGATGATTTGGAAGCTGCCTTTCTTGGTTGTGATTTTAGTGGCATGTACGTAACTAATGATGTGGATATGCAACTCGAAGTGCTCATGTCGAATATAGGTACCTTACATGATTTGGTACCAATTGTTCATCGTAGAGTCGGTATAGATAGGGCTAACTGGTTTAATGACAGGGAAATTTCTTATCAGGTTTCGGTAAGGGATTTGGCGTATAGTCATTACCTTCAAAATAGGACCCCACGGAACTGGGCCATTTACTGTTCAAACAGGAACAAAGTTAAAAGAGTTATAAGAAAGTTGAGGATGCGTGCTCACACGAGTCGTTTTCAGAATTGTGGTCCGAAACAAATGTGGGGTTTTCTTAGAAATAATGGGTGTCTTGAGTCAGAGGAGCATTTAACCTTTTCTGATCCAGATGAGGTCAATGATTATTTTGTTAGTTGTCAGATACGTGACTTAAATGACTATAACGGAGATATGGATAGTTCTATAGTAAGAGGTTTCAACTTCACATGTGTTGACACTGGCACATTACATCAGGCATTGCTTAAGATTAAGTCTAATGCTGTTGGTCATGATAACTTGTCGTTGAAATTTTTGAAAATTGTTTTTCCATTCATTTCCTCACACTTGCTTCATCTTGTAAATAATATTATTAATTCGTCGTGTTTCCCTAGTAATTGGAAAATTGCTCGAGTTGTCCCTATTAAAAAGGAGGGCCAATCTAGTGAATTTGAAAATTTGCGTCCTATTTCGGTTGTTCCTATTCTCTCTAAGGTAGTGGAACATATCTTGAAGGACCAAATGATTGTGTACCTTGATCTCAAATCGCTTATTCATTCATCGCAATCTGGATTTAGGCGAGGATACAGTACGACCTCTCTATTGCTTGGTTTGACTGATTCTATTAGGCAGTTTTTGGATGACCGCAAAAACGTAGTACTGCTTTCGATTGATTTATCTAAAGCCTTTGATAGGTTGATACACTCTAGATTAATATTTAAATTGTTTAATGAGTTTGAGTTTTCTTATAAGGCTTGTGAATTAATTAGGTCCTACCTCCATGGGAGGTATCAATATGTCTCTATTGGTACATCTATGTCCCGTACTCGTCGGATTACTAGTGGTGTCCCACAGGGGTCTGTTATTGGCCCACTTTTATTTATGATTTATTTGAATGACCTTTTAGAAACAGTTAATGGTGTTTCTTGTGTACCTTACGTATACGCTGATGATGTGCAGTTTGTTTGTTATTCAGATGCTGAGTTTGTTGATGTGTTAGAGATCGGGGTTAATTATGTGCTGCGTGAAGTAGTGTCTTGGGCGTCAGATAATGGGTTTCGTGTAAATCCGCTGAAGACAAAGTTAATGGGGTTTGGATTTAATACTGAGGACATAAATGTTACGATTGGTGGTATTCCAGTTGGATTTGTGAATAAAATGAAATGCTTGGGTCTTGTTTTGGACGATCAGTTAAATTTTTCACCACACGTCAATTATTTGTCTTCCCGTGTATCCTTCTTATTAAAAAGGTTATATTCGTTAAATATTTATTTACCGTGTTCGGTAAAAAGACAGGTAGCTACTGCCATCTTAATGCCACATATGTTGTACTGCGTGGAAATTTTTTCTAGTACTCCGGGGTACGTATTACATAAATATCATCTCGTTTTTAATAGGATTATTCGCTACGTTTTCAATTTAAAAAGGAGAGATCATGTATCTCAACATACATTTAGTTTTCTTGGATCGTCTTTTGAGAACTTTATTAGTATCAGGCTTTTGATATTTTTTTATAAGTCCATTGTTAATGGTTACCCTACTTATATAGTTGATAAATTTCATTTTACTCGGTCGATAAGAAATCCCCAGTTAATTCCGCCTATAAGGCATTTGGATATTTTTGCAAAATCATTTCAGGTTCGGATACCTAGAGTTTGGAATGCTTTGCCAAGGGAATTAAGAAAATTTTCTTATACATTGCCTGTATACAAGTCCAAATTATTACATTTTGCAGAACTTCAAGTTTTAGAGACTCTATAGGGTTTTTTTTTTACAGTTTTGCAAGTCAGAATAAAAACGTTGAAAGTTATAATACATATTTTTATTTTTTATGCAATTTGGAACAAATTTTTTATTTTTCTTTGTCAATAATTTTTTCTCGGCATTTATTATGATTCCGTTTTTAATAATTTAAATATTTTTAGTGATCTCATATATTTATATTATATTATATCTTTTTATTATTATTTATTTTATATGCTTTAACTTAGTAGAGAAGTTTTATTGTTTAGTAGCTTTAATTAGCCATATAAGGCCCTAAGGGCTCGGTTATGTAAATGAAGATTTAATAAAAAAAAAAAATTATATAAATATTAAACTAAATTTATGCATGTTTTATATTTTTAATTTTAATTAAAATATATATAAATACTTTAAAAACAATTTTATATAAATAATTTAAAAATTAAAAAAATATTATTGTATTAGAAATACTCAATGTTTATTTACCCTTTTTACGTTTTATATGTATGTCTACTATTTTAATCCCTTTATTGTGTGTTAAAGTTAAACCCCTAACCTTTCCTTTTAATTCATCATAACTGCCATTAACTACCATATTTTTTGTTTGTTTTTAGTTTTGCTTTAAAACCTTAACAAAATCTACCACCTATTGGCCAAATTGTTGTAGTAAAGCTGGCTTAATTATAACACAATCTGATAATATTAAAAAAAAAAAATTGCATGCTAGAATTGTAAAGTGATTTTGTTGAAAGAATTTTGTTTAGAATAAGGTTTTTTTTTTTTAAATCTTTTCTTTTAAACAGAGAATTTAATGTGCCTAGTTTACATTTTCCCGGACAAGTTCATAAGTGGCGTCTATCTCAGCTTTTACAAAAAGGCACACTACGAGCGCATGACTCATTTTTAAGTGACTTAGCATTGGCAGCACGTTTTCTAGTGGTCACCGCCAGAGGACGTATATTTTCACATTTCTTTTCGGTGTATCATGCTGTTCGTACTTTGTTACATGGTCTGGTCAAGGTGATTGATATGTTTATTGGCGTACCGGCATTATTGGCTCATAATTTAGATTATAAGATCAAAGAGGAGAGATGTCGTTTTCTTATTGCTGAACTTGTTTGTAGAGTAAGTAGCATAATTTCTAACAATCGAAATACATTTTTGATATATTTATTTGAAGATTTCGGACATTAAGGATTAAAAAAAATTAAGATTAATTGTCTAGAATTTTTTGTAGACTATTTTTGAAGATGATACAAAAAAACGTCCATAAAATTGTGTTCGAAGATTCTGGAAAACTTTTATTACATACTTCTTTTGAACAACAACATTCGTATATAAATAAAAATATTCTACAGATAATTTTCCAAGATACTATGAATTCCTATTCTTTGAAGGTTGGAAAATAGGTTAATAGATTTTGTACAAACCAGATACAAAAATTGTACTTTTTTTGACCCTCACGGTACCAAATGTTTGTTTATATTTATAAAATTTGTCCGATCAAATTTAAATGCAAAGAATTGTACTTTTTCAATTCTTTCGAATTTATTTGTAATATAAAAAATTTATATGAGAATATTTTAAATAAGTTACTCGTCATTTTTGGAGTGCAATTTTTGAGCACTAAACTCAAAAAAATAAGTAAGTAGTAAAGTTAGTAAAAAAAATTGCACATTAATAGTGTGAACGACAAGCAGATTGGAAGATATACGCAGAATGAAGTAGATGTCACGGCATGTCAAGATGTAGTAGAGACATAAAAAGTACAACTCCTGTAAGACATATAAAAAATATCCAACACCCGGTTAAAAAAGTTCACATATGATCATATGTGGTAACATGTATATTATGTATTTATGACATCGCAAACATTCTGTATATTTTATTAATTAAATAACAAAACATAATACATTCCAATTACTTACATGCATATATACATATGTATTTATGACGCAATTTTACATTCTTCAAGTGAAGATAATTCTAAAATACAAAACAGAAATATTCAATATATGATCATTAAAAATCTTTATCTTTTAAAAACAACTACCTGGGACTGTCATTGATTGTTTTGATTTTATTTCCTTACTTTTTCCAATTTAATCGGTTGTTGAAATTTTGAAAGCTGTCAATTAAAAATAATTGAATCAATTAAATATTTGCTCAAATTCAGAAGTTGCTTGGCATTCTTTTATATTATCGCTCAAACGCAAACATCAGCACATTGTTGTTTTTTGTAATATTTATATAGTTGTTTTTTTGAAAATGTTTATATTTAATGGTATAAATATTTTAAATTCATTTCAATTGTATTATTAATTTGTATAAAAAATATAAACAATCCAATTTATCTTTATACTATATGAAATACTCAATTGCTAGATCAGCATATACTATTGCGAACCAAACAGCCTATAAAAATTATTTAATCCGAGTTAAGGATAGCTTGAAACACGACCCTAAATCATTTTATAAATTTGTTAACTCTAAAAGGCTTGCCGCTGATTTGTATTTGTATTTATTATCAAATTGCTTTTCTAATACAACAAGACACAATGTCTTATAAATTACAGTACTAGAATCAGACAAGTTATAATAACAATGAAAAGTAATAAAAAAAAAAATTTTTTTAAAAAAAATATAAAAAAATAATAATAAACAAAAAAAAAAAAAATATATATGAAAAATAAATAATATAAAAAAAGAAAGATACATTTTATGAAAAATATTCTATAAGTAATTTCCTAAACCTTGTTGCGTTTGAAGTGGTCTGTAAATTATTTGGAAGTTGGTTCCAGAGACGTATGGTAAATATAAAGAATTGACATTCGGAAGCATGATCACGATGCCGAAATTGGGTTATTGCTTTGCCTCTTAGAGATCTTGAAAACTGCAAACGATCATAAAGATATGTTGGCTGCTTTGTCATAATAATTTTATGAATAAAAAATAATGTTTTTAAACTTAAGGTAGTCGAAAAAAGACATGTTAAATATACGACATGAATACTGGGTTACATGATCGAATTTTCTTAAACCATAAATGAAACGTATGATATTGTTATAGGTTGTGGTAAGTTTTCTCATATCCTTAGAGTTGCAACCAGTAAAAATTTCCGATGAATATAGGAGTGTCGGCAAAAGATATGTTTTTGCAAGCAGGATTCTAACTTTCAAAGGGGTAAAGTGTTGGGTGACCCAAAGATTTCGCAGCATACTATATGTTCTGCCACTGGCCTGGTTAATATGATCGGACCATGTTAACGTGTTGTTAAATGTAACACCTAAGTTTTTAGCAGTGCCTACAATATCAATTTTTGTACCACCAAGAAAAATATTTATTTCATCATCAACTTGTACTTTTTTTCGCTATTATTACGCATTTTGATTTATTCGGATTGAGTCGCAAACCATTTACTGAAGCCCATGTGAAAATTTTATCCAGATCATAATTTAATTCCCGAGTTTTCGAACAAATTAACTCCCTGGAGCAACTAAGATAAAGTTGAGCGTCATCAGCATACATTTGTATGCTAGAATAACGAAGTTGTTGTGGAAGATCATTAGCATATAATGAGTACAGCAGTGGTCCAAGAACGGAGCCCTGTGGGACACCTCTAGTCACTTGTAAGGGACGTGAAATAGATCCACCACTAGTAACAGATTGGGATCTGTTTGAGAGGTACGAGGACAGCAACCTCACAGCAAATGGCGAGAAGTTAAACAATTTGGATAGCTTCAAGCATAACATTGAATGGTGCACTGTATCAAAAGCCTTAGAGTGGTCTAATAATACTAAAAAAGTTAATTTTCTCTCTTCCAAGTTACTTCGAATATCTTCTATTACATCAGATAGTGCTGTTATACAACCCCGTTGAGGTCTGAATCCTGATTGACGTTCTGTAAGAAGGTGGTTATCATTAACATACTTATATATCTGCCTATGCAGTAAATGCTCAAAAACTTTAGAAAAATAAGGAAGGATTGCAATGGGACGATATTCATTTCCTGATTTTGGCACCGGGACAATTTTGGCATGTTTCCATTGCATTGGAAAAATGTTGGTGGTAATTATTGTATTAAAAACATGCGTAATGGTTCGAATTATCCATGGCAAGATAATTTTAACAAACTTGGGGTTTATATCATCTAGCCCTACTGAGTTAGACTTCACTGCCTTGAAACCTTCAACAACATCCAGTACATTCAGGCAATGAAAATTGAATTCTTCAGTTTCACACTGTGAGTGTTGGTCGTAAAAGTCAGGCTGAACCGTTGGCATAGAAATATTAACAAAATTTTCATTAAGCAAGTCTACATCAGCGACAATTGTATGATCAGCTGTCCTACCAATGCCAATATCACGTATTTGCTTCCAAGTTTTTTTACTGCCTATTGCCTCCCCAAATTTGCCAGAATAATAGGACAATTTATCGTGTTTTATTTTTGAAACAACAGCTCTTCTAGCCAAACGGTATTCATTATGTAATTCAGGTGTTTTATAACGCCTCCACATATGGTATATCCTATCACGATGCAATATTAACTGTTTAGTTTCATTTGTGAACCATGGTCTTGCCCGTTTTCCGACTGTTTTCCGTTTAATTGGTACATGTTTATTATAAATGTTCAATATTGAGGTATTCAAATAGTTAAGCTGTTCGTCAACCGTTAATAAGTAGAAGATGTGATTCCACCTATTGTTCTCAAGATCTCGCTTCAAATCAATAGCATTAATATTGTTAAAATCACGAAAGCTGTACGTTTGAACACAATCTCCAATTGAAAAATTATAAGAAATAAAAATTAAATCATGTTTCGAGAATGAAGAAACTGCTAACTGATCATAATGTAATACTTTTTGTTCATCGCTTACAAAAAAGAGGTCAAGTAATGTGCTGTTTGTGGATGAAAAATGTGTAGGACTAGAAGTATTGACAGCAGATAAGTTAAAGATAGACATTACAGTTGTCAGACTTGTATTTACGAGTAAATTGCAATTGAAATCACCAGTAATAATTACCTCAGAGTATTTTACTGAATAAAGTTCCAATTTCTCAATGAGAGTATCAAATTTCATATTATTATCTGGTCTGTAAACACATCCAAGCAGCATCTTGGCACCAAGAGAGTTGACATCGATGAAGACGAACTCAATGTCATCAGGCTTGTTACACGAACAAACAAGTTTGCATGATATATTATTTCTTATGTATATTGCAACACCTCCAGCATGACTGACTCTATCAGATCGAAAGATACGGTAACCATCTAGCCTGTATATGTTGTCACTTATTTCCGGTATAAACCATGTCTCTGATACGCATATCGCATCAATGCCAGAACATTCAAAAAGAAAACGGAATTCATCAATTTTTGGTAGTAAGCTCTGTGCATTTATATGACAGATATTAAAACCCTCTTGCCGTTTAGCCAAGATTCGAATCAAGTTAAAGTTAACATCTCTAGAACCAAGTTGATCAATAGATACATTTGTCATCTTCACAATATAACGCAAAGCAACAAGATTTATGGGTAAATAACATATTTAAAAATTTGAAGTTTAAGAGACAAAAAATAAATAAAAAAATAAAAAATTTATAAAATTTTATGTTATATTGATAGAAAGTAAAAATATAAATAATAATAAAAATTTTGTTATTGGTAGTAGGATTGCAGGTAGTCTTCCATATATTATTCACGAAAAAGATTTGTAAGGTCATCAGAAAATTCCAACAGGACAGGGTCATCAGAATCAAATTTTCTTACATAAATAAGACCACGAAGTGTAAATGCGGATTTAATTTTGTTGCCTTTTTATAAACAAGTGCTTCTTTAAAAATTTTATGGTTATGAGGGGTTAGGTTCTCATTAAAATAAATGGGTTCATCACTATCAAAGCCAGCTTGTCGTAAACTTAATGTGTATTGATTATCACGGCGGTATTTAGAAATTGTTTTCAAAAGAAAATTTTTCTCAAACGGAGAGTGAAACTTGGCAACTATCACTTCATCCGTAGGTTTGTACGGTTTATTGTTTTTATAGATCTTTTTAAGCCGGTATATATTTTCTATTTGAGGTGTTCTCATGTTTAAACTATTGCAGATATTTTCCATTATTGTATTTAGGTTTTCATTTTCATAGTAGGGTATACCAGAAATTCGTATACTACCAGCCACGACACTGTTTTCTTGCTTTAATATTTTTCGCTTTAATTCAATTATTTCCCCAACTACATTCACATCTTCCAAGCTCTTCTTTTCTAATTTATTTACTCTTTCAGTTATTATTGTTATTTCATTTGAAAGATTTTTTATTTTCTCTTCAATAACGGAAAGTATTCTGTCTTCACTTTCCTTTAGCATATTTTTTATAAATTCAAAGTGTTTAGCTTCGCTTTCTTTAATTGACTTTTTAATAACTTCACCCATTATGAATTCACTCTCTCTTAATAGGTTTTCCTCACTTTCTTTAATTGAGTTTTTAATAACTCCACCCATTATATATTCACTCTCTCTTATTAGCTCTCTAAGAAAAAGTTTATCATGATTTGAAAAACGCGGCAATTTTGAATAATTCTCTAAAGAGTCTTGTTGTTGTTCTCTAGATCTCTTAGCCGATTCTCTTGTTGTTGTCATGTTTTTAATTTAATTTTGTTGATTCTGCAAAAGGATTATCCATCAATAATGAAGAATGGGGATTGCAAGTCATCAGATGACTTAAATATCAGTAATATGTTTGGTGATTTTTTTTCATCTACTTACTCATCATCGATATACAACTCTCATCAGTATCCTTATACAATTTATGAATCAACGCAAATTAATATGCCTCCTATTAATGAACAAGCTGTGCTAAGTTATTTAAATAAGTTAAAATGGTCCTATGCTGAGGGTCCGGATGGTATTCCTAGTTGCATCTTAAAGCAGTGTTCTCATCTACTATATATTCCGCTGACATTTATTTTCAATAAATCGCTTCAATTGGGTTATTTTCCATCTATTTGGAAGGAATCATTTATTATCCCGCTGTTCAAGTCTGGATCTAAAGCGGTTGTTTCTAATTAAAGAGGAATAGCAAAACTAAGTACTATACCAAAATTATTTGAAAAAATCGTTTATGATTATATGGCACATCAAGTTTTATCTATTTTATCACCGAGTCAACATGGTTTCCGCAATTCTTGTTCTACAGTTACAAATTTGCTGGAACTTACTACTTACGTCAATGAAGGCTTTGTCAATAAAAAACAAACCGATGTAATTTATACTGATTTCAGTAAAGCGTTCGACCAAGTTAATCACGAATTTTTGTTGTACAAACTCGATAACATTGGCTTTAGTATATTATTTCTTAAATGGATTGGTTCATATTTATACAACAGAAAGCAGCGTGTTAAATTTCGATATTCGTTTTCCAAATATATTGATATTTTATCTGGTGTCCCACAAGGTAGTCATCTCGGACCTCTATTATTCACATTATTTATAAATGATCTTCCTGCAGTTATTACGCATTCCAATACTTTAATGTATGCAGATGATGTAAAAATTTATCTTTTATTTAACAATTGCAACGATCAAATGCTACTACAGAATGATATAAATCGTTTTACTACTTGGTGCAAAATAAACTTAATGAGCCTTAATGTTAAAAAATGCAAGTACATGATATTTTCTAGATCCTCTCCTATTAATGGTCGCTACGTGATGAATGATGCTACTATTGAGTTAGTGGAGTCATTTAACGATCTTGGCATCCATTTAGATATAAAGTTAGACTTTAGATCTCACATATCTTTAACAATAAATAAAGCTACTGGAGTACTTGGATTCATCAATCGCTGGAGCAAAGAATTTCATGATCCATATACTACAAAACAATTATTTTCAACGCTTGTCAGACCGATTCTAGAATATGGTTCTGTCGTGTGGGACCCTCAGTACCTTATCCATTCAAATTCTATTGAATCCGTTCAAAAACAATTTTTATTATTCTGCCTTCGCGGCTTGGATTGGAATCCAAATATTAATCTGCCCTCATATCAACATCGCCTAGCACTTATTAAATTACCTACGCTGAAAAGCCGTAGACAAATGCTGAATGTGTCCTTCTTGCTTAAGTTGATGAATGGAAGTCTTTATTCACCATATCTGCTAAGTAAAGTAAATATGAATATTCCCTTTCGTTGTTTAAGAAATTATGAATTTTTAAATATTAAATATCATAAATCTAATTTTGCAAACTTTGATCCATTTCGTAGTACTTGCGATGAGTTTAATATGTTGTTTTAGTTAATTGATTTTAATAAAAGTTTAGATATTGTAAAGAGAGATATTATCTTATATTTAAATTCTTTAAATTAAATAAGTAATTCTACTATTTCTATTGTAATATATTTTAATTTTTACTAATTGTTCGTAGTCTGCACGGATTATCTCCATAGACTTAAATAAATAAATAATAATTCATATTAGGTTTATTACTTTATTAAGTTAAATAATTTAGTTTCAGTTGAATAATATATATTTATTCTAAAACATTATCATAAATTTGATAATGTAATTTTTAAAGTTTAATTTTATTTATAAAAATCTTAAATTTTTTTTTTTCGAATATTTCGATGTCTTCAAAAGTGTTTGCAATTCTTGGAATTTTTAAAAGTCTTCGATAACATTATGTATAATTTAGAATATTTCAAATTATATACATATTTTGAAATTGCAATAAGAATTTTAAACACAAAATTTTGCAATACCGCTAAAATACCGTTAGCGATTCAAAACAACATCGAAAAAACAAAAATCGATCTAAATAGATATATTTTCCCAAAGCTTATTCATAAGCTATTCAGTCATTGGAACTCGGCATAATGGGGCTATAAATATCTGGGTGCATTAATATTAGATAAACAACTATCCCTAAAATAACGTTCGGTAAAATACCGTTACCGCTAAAAAACCGTTACCGAAATAACTGAAATATCGTGTTATCCCTAAAATACCGTTACCGCTAAAAAACCGTTACCGAAATAACTGAAATATCGTGTTATCCCTAAAATACCATTACCGAAATAAAAGAAAATAGCGTTACCCTTACCGATACCCGCATCAAATAGGTTACCACCAATGGAAAATTGTTTAAAATCTTCGAAAATTATTGACAACAAGTAATGCCTTATCTTCGGAAGTCTTCGATATCTCTAACAATTTAATATAAAAACTTTTCGATATCTAAAAAATTAATTTTCGAACTTTTTTTTTTACTAGAGTGGCACTATGCACCGCGACCAGAAGTTGGTATTTTGTGCTGCAATTTTCGAACTTAAAAATAAAAAAAAGTTTTTTAAAAAAGCACTTTCTACTGATTTTTTTTTGTCCAAAATTCTTAATCTATGCAATTTTTAACAAAAAAAAAAAACTCAGAATCTTTGAAAGCCTTTGATGTCAAGAAAACTTCTATATAAATTAAAAATTGGCGATATTTTTAAAAATTTTTACTTTGAAATCTAAAATTTATTTAGTTAAAATTATATATTTAAAAGACCCTGCAGGAAGCTTGGGGTCAAGTGTCTCCAAGTCTCCACTTTTGTCTACTATTTTGTTGACATTGTCAACTAAGCGTCTACAATTTTTACTTTATTAACTCACTAGTAAATTTTTGGTTCCAATGTCTACATTTGGTCCCATTAGAACTAATTAGTCACTAGTAAATCTATGGTTCTTATGTCTGCATATGGTCCCATAAGAACTACCTAGTCACTAGTGAATCTATGTTTCTAATGTCTACGTATGGTGCCATAAGAACTAACGAGTCACTAGTGAATCTTTGGTTCCAATGTCTACATATGGTCCCATAAGAACTACCTATTCACTACCTAGTCAATAGTTCTAATGTCACTAGTGATTTTCAATGACACGTACATGTTAAATGTCTATAGCAAATTACATTGCCTGGGGAATATTTGGTTAGTAGTACTGGTGACACAGTCAATAGTGAATCAATACTTTTTCACTATTGACATTTCCTGCAGGGGACTTACTTAATCCGATCTTTATAATTTTTAAAGCTTTGTAGTACATTTTAATAGAGCATCTAAATTTAATAACTATTTTCCTATTTATCTCTTTCTCTAGCCTGAATTCGAAGATTGTTTGGATGGTTTATGCTCTTACGTTCGTAAAATGTTACGTCGTGCCACTATGGAAAAATTCGATTTCAATAGTTGTGAAGTCTCACAACCAGTGCCATATTTGTTCTTAACACCCAAAGGACAAGAAATCGATTTACGTTTATTTTGCCGTGATGTTATGCGTAAAGCTTTGCCCGTTTTAATTGGAATCTTGGAAAGGGAAACACGTGGTTGGTTTCTGCATTTTCGTGAACGTTTAATTGCCGAATTGAGAGCTAAAAAATTAACTGATAAAGAAATTGAAGAAGAAGTTAATGAGGCTGTTATGAAAGAATATCTACAACGGGTATACACCTCAATATTGTCTAATCCAAAATTAGCAGAATTGGGTAAGGGTATACCCGAATTGTTGGTACAACAAGCTCAATCGGTGGTCATTATGTACAAGGCCGTGGATAAAGTACAAAAAGATATTAAACGTTCGCGAGAAGATCATCAGAAATGTTTAGCAAATGATCATTCGGTTTTATCAAGAGTAGCACCATGGTTACGTACTAAGCTACGCCATGCCGAAGAAAGTAAACTTTCCAAGTCGGCCTGGTCGGCACACGAAGAAGCTTTAAAAATGTGTAGCAAACATAATCTTCATCAAACTGCCTACTTTTTGGGACGTGACTTGGCTTTTATGAAAGAACGTGAACCGGTACTCTTGAAAGAATTAAAAAATGCTAAAACACCAACACGTAGTTTTCAATGGGCTTGCCGAATATGGTCTCCTACATCATGGATTATTAAACGAAACTTTCAAGGACAATCGGATGTTATACCCACGGTTATCAGTCAACAGGCCACCTCCATAGTAACCCCCAGATCGGATCCTAGTCAGCCGGTGTTTTTGGTAGAAAAGGAAATTATACGCACGACCAGCACACGATGGCCTTTTTGGCGTTTATTGAATTTATTGCAACGTACTTGGTGTTGGACTTGGAATATGATGTTTTTATTGGGCATACTGGTGCCGTGGTGTAGTCCCTTAAGTTTAAGAGCCCTGTTCTGTGTTAAGCCTTTCATGCCTGATTTGGAGTTGTCGCAAATTAATGGTACTCTTTTTCCGCGCAAGACAAGCATAACACAGACTATGGCTTCGAGACTAATCGAACTATGGCGACACATATCAAAATCAAGAACGCATTTTGAAACGGAACCGGATACGGGTAAATGTTTAATAAGATTTTTAAATATATTTACAGTAAAATCCGTTTAATACGAACCCGGTTAAGACGAATCCTCGGTTATTACGAACTAATTTGAAAGTCCCGATGTTTTAGTAATAATCTCAATGTAAAAAAACACGGTTAAGACGCATTTTACATTTTTAATACGAACTTTTCAAAATTTTGCAAATTCACCTGAATTATTTTTGAAATTTTATACAGAACATTTTCTAAAATGTGTCCAAAACTGTCTTTTTATACAATTAAGTGAAAGAATTTAAAAATTTTTGTAAAAGTTCATAAAAATTTTTAATATTTTGTGGACAATAAACAAAAATTGTAAAGAAATGACAATGAACATTATTCAAGTTCGAGGCCATACTCTATATTTCTTTATTAAGATATTGTCCTAACAAATAATCTATAGAGTTTTTGTTTTAAATTTTATTAATTTACCACTTTCAGGAATGTGTTGATAGATCTATTTCGGGAATTTTCTTGGTTCCCATCTTCAGAACACGTTTTGAAAGAAGTGACAATCCCATGCAAAACATCAAACATTCATATAAACTAGTTTTCTCACAAAGCGAGAACTAATACATGAGCTTTAAGTTAAAGATTATCACCATTGATCAAAAATAAATTGAAAACTTGTTTGTGCACATAACAAACAAGTTTTCAATTTATTTTTAACTATATATTAATGTTTGATGTTTGCATGGGATTGTCACTTCCTTCAAAAAGTGTTCTGATGATGGGAACCAAGAAAATTCCCGAAATATATCTATCAACACATTCCTGAAAGTGGTCAATTAATAAATTTGAAAACAAAAACTCTATAGATTATTTGTTAGGGCAATATCCTAATAAAGAAATATAGAGTATGGCCTCGAACTTGAATAATTTTCATTTTCATTGCATAATTTTTATTTGTAATAAAAATTATATCAAACTTGTATTGTAAAGAAATTTTATACCGGTTAATAATATGAACTCCGCTTATAACAAACTATTTTTTTATGTCCTCAGAGTCCGTCTTATATTTAGTCCTTAAATTCCTAGGAGGAACATAGGGACATCTTAACCGGGTTTTACTTTATGGAATTATGTTTATCTCGACTATAAAAGTAACATTTAACTATGAATTTTAATAAAATTGTTAATATGCTTTCGGGGTTTATAAATAGACTTATTTGCAAAACAAAATTTTAAAAATCGTTTGAAATTTATGAAAAACAATTCAAAGATTTAAGTTTTCCATAAAACCTTGTAAACATTTCTTTTCGTTTTGCTTTATAAAGTTTCGGTTTTATTTTTAAATACTTTATGTATCTATTTACAAAGCTCCTAAAAATATGTTACAATTTTAAATGTTTCGTTTACAGTGCAAAAGATTTTTACATATAACTTTTTTTATTTTTTATTTGCATCTCTTTTTCTATAGGTTTCATTGGCAAAGGTTTTACTCGCAATTTAAATCGTGTTTGGAATTATTTCGTTAAAGGATTCCTTGGCACTGTCGTTATACTATTTGCCTTTCCTTTACTTTGTCTGGCCTGTAGTTTACTTAGCATCATTCTGGCCTTAACTGCCCCCTTATGGATTCCGGTTTTTACAATTCTATTACATATTTATATGATTTTAATCTACGATCTAGATTCACCGGATAATTCTCGCAATCGTTATTGTATTTTATTAGAGGCTTTAATATGGAATATTTTAATACAAGGTTGTATACAACCAATAGCTGCAGTTTTAGTGGCCAGTATATTATGCCCGTTGGTATCGGGCTTGATATTGATAGGTAAGTTTTACTTTTTTATTTTTATTGTATATATTCTCTTAGAATTTAAGATTTTAGATAAGAACTTTCTAAATTATAAAGGGTGTCTTTTATAGATGTATATAACTTTGAAATGGAATAAAACAAAGATGAATTTTTTAAATTGCCATGAAATTTACTTTATTCGAAAGATAATCTTCTGGCATTATAATTTAAATATGACTTCTGGCATATGACCGTCGTAATCTAATCTGGAGGTCCAATTTTCGATGAATTTTTCTAACATTTGTGACCGAATATTGGCAATAACGCGGCGAGTTTTGTCCTCCAAGTGGTCAATCGTTTCGGGCTTATCGGCGTAGACTAGCGACTTCACATATCCCCACAGAAAATAGTCCATTGGCGTTAAATTGCATGACCTTGGAGGCCAATTCACTGGTTCGTGTGACATGTAGCGCTGTCTTGTAGAAACCACAGCTCCTGCACATCATGGTTGTTCAATTGATGAACGAAAAAGTCAGTAATCATGGCTCTATAGCTGTCACCATTGACTGTAGCGTTCTGACCAGCATCGTTTTTAAAGAAGTACGGACCAATGATTCCACCAGCCCAGAAAGCACACCAAACAGTCAGTGTCTCTGGATGTAACGGTGTCTCACTCCAAATACGGCAGTTTTGTTTATTGACGTATCCATTTAATCAAAAGTGAGCTTCATCGCTAAACAAAATTCGGACGTAGTGCGCGATACGTATTTCGAACAGAATCATGATTTTTAAAATAAATTTGCACAATTTAGAAGAGTTGTTCCGGCGTCAGTCAAACCAAACTAAACATAAATCACTTGACAGCTGACAAAATGGCCGCCAGTTCAAAAAGTGTTGCCTCTATAAAAAACACCCTTTACATCCAATCGAAATCCAATAAAATGTTTGAACCAACATCTAATAGCGCAAATAATCGAAAATCGGTAAATGCAAGCAAATTATACACTAAAAAAAAGCCAGTAAAGTTAGCAACATTTTTAGTGAGATCTGTGAGATTCGTATTTCCCGGTCAAAAAAAAAAAAAATACATCGCAAACACAAAATCAGATCTCATTTCCAAGTTTATCTCAAAATTGGAGTAAAATGGGTTCCGCGAGAACCCGTGGTAACGACTCCGAACAGACCTATTATGTAAACTATTTTCAATTTTACGTATTTATTGAAATTGTTTTTAACTACAAATTTTTTACCTTCCAGTTGGTGTAATTCGTTATTCATTGCGTCTACTCTGGGATTCTCTTACCTTTCATCTCTTCATTAAGAAATGTGGTCGTATACCCGCTTCTGATAGTTTAGCTGTTAAACGTATAGCCGGCCCGGGTTTAGCGCTTGATTATTATTTTATCATTAGGCCGGAACAAGCTTTGGCAGCTTTTGAAGCTAAAATGGAATTAGATGAATTGCAGGCCTATCAACATGCTATGGAACGTATTATATTGCTACCACAAAAAGATTTTTCACAATTTGTAGAGGCATGTTTTGGACCTTTTTCGGCTCAACTATCAAAAACTGGTCCATATTTGGCACTGGATCGTGAAGCTCAGGATTTAATGACTACATTGCATGAAAAGTTAGAGAAAAGAAGACGAGAGTTGCAAACGGCTTTAACTTCACAAGTGAAAACAAGAATAAAACTTAATACCAAGGAATTAAAGGTGAGCTTAAGCTTAGATATTGGCAATAAATTCGAATAATATTAAGATAATGTTTAACAATTTCCTTTAGATTGCAATACAACTGGCCGCCCATATATTGGAGAAATACTATCCGTCTCATATTATCGCCCGTTTATCCATAAGTGAAGATGAATTTTGGGATAATAAGGTAAATTTCCTTTAAAATATTAAATGCAAACATGTTGTTTCTATTTTGATTTCTCTTCGAAGGGTTTAACCGTCAATGATTGGCCTGGTTTGGCAGGTTTAATCTATACAGAAATCTTTAGTTTAGATTTTCTAACACCACTAATGGAAAATGATACCCATTTTAAATTGGAACCACATGTCTCTTTGGATTTAACACGTTATACCGAAATGGTACAAAATGCCACAGATGTTATTGGCTCCAAAGGTTTAGATCTATTGGGTAATGTTTATGCTCCACGAGGTAATGTTCAAGTGCATTTACCTTTCTTGGAGGTAACCGCCTTTAATCCTAGATCTAGGATAACTTTAACTTTTAGAAAACCTGAGAAAAGGTAAAATTTTTTTAAATATGACAAATTTAAATAATTTAAAAATGTTTTTTTATTTTTTATAGGGACATTTCTGTTGGTTTAACCACACCTCGCGTTCGTGCCCATCGTGCTGCCCAGCAAACGAAAACTCCGGATTGCCATAAACCTTGGCGTCCCTGGAAAAAGAAATCCGATGATAAAAGTTTGTCTGAAAAGTTATTAATACCATTACCGGTACCTCATCCCGTACATATAGCGATTAGTATTTATAATCGTGATGCTGAACATCCCATACCAATGGATTCGGAATTGGTTTGGGAAATTTTAAAATCAATAGAAGATTGTCAGAGTGGTGATGCAATGGTAAGTAAAGAAATTCTTTTAATTCAAAAAAATTATTGAAAATTACGACTGAGTTAAAACAAAAATTGGACATTAATTTAATTTTAAAATAATGTTTATAAACATTCTAAAATACAAAATTTTGCGAATATTTTGTTATAGCAAAACAAAATAAAAAAGAAAAACAAAATGAAAAAGAAAATTTTCGAAGATTCTGATTTATTTTCTGTAGAAAAAAATCGATGATTCTGATTTTTATGTTAAATAGAATTTTTTTCGAAGATTCTGAGATTTTATCCATTTAAAGATTTTAAACAGAAATATTTTCAAATATTATGAAATTAAATTTCTATTGAAGATACGCACAAAAGATTCTTAGATTTTTTATCTGGATACTTAATTATTGGAATTTAAAATACTTAGTTAAATTTTTTGTACAATTTTCGAACATTCTGAAATTAATTTTTGAAAATTTTGTGTTGCATTTTCAATAGAAAATTTGTTAAAATTATTAAATTTAACAAATTTTCTTCAGATAATTTTGAAAATTGAAGTACGAATTTTAATAGAACATTTTTCGAATTTACATAAAACCTTAAATTGAAAATATCATAGTTAAATGTTATATTAAATACTTTTCGGAGAATTTAAACACATCTTTTACAAATATTTTCAGAAAAACTCTTAAATTTTTTATTTCAAAACTCTTTAAATGAATCTTCTATAAAATTTCTTTTAAAACATTTTAGATGAGTTTTCTTTGCTTTTGTAAAGAGAACTTTTCATAGATTTTGAGATACAAATTTTTTCTAAAATTTTTTAATCAATTTCTTTAAAATTTTTTTTAAAAATCTTTATGATTATTTTGAGATAAAGTAAAGTTCTTCAAGATTTTGAATTTAATCTAATTTTTTTATACAAGGTGGCGCAAAAATAACCTTCCGATGTTTTTTGGCTGTAATTTAAAAAAAAAAATGAAAAACTTTGATTCTTCTTGTGGATTATTTTTATTTGGTATTTTAATTTTTTTTACATCAAGTCGAGAATATGATGTCATGTAAATGGCCGCCGCCACAGTTGATTGTCATTTGAGCCCTTTTTATGGCATTTTCCATCACTTTGGCCAAAACTTCCGGCGATAGGTCCTCACATTCTTGACAGATATTGTCTTTAAGAGCTGCAAGAGTCTGAGGCTTGTTGACATAAACCCGCGACTTTAAAAAGCCCCACAAAAAGAAGTCTGGAGCGGTCAAATCAGGCGATCTTGCTAGCCAGTGCAAATCGCCAAAACGGGAGATTAGGCGCCCGGGAAATGCATCCTTCAGCATGTCGATTGTGGCACGTGCAGTGTGTGCCGTTGCACCGTCCTGTTGGAACCACATGTTTTCCAATCCCAATTCATCAAGTTGCGGCAAAAAGAACTCGTTGATCATTGCTCTGTAGAGCTCACCATTCACAGTAACCGTTTGGCCCGCGACGTCTTCGAAGAAAAAAGGTCCGATGACTCCTCCAGCGAAAACAGCACACCATACAGTGACTTTGAGCGGGTGTAATGGCTCTTCGTGGGTTACACGCGGATTTTCAGCGCCCCAGAAGCGTAAATTTTGCTTATTTACGTACCCGCTAAGATGAAAATGGGCCTCATCACTCATGATTATTTTTGATGAAAAATCATCTTCCTCTTGGTGGTGATTAAGGATGGCTTGAGCGTATGTTACACGCGATTGGCGGTCAGCAGCTAACAGCTGATGCACCGTCTGGACTTTGTACGGAAACATCTTCAAATCTTGTACCAAAATTCGCTGTAAAGACCGTCGACTGATACCCATTTGCGTGGCACGTCGTCTGGTCGATGTCGACGGCGCTTCCATGACATCCTCGGCTACAGCAGCAATATTCTCTGCAGAACGGCTACTCAGGGGTCTGCCACGCCTGGCAGCATCTCGTGTTGTGCCAGTCTCTTCGAGGCGAGCGGCTAAACGTCGCAGTGTTTCACCAGTAGGCGTTGGACGGCCAGGAAATCTGCGACGAAATTCACGTTGTGCCAAAGTCAAAGACCGATTATTGGTCAAATAAATAGTCACCAATATTCCACGTTCTGGAGCAGTGTAGCGTAACATTGTTTATTAACGTGTATTTCGCATGTGTTTACTACACAAATGTCAAAACAGACCTGACATTAGGGGCCAATCGCAAAATTTATAGCATTTTCTGATAGGAGGATTACTTTTGCGCCACCTTGTATTAACATGTTCTTCGTAGATTCTGAGATATAGAAAAACTATTCTAAGATCCTAAATAATATTTTTTTCCAACATTTTCGAAAATTCTTCAGTAAATTTTCTAATTAAAAATTTTTGAAAAAGATATTTAAAAAAATACTGAAATTTTTATTTTCTTAAAAAATATTTTTTAAAATCGTTTGATTGGAAAGTTCTTCAAGATTTTGAAATACATTTTCTAAAAAAATATATTTTTTAAAATTTTTTTTTTTCGAATCTTCTGAGATATAGAAAAATAATCGAAGATCTTAAATATTTTTTTTTTCTAACTAAAACTCCTCAATACATTTTCTAATTCAAAATTTTGAAGATTCCAAAAGTAGTTTTGATAAAGTCATTTTAAAAAATTTTTTAATATTAATTTTCTTATGAAACATATTCGTAAATCGCTAGATTTTAAAGTTCTTAAAGATTTTGAAATAAATTTTCTAAAAAATATTATTCATTAGCACATTTTTTTCAAAGATTCTGAGATATAAAAAATATATTCGAAGATCCTAAATTCTCAAATGAATTTTGCAAAAAAAGATTTCTAACATTTTTAATTAATTTTTTTTTCTTTAAATTTTGAAAGATTTTGAGATTAGAAAACTAATCTTAACAAATTTTCGAGGATTTTCTTAATATTTTTTGGTTGAAATTTCTGAGTTTTATTAAAAAAAATCAAATTAATTAATAAATTTTATGAATAACATTTTTGAAAATTCCAATTTAATTTTTTATGAGGTTATCAAATATTTTGATGTGATTTTATGAAGATTCACAATTTTTTTTCAAAAATTTTTATTAAAAACTTTTCGAAGATTTCTAGAAAGAAATTTGTTAAATAAATTTTTCAAAGACTCGTAAATGTAATTTCTATATAAGATTTTCGCGCCCCGGTAGGCTAGTTGTTAGCGTGCTGGCTTATCAGTGCGGGGGGTCGTGGGTTCGATTCCTACCAGAGGCACTGATTTGTTTTCGCTACAACGCGCCGAAAGCCATAGCAGCTAGTGCTCGGTTAGGGTAATAGTATATAATTTGTAATTATATGATTGTTAATTAATAAAAAAAAAATAATTAATAAAAATAAATAATTAAATTAATAAGATTTTCGAAGATTCCTAGATGAAAAGAGCCTGCTATACATTTTTTAAGGAAAATTTGTCGAACATTCTAAAATTAAATAAATACAACTTTTCAAGATTCTTAAATATAGTATGTAACAGAAAGAGGGACCGGAAGATGTGCCCTATCGAGTTTGGTATCAAACGATTTTAATTATTGAACGAAAATTATCAACTCTTGGCGATTATACCTCAAAAAGTATAACTCGACTCAATCCAAATTTGTAACATGTTTCTTAGTAATCTGTCGTTTAATACTAACATCGATATGAATATCGAGGGATAAAAAATACGACACAAAAACCCTAAACTTTTCGTTTCTTTCTGAAAATTCTAAAATTAATTTTCTGAAAATTTTTTTATTAATTCTAAAAAAAAAAATGCAGTTAATAGAAAATTTTTCGAAGACAGATTTTATTATCAGAGTTAAACCAATTACTAATTTATTTTCTAGGCTGTAGCTCAAACTGTTTCACGTTATCGTGGAGCTATTACAGAATCTAGTAATGATTCGCTGGCATCCAGCAGTAGTTTGGGAAGTACAAGAGAATCAGGATCAGCCACAGGATCCGGTTCAGGTATTGGAAATGGAAACACCGAAACATTGCCTTGTGTAAACAGAGAGGTAAATAATACAAACTTTTTCTGATAACCAACTTAATATAACTTAAATCAAATTTTTTCTCCTACCACAGGTTTGCACTCAAGTTAAAGTTGCCGAAGAACAACCGCCCAATTCTGGTTTCCATTGGACCCTAAGTAATTGGGGCGCAGCACAAACTGCCCGTAGACGTACTAACTCAAATGTACGTGTAGATTTAGCCAGTCCTGAGGATATTTCCTTAGATACAGACAGTTCAAGAGCTGTTTTTAATCCCTATGGAACAACAGTTTAAGACAGATGCGCCATCTCTCTCTAACGACAAACACTCTCTAAAAAACAAATAATGTTATATAATGGTAAATTGCTTTTTTAATAACTTTTTATTAGATAAAAAAACAAAAGAAATAATTATTTTATAAGAAGAACTAACACTTTTTATGTGTTACAAAACCAAACAAAAAAATCAGAACAAATCCCATAATGTTATAATTTTGAAATTATAACAACTTAAGTCATTATCGAACAATTCTAAAAAAAAAAAATCAAACTACTTTAATCTATATTCATATATATACATCTATATATTTCCATTTATATACATATAACTTTACATAGGTATTTTACAAAATATCATTACCAAAAAAAAAAAATATATGTAAAATTTCCACTACACACTTTAATCACAAACTTACACTTACTATCTCCCTAACTCCCACCCTCCCAATTTCTGTCTCACTCTTTATTCCTTCATCTCCCTGCTACCTATTTTTGTTGTTCCTAAATCAGAACAATTCCAAATTGATATTCTATGGCTATTCCTTGCTAAGAAACATGTAATATAGAAGAGAGTACATTTGGTAAAGCTATAGAGAAAAGGTTGATATATTTACACTTTCAACGACATTTTTATTTTTTTTCTAGTTTTACTAAATTTCTTTCTGTTATACACACTTCTTAGGTCCGTAATTTTAATCAATGGGTTCAACGTATCGTTGCTACCTTCGATCGTAGATACCTTAAGTGCACACAAACAAAAATACGTAGATATCGAATCACTGGGGGGTATACCGCGTAACTTGATTCGAAAAATTTCGAATTCTTAAATCTTGCACATATTGTAAAAAAATCAATTCTTAATAAAAACTTTACCTTTTTTCTATTTTATTGTTCTTACTCTTGTACACAACATATACAAATTAAAAAAGTAAGATTTTTGATAAAGACTTTCTTTTTACGCAGTAACCCGCCTGATAAATATCTATTGGTTGAAATTATGGGCATTGAGGTTCCTTTTTTTTAATTATGTTTTAATCTAGTCGATCATACAAATTATATACTACAAAAAATTATTAACCAATAACACCAATTTTTTATAAGTTAATAACTAAATTATGTTAACAATTTCTTTCCACTCATGGCTTCATATAACTTTTGTTAAATTGAGAAATTTAAAAAGGTTGTTTTCTATTTGAAAAAAAATGACTTTAAAATTTTACGCAAAATGGAAAAACATAAACCAAGTTAGGCCCACACAAGGTTGTAACTTCAATTGATAATATTGAAGAAGATGTACCACTTAGGCTTTTGAAACAAAGCGAGTTACATACACTAAAAAATAAAAGTTAGTAAAATCAGCAAAAACAATTTTGTTCAGTAAGCAAATTTTTAGTCAGGAGGCTGCTAGCAAAAAATTGCTAATGTCAGCAAATCTTTTAGCAACAAAATTAGTAGATTCAGCAAAAGTTTTGCTAATACTTAGTGGATTAAAAAAAAGAAACCTTGCTAAAAGTTAAAAAATTTTATACTGAATATTACTAGACTGAAAGAACTCTAAAAATTTGTAGAAAAATTATACTAATCCAAAACATTTTTTGTGATGCATTTAAAAATAATTTACAATAAGTCACAAAATATAAAATTTTTCATACTTCCACATTGACGACATGAATTAATTTAATGTCTGAAAATATATAGAAATAATTATATATAACATAAACAAAATTATCTTTAAACTACTTACATCAATGGTGGTCTAAATGATGGCATCATTTAAAGAAAGACAAATGGAGTAGATAATTCTAGAAAGGAAAATATAACAAAATATGACATATACAACACTTTTTTGCAATAAGGAAAAGAAAACAAAAAATTACTTTCTTCTTTCGCTAAGTCTGTCTACCTGAACGTATATTTCTTAGCAATTTCATATTGCCAATTTGAAAACACTACATTAATAACACTGTGTAACAAATAAAAAAAATAACGTACTTTTAAAATTACCTAGTGTAGGTTGTAAGCATGATTGAGTAAATCACTTTTCAATTTGTAGAATTTTGAATACACCCTCGACTCTGATACTAGAGTATACTTCTCAAAAGGTTTGATGTGTGATGAATATGAACAGATATCACTTTCAGATGATATAAACATTTTCGTGAATAAAGCTTAATTCGCAACGTTATTACGTCCCTAATATAGCAAAACAACGAGTTTTTTTAAAACTTTAGGTTAAGATATCTCAAAAAGCTGGTATGTTGGAAAAATCTCATTCAGATTCAGCGCATATCAAACCTATAGAAAAGTATACTCTAGTCCCAGTGTCTATGATGGTCTATGTTTTAGTGGAATATATGATTTTTTTTTTTTTTTGTGACTAAGGTTTGTCTGTTTTACATTTTCCTTTGTACCGTCGTCCGTTTTTCTTCCTTTTATTAGCTAAGGATACCATATACGTAAAAAATATAACATTTATAACATTTTAAAGTCTAGCCTTGGAAACAATTATTTTGAGCAAAATTGCATTTGATATTATAGTAAACCAAACAATGTATGGAAAAACATTATTGTACATCATGTGAAAAAATCCTTAATAGATAGATACCAAGGGATGTGATCAGAAGCCTCAGAATTCATTGACTTCGAGGCTGCCTTGAACATCTGGTAGAGAGATTGTTCATCATATTCTTCAATCCTAAACTTTTTTCTACTAAATTCCTCCTTGGAAAAACTTTTCTCAGGATAGAGAAATGACTGGTTGTTTGCCCCCAATCCCGACAACGACTTAACAGTATAATTATGTTCTTTGGTGACCCTCGCAGTTAAGAGGATGTGAGTCTTGTTCGAATTTAAGAGTTTTGATTCAGAATTTCTATAGAGGTGTAACGGGTCAGTTGTTATTCCGAAATTTTAATAGATAATAGAAGATTTTTATCTGGGCCATCTCCTTTCTGATAACCAGAGTATTGAAACTGGATTGTAGATTCTCAAACTGTTGTATTCTATACACCGATTCCTAGTCCCTGGAGTTTGCGTTGCCCTGGTGGAAGACTGGTTCTGCATCTGATTTAAAAACCATATCAACACCCCTCATATACAATAAGTTGTCCACCAAAACGTTGCCATCTGGATCAGTTATGAAATCATTGTTTTCACCACTATCCCAGCATATCTCCTCCTTGTTCCCCTTCAAGCACGGGATCAAGACTTCTGTTGTTGAGGCAATTATTGGTTTTGGGAGAAGGAGAATCCAACCCTCCAACACCATTTTCTTTGACGACTTCATCATCGGTTAAGCTTTGACTCGTAACAGAGTGCATTTGAAACCCGTTAAACATCTGTGGAAAAGAAATCCTTGATTTTTCTCAGGTTCACTGTTGAAAAATGGTGCCATCCATCCTTCAATGTCTGTTCTCCTACACTCCTCAAGGGAAATCCCATCACAAACTGAACCTGAGCAAAACCTAGGTATAGGACAGGCCTCTTTGCTCAACACTTGGGATCTCCATTTGGGTGGGAATTTTATGTATGATTCTTCAGTTATGCATTTCTCATCTGTGAGGATATTTAGGGTTGCAGGGCAATACACCATTCTCTTCACTCTCATGGCAAAAATTTCTATCTCTTTTTCCACTCGGGTTTTAGTAAACATACTCTTTGTCTTGGTGACACTGTCAATAGTTTTATCTCTTAGTGGCATCATGTTTATAAGTTATGACCATCTCCTTTCTGATAACCAGAGTATTGAAACTGGATTGTAGATTCTCAAACTGTAGTATTCTATACACCGATTCCTAGTCCCTGGAGTTTGCGTTGCCCTGGTGGAAGACTGGTTCTGCATCTGATTTAAAAACCATATCAACACCCCTCATATACTATAAGTTGTCCACCAAACCGTTGCCATCTGGATCTGTTATGAAATCATTGTTTTCACCACTATCCCAGCATATCTCCTCCTTGTTCCCCTTCAAGCACGGGATCAAGACTTCTGTTGTTGAGGCAATTATCGGTTTTGGGAGAAGGAGAATCCAACCACTTTGTGTTTCGCAATAGTCGTCAGTTATTTGCGTCTCACACTCTTTGAATAAGTTACCCTCCAACACCATTTTCTTTGACGACTTCATCATCGGGTAACCTTTGACTCGTAACAGAGTGCATTTGAAACCTGTTAAACATCTGTGGAAAAGAAATCCTTGATTTTTCTCAGGTTCACTGTTGGAAAATGGTGCCATCCATCCTTCAATGTCTGTCCTCCTACACTCCTCAAGGGAAATCCCATCACAAACTGAACCTGAGCAAAACCTAGGTATAGGACAGGCCTCTTTGCTCAACACTTGGGATCTCCATTTGGGTGGGAATTTTATGTATGATTCTTCAGTTATGCATTTCTCATCTGTGAGAATATTTAGGGTTGCAGGGCAATACACCATTCTCTTCTCCACTCTCATGGCAAAAATTTCTATCTCTTTTTCCACTCGGGTTTTAGTAAACATACTCTTTGTCTTGGTGACACTGTCAATAGTTTTATCTCTTAGTGGTATCATGTTTATAAGTTCTGACCATCTCCTTTCTGATAACCAGAGTATTGAAACTGGATTGTAGGTTCTCAAACTGTAGTATTCTATACACCGATTCCAAGTCCCTGGAGTTTGCGTTGCCCTGGTGGAAGACTGGTTCTGCATCTGATTTAAAAACCATATCAACACCCCTCATATACAATAAGTTGTCCACCAAACCGTTGCCATCTTATTTATTTATTTATTTCGTCTATGGATACAAAAATCCTTACAGACTAGCAAAATTATGACAATATTTAAAAAAAAAAACTTAAAATATATTATTTAATACAGTTTTAAATTGATAGTGGTTAACACTTATATCTAATTGATTACAATATTTATTAAACAATCTCAAAACTCTAGTAAGAGGTTCATTTAACGCATAATTAGTTCTATGTACATCAATATAAAAGAACTTATCTCTAACTTTTAACGATCTAGAAGGAACATATAATTTGATTAAATGCAATAATTCTGGGCAATCAACTACACCACAAATAATACCATGTAAAAAATTTAAGGCAAAAATGGTCCTACGTGTTTCCAAAGTTTTAATGAAAATAAATTCACATTTATCCTCATAGGATGGAACAGAAAATGTAGGATCAGAAGGAGATTGATTGACATTAACATTTAGGAATGGGAGAGCAAATTTTACAAATTTAATTTGAATTTTCTCAATACGATTAATATGGATATACGCTTCAGGGCTCCAAATAAATGATGCATATTCTAGCCTAGATCTTACAAAAGAACAAAACAGAACTTTTTTTGTGGAACAATCAATAAGATTAGCAGAATTACGACGTATAAATGCTAATAATGAATAAGCTTTAGGTATAATGAAGTTCAAATGGCTACAAAACGATAATTTGTAGTCAAAGACTACACCAAGATCCAATATTTCATCAACAGATGAGATAATATGACCTTTAATACTGTATTGCGGATGTAAAGTATGAAGGCATCGATGATATTTCATATAAAAACATTTCGCAATATTAAAAGTCAAACCATTACGGTCAGACCATAAAACGACTCTAGACAAATCCTCCTGAAGGTCAGAAATGTCTCTAAAAGAAGAAATTGATTTAAAAATCTTGAGATCATCAGCATACATGAGGTGCTGAGAATTTTTGAAACAATGAGAAATGTCATTAATAAAAATATTAAATAATAAAGGACCTAAGATACTGCCCTGAGGAATACCAGAGGTGGGAGTAAAAAAATTTGAGTAAACTCCATCCACAGAAACTGCAGCATATCTTCCAGTCAAATAAAATCTAAACCAACTTAGCATACTAGAATGAAAACCAATCCTAGATAACTTAAGTAACAGTAGTTCATGTGGAACCCTGGCAAATGCCTTTGCAAAATCCAAATAAATTATACTTGAAACCCTTTTTCAAAGCAAGAAACACAGAAATTGGTGACCTTCCAGCCACAAATCCATGCTGTGATAACGATATATAGCGCTTAAGTTGGAAAAAAGAGTTTATCATAGACAATATGCTCAAAAATTTTAGCAATATTTGTCAATTTTGAAATTGGTCTATAATTGACAACATTATTCCTATTACCAGATTTAAGAATAGGGAAAATTGTAGTATATTTCCATCTTTGTATAAAATATCCTACCCTCAAAGAATTATTAAAAATAATTTTGAGGGGCACAATAAATGCAGAAAAACATTTTTTCAAAATGAATGCTGAAAGGCCATCATTACCAGATTTAAACGAATTAGAAAGTTTGCCAATTCCCGAAGCAACATCCTCATCAGAAATTTGCATTGAACCAAAATCAAAATATGAAACAACATCACTTAAATCAAATTCATCAATATGCAAAGAGTCATCATTAAAGTTTGATTGAAAATAAGTAGCAAATAAATTAAGAGAATCTTCCAATGTATTGGAAGAAACACCATTATAATTCATCAAAGTCGGTATTGAAGAATTAGTTCTCTTAGAATTAACAAAACTCCAAAAACACTTTGGATTGTATTTTATGGAATCGTTAAAACTCAAAATATACTGATTATATAAAAACTTATTAAGAAAATTAAACTCCCTTTCATAATGAGTAAAATTAGCTTTATCAACGGCATTATTTGTGGATTTATACAATTTATGATACTTATTTCTAAGATTTTTTAATCTTTTCAATCCTTTAGTATACCATGGTAATTTATATACTCTAGGATTAGCTAAAGGGACATTGTTTCTAATAATTCTCAAAACATTAGATAAAAAAATTTCATAGCAAATTGATACTATATCATTATTCAATAAATTTAACCAATTTATATTATATATCATAGAATTTAAAGCGCTAAAGTTACAGGCATAATAGTTATAACGTAGGTCATTAACGTTAATTTTACGAACATATTCATAAAATTCAATTTCAACCTCCAAAGCAGAGTGATGTGCATTGGAGGGTGAAACTGCAATTTCAGATTCAGAAAGAGAATATTTTAAATCAGGAGAAAGAAACACTAAATCTAGAATTCTGTTTAACATATTGAAAACGCTATTAATTTGAATCAAACCAAGACTAAAAGCAGCATCAATGAGATTAATTTCAAAAGATTTATTTACATTGTTTGGAAGAAACTGACCTGAATTAGGAACTACAGACCATACAATATCAGGTAAATTAAAATCACCTAACACACACAATCCATCTCCATCATTTAAACGATCAGCCAGATGTACAATATTTGAAGCATGAGCAGCATACAACTCATCAGAACTTTTAGGTGGAATATAGGAAACACAGATATAAATATTATAAGTAACCGCCTTGAAAGATACACATAATTGGTCCAGTTCCGAATCAATATCATTTAAAGCGACAAGTTTACAGCATAATGATTTTCTAACAGCAATAAGAACTCCCCCTCCTTTAGCATGACCAGTCTTTAAAGGATCTCTATCTTTCCGATAGACAACATACAAGTAAGGATTAAAAAATTCTTCATCATAAAAATCAGAATTTAACCAAGACTCCGTAATAACAATAACATCATAATCACATTGAGAAAAAAAGGTACTAAATTGAGTTGATTTAGTCCTCATACCAGACACGTTTTGGTAGTATAATTTTAAGGCATTTTTTGAAACTGTTAAATTTGTCGATGAGGTAGCGATTTGTTTAGAAAAAAATTGAAAGGACGGACTCGTACGTTTGATGTCCACAACTCTGGTTTCAGAAGTTCTTCATAAAAAGCAGATGAAACACCCAGTTTAAAGTTAATAAACCGCAAATTATCAATAGAAGCATCTTTTTTAAGAAACTTGTAACAAGAAATATTTGACTCGTCTATTTTAAGATGTTTAGCCACATATGATTTAATAGAATCTTCAGTAACTGTTGGTTTAAAGGATGACAAATGGACCCATCTCATTTTAAGTACCACATCCAGTTCAGCATTATTACTATCACCCACTATAACTTTACGTTTTTTAGGTTTTTTCTTCTTTCTAGAAGTAACATTAGACCAATTATATTTATCTTCAGCATGAAGTACAATTTCAGCGTTTAAAGCATCTACATAGGCATCACTGTTAGTTTCGTGTTGACCATCAGGAATAACAACAACGTCATTATTAACAGCAGTGAGTGCAGCTTTACTAGTAGAAGGTAAAACAGCATTAATAATGGTATTAGTTGTTGTTGTATTGAGAGCAGCAGAACGATTAACAATATTATTGTTCTTTTTAGCAATTGTAGTTGTTGGTAAACAATTAGAATTAGGCAAATTAGAATTTAAACCGGTTTTGAGCATAGGCAAACTACGATGAGATTTTTGTTTCACATTATTATTTGCATTTTCTTTTGAATTGTTATTTATAAACTCTAGAGAACATAGTTTTTAATTGTTCGATTTCATACGACAATAAACTAATTTTTTTAATTAAATCAGAAGATGATTGTAAACAATTGTCACAATTGTAAACAATATTAATAAAAGTTAAGAGGGTATTAACAGCACTCTCATCTTCAACTTTAGCACAAATTTTGTGAAATTTACGTTGGCAAACAGAACATGAAATCACTTTCTCCGACATAGCGAAGTTGTCTGTTTAAAAGCAGAAAGCAGACTGATCAGTTATGAAATCATCATCTGGATCAGTTATGAAATCATTGTTTTCACCACTATCCCAGCATATCTCCTCCTTGTTCCCCTTCAAGCACGGGATCAAGACTTCTGTTGTTGAGGCAATTATCGGTTTTGGGAGAAGGAGAATCCAACCACTTTGTGTTTCGCAATAGCCGTCAGTTATTTGCATCTCACACTCTTTGAATAAGTCACCCTCCAACACCATTTTCTTTGACGACTTCATCATCGGGTAAGCTTTGACTCGTAACAGAGTGCATTTGAAGCCTGTTAAACATCTGTGGAAAAGAAATCCTTGATTTTTCTCAGGTTCACTGTTGGAAAATGGTGCCATCCATCCTTCAATGTCTGTCCTCCTACACTCTTCAAGGGAAATCCCATCACAAACTGAACCTTAGCAAAACCTAGGTATAGGACAGGCCTCTTTGCTCAACACTTCGGACCTCCATTTGGGAGGGAATTTTATGTATGATTCTTCAGTTATGCATTTCTCATCTGTGAGGATATTTAGGGTTGAAGGGCAATATACCATTCTCTTCTCCACTCTCATGGCAAAAATTTCTATCTCTTTTTCCACTCGGGTTTTAGTAAACATACTCTTTGTCTTGGTGACACTGTCAATAGTTTTATCTCTTAGTGGCATCATGTTTATAAGTTCTGACCATCTCCTTTCCGATAACCAGAGTATTGAAACTGGATTGTAGATTCTCAAACTGTAGTATTCTATACACCGATTCCAAGTCCCTGGAGTTTGCGTTGCCCTGGTGGAAGACTGGTTCTGCATCTGATTTAAAAACCATATCAACACCCCTCATATACAATAAGTTGTCCACCAAACCGTTGCCATCTGGATCAGTTATGAAATCATTGTTTTCACCACTATCCCAGCATATCTCCTCCTTGTTCCCCTTCAAGCACGGGATCAAGACTTCTGTTGTTGAGGCAATTATCGGTTTTGGGAGAAGGAGAATCCAACCACTTTGTGTTTCGCAATAGTCGTCAGTTATTTGCATCTCACACTCTTTGAATAAGTCACCCTCCAACACCATTTTCTTTGACGACTTCATCATCGGGTAAGCTTTGACTCGTAACAGAGTGCATTTGAAACCTGTTAAACATCTGTGGAAAAGAAATCCTTGATTTTTCTCAGGTTCACTGTTGGAAAATGGTGCCATCCATCCTTCAATGTCTGTCCTCCTACACTCCTCAAGGGAAATCCCATCACAAACTGAACCTGAGCAAAACCTAGGTATAGGACAGCCCTTATTGCTCAACACTTGGGATCTCCATTTGGGTGGGAATTTTATGTATGATTCTTCAGTTATGCATTTCTCATCTGTGAGGATATTTAGGGTTGCAGGGCAATACACCATTCTCTTCTCCACTCTCATGGCAAAATTTCTATCTCTTTTTCCACTCGGGTTTTAGTAAACATACTCTTTGTCTTGGTGACACTGTCAATAGTTTTATCTCTTAGTGGCATCATGTTTATAAGTTCTGACCATCTCCTTTCTGATAACCAGAGTATTCAAACTGGATTGTAGATTCTCAAACTGTAGTATTCTATACACCGATTCCAAGTCCCTGGAGTTTGCGTTGCCCTGGTGGAAGACTGGTTCTGCATCTGATTTAAAAACCATATCAACACCCCTCATATACAATAAGTTGTCCACCAAACCGTTGCCATCTGGATCAGTTATGAAATCATTGTTTTCACCACTATCCCAGCATATCTCCTCCTTGTTCCCCTTCAAGCACGGGATCAAGACTTCTGTTGTTGAGGCAATTATCGGTTTTGGGAGAAGGAGAATCCAACCACTTTGTGTTTCGCAATAGTCGTCAGTTATTTGCATCTCACACTCTTTGAATAAGTCACCCTCCAACACCATTTTCTTTGACGACTTCATCATCGGTTAAGCTTTGACTCGTAACAGAGTGCATTTGAAACCTGTTAAACATCTGTGGAAAAGAAATCCTTGATTTTTCTCAGGTTCACTGTTGGAAAATGGTGCCATCCATCCTTCAATGTCTGTCCTCCTACACTCCTCAAGGGAAATCCCATCACAAACTGAACCTGAGCAAAACCTAGGTATAGGACAGGCCTCTTTGCTCAACACTTGGGATCTCCATTTGGGTGGGAATTTTATGTATGATTCTTCAGTTATGCATTTCTCATCTGTGAGGATATTTAGGGTTGCAGGGCAATACACCATTCTCTTCTCCACTCTCATGGCAAAAATTTCTATCTCTTTTTCCACTCGGGTTTTAGTAAACATACTCTTTGTCTTGGTGACACTGTCAATAGTTTTATCTCTTAGTGGCATCATGTTTATAAGTTCTGACCATCTCCTTTCTGATAACCAGAGTATTGAAACTGGATTGTAGATTCTCAAACTGTAGTATTCTATACACCGATTCCAAGTCCCTGGAGTTTGCGTTGCCCTGGTGGAAGACTGGTTCTGCATCTGATTTAAAAACCATATCAACACCCCTCATATACAATAAGTTGTCCACCAAACCGTTGCCATCTGGATCAGTTATGAAATCATTGTTTTCACCACTATCCCAGCATATCTCCTCCTTGTTCCCCTTCAAGCACGGGATCAAGACTTCTGTTGTTGAGGCAATTATCGGTTTTGGGAGAAGGAGAATCCAACCACTTTGTGTTTCGCAATAGTCGTCAGTTATTTGCATCTCACACTCTTTAAATAAGTCACCCTCCAAAACCATTTTCTTTGACGACTTCATCATCGGGTAAGCTTTGACTCGTAACAGAGTGCATTTGAAACCTGTTAAACATCTATGGAAAAGAAATCCTTGATTTTTCTCTGGTTCACTGTTGGAAAATGGTGCCATCCATCCTTCAATGTCTGTCCTCCTACACTCCTCAAGGGAAATCCCATCACAAACTGAACCTGAGCAAAACCTAGGTATAGGACAGGCCTCATTGCTCAACACTTGGGATCTCCATTTGGGTGGGAATTTTATGTATGATTCTTCAGTTATGCATTTCTCATCTGTGAGAATATTTAGGGTTGCAGGGCAATACACCATTCTCTTCTCCACTCTCATGGCAAAAATTTCTATCTCTTTTTCCACTCGGGTTTTAGTAAACATACTCTTTGTCTTGGTGACACTGTCAATAGTTTTATCTCTTAGTGGCATCATGTTTATAAGTTCTGACCATCTCCTTTCTGATAACCAGAGTATTGAAACTGGATTGTAGATTCTCAAACTGTAGTATTCTATACACCGATTCCAAGTCCCTGGAGTTTGCGTTGCCCTGGTGGAAGACTGGTTCTGCATCTGATTTAAAAACCATATCAACACCCCTCATATACAATAAGTTGTCCACCAAACCGTTGCCATCTGGATCAGTTATGAAATCATTGTTTTTAACCACTATCCCAGCATATCTCCTCCTTGTTCCCCTTCAAGCACGGGATCAAGACTTCTGTTGTTGAGGCAATTATCGGTTTTGGGAGAAGGAGAATCCAACCACTTTGTGTTTCGCAATAGTCCGTCAGTTATTTGCATCTCACACTCTTTGAATAAGTCACCCTCCAACACCATTTTCTTTGACGACTTCATCATCGGGTAAGCTTTGACTCGTAACAGAGTGCATTTGAAACCTGTTAAACATTTGTGGAAAACAAATCCTTGATTTTTCTCAGGTTCACTGTTGGAAAATGGTGCCATCCATCCTTCAATGTCTGTCCTCCTACACTCCTCAAGGGAAATCCCATCACAAACTGAACCTGAGCAAAACCTAGGTATAGGACAGGCCTCTTTGCTCAACACTTGGGATCTCCATTTGGGTGGGAATTTTATGTATGATTCTTCAGTTATGCATTTCTCATCTGTGAGGATATTTAGGGTTGCAGGGCAATACACCATTCTCTTCTACACTCTCATGGCAAAAATTTCTATCTCTTTTTCCACTCGGGTTTTAGTAAACATACTCTTTGTCTTGGTGACACTGTCAATAGTTTTATCTCTTAGTGGCATCATGTTTATAAGTTCTGACCATCTCCTTTCTGATAACCAGAGTATTGAAACTGGATTGTAGATTCTCAAACTGTAGTATTCTATACACCGATTCCAAGTCCCTGGAGTTTGCGTTGCCCTGGTGGAAGACTGGTTCTGCATCTGATTTAAAAACCATATCAACACCCCTCATATACAATAAGTTGTCCACCAAACCGTTGCCATCTGGATCAGTTATGAAATCATTGTTTTCACCACTATCCCAGCATATCTCCTCCTTGTTCCCCTTCAAGCACGGGATCAAGACTTCTGTTGTTGAGGCAATTATCGGTTTTGGGAGAAGGAGAATCCAACCACTTTGTGTTTCGCAATAGTCGTCAGTTATTTGCATCTCACACTCTTTGAATAAGTCACCCTCCAACACCATTTTCTTTGACGACTTCATCATCGGGTAAGCTTTGACTCGTAACAGAGTGCATTTGAAACCTGTTAAACATCTGTGGAAAAGAAATCCTTGATTTTTCTCAGGTTCACTGTTGGAAAATGGTGCCATCCATCCTTCAATGTCTGTCCTCCTACACTCCTCAAGGGAAATCCCATCACAAACTGAACCTGAGCAAAACCTAGGTATAGGACAGGCCTCATTTGCTCAACACTTGGGATCTCCATTTGGGTGGGAATTTTATGTATGATTCTTCAGTTATGCATTTCTCATCTGTGAGAATATTTAGGGTTGCAGGGCAATACACCATTCTCTTCTCCACTCTCATGGCAAAAATTTCTATCTCTTTTTCCACTCGGGTTTTAGTAAACATACTCTTTGTCTTGGTGACACTGTCAATAGTTTTATCTCTTAGTGGCATCATGTTTATAAGTTCTGACCATCTCCTTTCTGATAACCAGAGTATTGAAACTGGATTGTAGATTCTCAAACTGTAGTATTCTATACACCGATTCCAAGTCCCTGGAGTTTGCGTTGCCCTGGTGGAAGACTGGTTCTGCATCTGATTTAAAAACCATATCAACACCCCTCATATACAATAAGTTGTCCACCAAACCGTTGCCATCTGGATCAGTTATGAAATCATTGTTTTCACCACTATCCCAGCATATCTCCTCCTTGTTCCCCTTCAAGCACGGGATCAAGACTTCTGTTGTTGAGGCAATTATCGGTTTTGGGAGAAGGAGAATCCAACCACTTTGTGTTTCGCAATAGTCGTCAGTTATTTGCATCTCACACTCTTTGAATAAGTCACCCTCCAAAACCATTTTCTTTGACGACTTCATCATCGGGTAAGCTTTGACTCGTAACAGAGTGCATTTGAAACCTGTTAAACATCTGTGGAAAAGAAATCCTTGATTTTTCTCAGGTTCACTGTTGGAAAATGGTGCCATCCATCCTTCAATGTCTGTCCTACTACACTCCTCAAGGGAAATCCCATCACAAACTGAACCTGAGCAAAACCTAGGTATAGGACAGGCCTCTTTGCTCAACACTTGGGATCTCCATTTGGGTGGGAATTTTATGTATGATTCTTCAGTTATGCATTTCTCATCTGTGAGAATATTTAGGGTTGCAGGGCAATACACCATTCTCTTCTCCACTCTCATGGCAAAAATTTCTATCTCTTTTTCCACTCGGGTTTTAGTAAACATACTCTTTGTCTTGGTGACACTGTCAATAGTTTTATCTCTTAGTGGCATCATGTTTATAAGTTCTGACCATCTCCTTTCTGATAACCAGAGTATTGAAACTGGATTGTAGATTCTCAAACTGTAGTATTCTATACACCGATTCCAAGTCCCTGGAGTTTGCGTTGCCCTGGTGGAAGACTGGTTCTGCATCTGATTTAAAAACCATATCAACACCCCTCATATACAATAAGTTGTCCACCAAACCGTTGCCATCTGGATCAGTTATGAAATCATTGTTTTCACCACTATCCCAGCATATCTCCTCCTTGTTCCCCTTCAAGCACGGGATCAAGACTTCTGTTGTTGAGGCAATTATCGGTTTTGGGAGAAGGAGAATCCAACCACTTTGTGTTTCGCAATAGTCCGTCAGTTATTTGCATCTCACACTCTTTGAATAAGTCACCCTCCAACACCATTTTCTTTGACGACTTCATCATCGGGTAAGCTTTGACTCGTAACAGAGTGCATTTGAAACCTGTTAAACATTGTGGAAAAGAAATCCTTGATTTTTCTCAGGTTCACTGTTGGAAAATGGTGCCATCCATCCTTCAATGTCTGTCCTCCTACACTCCTCAAGGAAATCCCATCACAAACTGAACCTGAGCAAAACCTAGGTATAGGACAGGCCTCTTTGCTCAACACTTGGGATCTCCATTTGGGTGGGAATTTTATGTATGATTCTTCAGTTATGCATTTCTCATCTGTGAGGATATTTAGGGTTGCAGGGCAATACACCATTCTCTTCTACACTCTCATGGCAAAAATTTCTATCTCTTTTCCACTCGGGTTTTAGTAAACATACTCTTTGTCTTGGTGACACTGTCAATAGTTTTATCTCTTAGTGGCATCATGTTTATAAGTTCTGACCATCTCCTTTCTGATAACCAGAGTATTGAAACTGGATTGTAGATTCTCAAACTGTAGTATTCTATACACCGATTCCAAGTCCCTGGAGTTTGCGTTGCCCTGGTGGAAGACTGGTTCTGCATCTGATTTAAAAAACCATATCAACACCCCCTCATATACAATAAGTTGTCCACCAAACCGTTGCCATCTGGATCAGTTATGAAATCATTGTTTTCACCACTATCCCAGCATATCTCCTCCTTGTTCCCCTTCAAGCACGGGATCAAGACTTCTGTTGTTGAGGCAATTATCGGTTTTGGGAGAAGGAGAATCCAACCACTTTGTGTTTCGCAATAGTCGTCAGTTATTTGCATCTCACACTCTTTGAATAAGTCACCCTCCAACACCATTTTCTTTGACGACTTCATCATCGGGTAAGCTTTGACTCGTAACAGAGTGCATTTGAAACCTGTTAAACATCTGTGGAAAAGAAATCCTTGATTTTTCTCAGGTTCACTGTTGGAAAATGGTGCCATCCATCCTTCAATGTCTGTCCTCCTACACTCCTCAAGGGAAATCCCATCACAAACTGAACCTGAGCAAAACCTAGGTATAGGACAGGCCTCTTGCTCAACACTTGGGATCTCCATTTGGGTGGGAATTTTATGTATGATTCTTCAGTTATGCATTTCTCATCTGTGAGGATATTTAGGGTTGCAGGGCAATACACCATTCTCTTCTCCACTCTCATGGCAAAAATTTCTATCTCTTTTTCCACTCGGGTTTTAGTAAACATACTCTTTGTCTTGGTGACACTGTCAATAGTTTTATCTCTTAGTGGCATCATGTTTATAAGTTCTGACCATCTCCTTTCTGATAACCAGAGTATTGAAACTGGATTGTAGATTCTCAAACTGTAGTATTCTATACACCGATTCCAAGTCCCTGGAGTTTGCGTTGCCCTGGTGGGAAGACTGGTTCTGCATCTGATTTAAAAACCATATCAACACCCCTCATATACAATAAGTTGTCCACCAAACCGTTGCCATCTGGATCAGTTATGAAATCATTGTTTTCACCACTATCCAGCATATCTCCTCCTTGTTCCCCTTCAAGCACGGGATCAAGACTTCTGTTGTTGAGGCAATTATCGGTTTTGGGAGAAGGAGAATCCAACCACTTTGTGTTTCGCAATAGTCGTCAGTTATTTGCATCTCACACTCTTTGAATAAGTCACCCTCCAACAACCATTTTCTTTGACGACTTCATCATCGGGTAAGCTTTGACTCGTAACAGAGTGCATTTGAAACCTGTTAAACATCTGTGGAAAAGAAATCCTTGATTTTTCTCAGGTTCACTGTTGGAAAATGGTGCCATCCATCCTTCAATGTCTGTCCTCCTACACTCCTCAAGGGAAATCCCATCACAAACTGAACCTGAGCAAAACCTAGGTATAGGACAGGCCTCTTTGCTCAACACTTGGGATCTCCATTTGGGTGGGAATTTTATGTATGATTCTTCAGTTATGCATTTCTCATCTGTGAGGATATTTAGGGTTGCAGGGCAATACACCATTCTCTTCTCCACTCTCATGGCAAAAATTTCTATCTCTTTTTCCACTCGGGTTTTAGTAAACATACTCTTTGTCTTGGTGACACTGTCAATAGTTTTATCTCTTAGTGGCATCATGTTTATAAGTTCTGACCATCTCCTTTCTGATAACCAGAGTATTGAAACTGGATTGTAGATTCTCAAACTGTAGTATTCTATACACCGATTCCAAGTCCCTGGAGTTTGCGTTGCCCTGGTGGAAGACTGGTTCTGCATCTGATTTAAAAACCATATCAACACCCCTCATATACAATAAGTTGTCCACCAAACCGTTGCCATCTGGATCAGTTATGAAATCATTGTTTTCACCACTATCCCAGCATATCTCCTCCTTGTTCCCCTTCAAGCACGGGATCAAGACTTCTGTTGTTGAGGCAATTATCGGTTTTGGGAGAAGGAGAATCCAACCACTTTGTGTTTCGCAATAGTCCGTCAGTTATTTGCATCTCACACTCTTTGAATAAGTCACCCTCCAACACCATTTTCTTTGACGACTTCATCATCGGGTAAGCTTTGACTCGTAACAGAGTGCATTTGAAACCTGTTAAACATCTGTGGAAAAAGAAATCCTTGATTTTCTCAGGTTCACTGTTGGAAAATGGTGCCATCCATCCTTCAATGTCTGTCCTCCTACACTCCTCAAGGGAAATCCCATCACAAACTGAAACCTGAGCAAAACCTAGGTATAGGACAGGCCTCTTTGCTCAACACTTGGGATCTCCATTTGGGTGGGAATTTTATGTATGATTCTTCAGTTATGCATTTCTCATCTGTGAGGAATATTTAGGGTTGCAGGGCAATACACCATTCTCTTCTCCACTCTCATGGCAAAAATTTCTATCTCTTTTTCCACTCGGGTTTTAGTAAACATACTCTTTGTCTTGGTGACACTGTCAATAGTTTTATCTCTTAGTGGCATCATGTTTATAAGTTCTGACCATCTCCTTTCTGATAACCAGAGTATTGAAACTGGATTGTAGATTCTCAAACTGTAGTATTCTATACACCGATTCCAAGTCCCTGGAGTTTGCGTTGCCCTGGTGGAAGACTGGTTCTGCATCTGATTTAAAAACCATATCAACACCCCTCATATACAATAAGTTGTCCACCAAACCGTTGCCATCTGGATCAGTTATGAAATCATTGTTTTCACCACTATCCCAGCATATCTCCTCCTTGTTCCCCTTCAAGCACGGGATCAAGACTTCTGTTGTTGAGGCAATTATCGGTTTTGGGAGAAGGAGAATCCAACCACTTTGTGTTTCGCAATAGTCGTCAGTTATTTGCATCTCACACTCTTTGAATAAGTCACCCTCCAACACCATTTTCTTTGACGACTTCATCATCGGGTAAGCTTTGACTCGTAACAGAGTGCATTTGAAACCTGTTAAACATCTGTGGAAAAGAAATCCTTGATTTTTCTCAGGTTCACTGTTGGAAAATGGTGCCATCCATCCTTCAATGTCTGTCCTCCTACACTCCTCAAGGGAAATCCCATCACAAACTGAACCTGAGCAAAACCTAGGTATAGGACAGGCCTCTTTGCTCAACACTTGGGATCTCCATTTGGGTGGGAATTTTATGTATGATTCTTCAGTTATGCATTTCTCATCTGTGAGAATATTTAGGGTTGCAGGGCAATACACCATTCTCTTCTCCACTCTCATGGCAAAAATTTCTATCTCTTTTTCCACTCGGGTTTTAGTAAACATACTCTTTGTCTTGGTGACACTGTCAATAGTTTTATCTCTTAGTGGCATCATGTTTATAAGTTCTGACCATCTCCTTTCTGATAACCAGAGTATTGAAACTGGATTGTAGGATTCTCAAACTGTAGTATTCTATACACCGATTCCAAGTCCCTGGAGTTTGCGTTGCCCTGGTGGAAGACTGGTTCTGCATCTGATTTAAAAACCATATCAACACCCCTCATATACAATAAGTTGTCCACCAAACCGTTGCCATCTGGATCAGTTATGAAATCATTGTTTTCACCACTATCCCAGCATATCTCCTCCTTGTTCCCCTTCAAGCACGGGATCAAGACTTCTGTTGTTGAGGCAATTATCGGTTTTGGGAGAAGGAGAATCCAACCACTTTGTGTTTCGCAATAGTCGTCAGTTATTTGCATCTCACACTCTTTGAATAAGTCACCCTCCAACACCATTTTCTTTGACGACTTCATCATCGGGTAAGCTTTGACTCGTAACAGAGTGCATTTGAAACCTGTTAAACATCTGTGGAAAAGAAATCCTTGATTTTTCTCAGGTTCACTGTTGGAAAATGGTGCCATCCATCCTTCAATGTCTGTCCCTCCTACACTCCTCAAGGGAAATCCCATCACAAACTGAACCTGAGCAAAACCTAGGTATAGGACAGGCCTCTTTGCTCAACACTTGGGATCTCCATTTGGGTGGGAATTTATGTATGATTCTTCAGTTATGCATTTCTCATCTGTGAGGATATTTAGGGTTGCAGGGCAATACAACCATTCTCTTCTCCACTCTCATGGCAAAAATTTCTATCTCTTTTTCCACTCGGGTTTTAGTAAACATACTCTTTGTCTTGGTGACACTGTCAATAGTTTTATCTCTTAGTGGCATCATGTTTATAAGTTCTGACCATCTCCTTTCTGATAACCAGAGTATTGAAACTGGATTGTAGATTCTCAAACTGTAGTATTCTATACAACCGATTCCAAGTCCCTGGAGTTTGCGTTGCCCTGGTGGAAGACTGGTTCTGCATCTGATTTAAAAACCATATCAACACCCCTCATATACAATAAGTTGTCCACCAAACCGTTGCCATCTGGATCAGTTATGAAATCATTGTTTTCACCACTATCCCAGCATATCTCCTCCTTGTTCCCCTTCAAGCACGGGATCAAGACTTCTGTTGTTGAGGCAATTATCGGTTTTGGGAGAAGGAGAATCCAACCACTTTGTGTTTCGCAATAGTCGTCAGTTATTTGCATCTCACACTCTTTGAATAAGTCACCCTCCAACACCATTTTCTTTGACGACTTCATCATCGGGTAAGCTTTGACTCGTAACAGAGTGCATTTGAAACCTGTTAAACATCTGTGGAAAAGAAATCCTTGATTTTTCTCAGGTTCACTGTTGGAAAATGGTGCCATCCATCCTTCAATGTCTGTCCTCCTACACTCCTCAAGGGAAATCCCATCACAAACTGAACCTGAGCAAAACCTAGGTATAGGACAGGCCTCTTTGCTCAACACTTGGGATCTCCATTTGGGTGGGAATTTTATGTATGATTCTTCAGTTATGCATTTCTCATCTGTGAGGATATTTAGGGTTGCAGGGCAATACACCATTCTCTTCTCCACTCTCATGGCAAAAATTTCTATCTCTTTTTCCACTCGGGTTTTAGTAAACATACTCTTTGTCTTGGTGACACTGTCAATAGTTTTATCTCTTAGTGGCATCATGTTTATAAGTTCTGACCATCTCCTTTCTGATAACCAGAGTATTGAAACTGGATTGTAGATTCTCAAACTGTAGTATTCTATACACCGATTCCAAGTCCCTGGAGTTTGCGTTGCCCTGGTGGAAGACTGGTTCTGCATCTGATTTAAAAACCATATCAACACCCCTCATATACAATAAGTTGTCCACCAAACCGTTGCCATCTGGATCAGTTATGAAATCATTGTTTTCACCCACTATCCCAGCATATCTCCTCCTTGTTCCCCTTCAAGCACGGGATCAAGACTTCTGTTGTTGAGGCAATTATCGGTTTTGGGAGAAGGAGAATCCAACCACTTTGTGTTTCGCAATAGTCGTCAGTTATTTGCATCTCACACTCTTTGAATAAGTCACCCTCCAACACCATTTTCTTTGACGACTTCATCATCGGGTAAGCTTTGACTCGTAACAGAGTGCATTTGAAACCTGTTAAACATCTGTGGAAAAGAAATCCTTGATTTTTCTCAGGTTCACTGTTGGAAAATGGTGCCATCCATCCTTCAATGTCTGTCCTCCTACACTCCTCAAGGGAAATCCCATCACAAACTGAACCTGAGCAAAACCTAGGTATAGGACAGGCCTCTTTGCTCAACACTTGGGATCTCCATTTGGGTGGGAATTTTATGTATGATTCTTCAGTTATGCATTTCTCATCTGTGAGGAATATTTAGGGTTGCAGGGCAATACACCATTCTCTTCTCCACTCTCATGGCAAAAATTTCTATCTCTTTTTCCACTCGGGTTTTAGTAAACATACTCTTTGTCTTGGTGACACTGTCAATAGTTTTATCTCTTAGTGGCATCATGTTTATAAGTTCTGACCATCTCCTTTCTGATAACCAGAGTATTGAAACTGGATTGTAGATTCTCAAACTGTAGTATTCTATACACCGATTCCAAGTCCCTGGAGTTTGCGTTGCCCTGGTGGAAGACTGGTTCTGCATCTGATTTAAAAACCATATCAACACCCCTCATATACAATAAGTTGTCCACCAAACCGTTGCCATCTGGATCAGTTATGAAATCATTGTTTTCACCACTATCCCAGCATATCTCCTCCTTGTTCCCCTTCAAGCACGGGATCAAGACTTCTGTTGTTGAGGCAATTATCGGTTTTGGGAGAAGGAGAATCCAACCACTTTGTGTTTCGCAATAGTCGTCAGTTATTTGCATCTCACACTCTTTGAATAAGTCACCCTCCAACACCATTTTCTTTGACGACTTCATCATCGGGTAAGCTTTGACTCGTAACAGAGTGCATTTGAAACCTGTTAAACATCTGTGGAAAAGAAATCCTTGATTTTTCTCAGGTTCACTGTTGGAAAATGGTGCCATCCATCCTTCAATGTCTGTCCTCCTACACTCCTCAAGGGAAATCCCATCACAAACTGAACCTGAGCAAAACCTAGGTATAGGACAGGCCTCTTTGCTCAACACTTGGGATCTCCATTTGGGTGGGAATTTTATGTATGATTCTTCAGTTATGCATTTCTCATCTGTGAGATATTTAGGGTTGCAGGGCAATACACCATTCTCTTCTCCACTCTCATGGCAAAAATTTCTATCTCTTTTTCCACTCGGGTTTTAGTAAACATACTCTTTGTCTTGGTGACACTGTCAATAGTTTTATCTCTTAGTGGCATCATGTTTATAAGTTCTGACATCTCCTTTCTGATAACCAGAGTATTGAAACTGGATTGTAGATTCTCAAACTGTAGTATTCTATACACCGATTCCAAGTCCCTGGAGTTTGCGTTGCCCTGGTGGAAGACTGGTTCTGCATCTGATTTAAAAACCATATCAACACCCCTCATATACAATAAGTTGTCCACCAAACCGTTGCCATCTGGATCAGTTATGAAATCATTGTTTTCACCACTATCCAGCATATCTCCTCCTTGTTCCCCTTCAAGCACGGGATCAAGACTTCTGTTGTTGAGGCAATTATCGGTTTGGGAGAAGGAGAATCCAACCACTTTGTGTTTCGCAATAGTCGTCAGTTATTTGCATCTCACACTCTTTGAATAAGTCACCCTCCAACACCATTTTCTTTGACGACTTCATCATCGGGTAAGCTTTGACTCGTAACAGAGTGCATTTGAAACCTGTTAAACATCTGTGGAAAAGAAATCCTTGATTTTTCTCAGGTTCACTGTTGGAAAATGGTGCCATCCATCCTTCAATGTCTGTCCTCCTACACTCCTCAAGGGAAATCCCATCACAAACTGAACCTGAGCAAAACCTAGGTATAGGACAGGCCTCTTTGCTCAACACTTGGGATCTCCATTTGGGTGGGAATTTTATGTATGATTCTTCAGTTATGCATTTCTCATCTGTGAGGATATTTAGGGTTGCAGGGCAATACACCATTCTCTTCTCCACTCTCATGGCAAAAATTTCTATCTCTTTTTCCACTCGGGTTTTAGTAAACATACTCTTTGTCTTGGTGACACTGTCAATAGTTTTATCTCTTAGTGGCATCATGTTTATAAGTTCTGACCATCTCCTTTCTGATAACCAGAGTATTGAAACTGGATTGTAGATTCTCAAACTGTAGTATTCTATACACCGATTCCAAGTCCCTGGAGTTTGCGTTGCCCTGGTGGAAGACTGGTTCTGCATCTGATTTAAAAACCATATCAACACCCCTCATATACAATAAGTTGTCCACCAAACCGTTGCCATCTGGATCAGTTATGAAATCATTGTTTTCACCACTATCCCAGCATATCTCCTCCTTGTTCCCCTTCAAGCACGGGGATCAAGACTTCTGTTGTTGAGGCAATTATCGGTTTTGGGAGAAGGAGAAATCCAACCACTTTGTGTTTCGCAATAGTCCGTCAGTTATTTGCATCTCACACTCTTTGAATAAGTCACCCTCCAACACCATTTTCTTTGACGACTTCATCATCGGGTAAGCTTTGACTCGTAACAGAGTGCATTTGAAACCTGTTTAAACATTTGTGGAAAAGAAATCCTTGATTTTTCTCAGGTTCACTGTTGGAAAATGGTGCCATCCATCCTTCAATGTCTGTCCTCCTACACTCCTCAAGGGAAATCCCATCACAAACTGAACCTGAGCAAAACCTAGGTATAGGACAGGCCTCTTTGCTCAACACTTGGGATCTCCATTTGGGTGGGGAATTTATGTATGATTCTTCAGTTATGCATTTCTCATCTGTGAGGAATATTTAGGGTTGCAGGGCAATACACCATTCTCTTCTCCACTCTCATGGCAAAAAATTTCTATCTCTTTTTCCACTCGGGTTTTAGTAAACATACTCTTTGTCTTGGTGACACTGTCAATAGTTTTATCTCTTAGTGGCATCATGTTTATAAGTTCTGACCATCTCCTTTCTGATAACCAGAGTATTGAAACTGGATTGTAGATTCTCAAACTGTAGTATTCTATACACCGATTCCAAGTCCCTGGAGTTTGCGTTGCCCTGGTGGAAGACTGGTTCTGCATCTGATTTAAAAACCATATCAACACCCCTCATATACAATAAGTTGTCCACCAAACCGTTGCCATCTGGATCAGTTATGAAAATCATTGTTTTCACCACTATCCCAGCATATCTCCTCCTTGTTCCCCTTTAAAGCACGGGATCAAGACTTCTGTTGTTGAGGCAATTATCGGTTTTGGGAGAAGGAGAATCCAACCACTTTGTGTTTCGCAATAGTCGTCAGTTATTTGCATCTCACACTCTTTGAATAAGTCACCCTCCAACACCATTTTCTTTGACGACTTCATCATCGGGTAAGCTTTGACTCGTAACAGAGTGCATTTGAAACCTGTTAAACATCTGTGGAAAAGAAATCCTTGATTTTTCTTCTCAGGTTCACTGTTGGAAAATGGTGCCATCCATCCTTCAATGTCTGTCCTCCTACACTCCTCAAGGGAAATCCCATCACAAACTGAACCTGAGCAAAACCTAGGTATAGGACAGGCCTCTTTGCTCACACTTGGGATCTCCATTTGGGTGGGAATTTTATGTATGATTCTTCAGTTATGCATTTCTCATCTGTGAGGATATTTAGGGTTGCAGGGGCAATACACCATTCTCTTCTCCACTCTCATGGCAAAAATTTCTATCTCTTTTTCCACTCGGGTTTTAGTAAACATACTCTTTGTCTTGGTGACACTGTCAATAGTTTTATCTCTTAGTGGCATCATGTTTATAAGTTCTGACCATCTCCTTTCTGATAACCAGAGTATTGAAACTGGATTGTAGATTCTCAAACTGTAGTATTCTATACACCGATTCCAAGTCCCTGGAGTTTGCGTTGCCCTGGTGGAAGACTGGTTCTGCATCTGATTTAAAAACCATATCAACACCCCTCATATACAATAAGTTGTCCACCAAACCGTTGCCATCTGGATCAGTTATGAAATCATTGTTTTCACCACTATCCCAGCATATCTCCTCCTTGTTCCCCTTCAAGCACGGGATCAAGACTTCTGTTGTTGAGGCAATTATCGGTTTTGGGAGAAGGAGAATCCAACCACTTTGTGTTTCGCAATAGTCGTCAGTTATTTGCATCTCACACTCTTTGAATAAAGTCACCCTCCAACACCATTTTCTTTGACGACTTCATCATCGGGTAAGCTTTGACTCGTAACAGAGTGCATTTGAAACCTGTTAAACATCTGTGGAAAAGAAATCCTTGATTTTTCTCAGGTTCACTGTTGGAAAATGGTGCCATCCATCCTTCAATGTCTGTCCTCCTACACTCCTCAAGGGAAATCCCATCACAAACTGAACCTGAGCAAAACCTAGGTATAGGACAGGCCTCTTTGCTCAACACTTGGGATCTCCATTTGGGTGGGAATTTTATGTATGATTCTTCAGTTATGCATTTCTCATCTGTGAGGATATTTAGGGTTGCAGGGCAATACACCATTCTCTTCTCCACTCTCATGGCAAAAATTTCTATCTCTTTTTCCACTCGGGTTTTAGTAAACATACTCTTTGTCTTGGTGACACTGTCAATAGTTTTATCTCTTAGTGGCATCATGTTTATAAGTTCTGATCATCTCCTTTCTGATAACCAGAGTATTGAAACTGGATTGTAGACTCTCAAACTGTAGTATTCTATACACCGATTCCCAGTCCCTGGAGTTTGCGTTGCCCTGGTGGAAGACTGGTTCTACTGCATCTGATTTAAAAACCATACCAAACCGTTGCCATCTGGATCAGTTATGAAATCATTGTTTTCACCACTATCCCAGCATATCTCCTCCTTGTTCCCTTCAAGCACGGGATCAAGACTTCTGTTGTTGAGGCAATTATCGGTTTTGGGAGAAGGAGAATCCAACCACTTTGTGTTTCGCAATAGTCCGGTCAGTTATTTGCATCTCACACTCTTTGAATAAGTCACCCTCCAACACCATTTTCTTTGACGACTTCATCATCGGGTAAGCTTTGACTCGTAACAGAGTGCATTTGAAACCTGTTAAACATCTGTGGAAAAGAAATCCTTGATTTTTCTCAGGTTCACTGTTGGAAAATGGTGCCATCCATCCTTCAATGTCTGTCCTCCTACACTCCTCAAGGGAAATCCCATCACAAACTGAACCTGAGCAAACCTAGGTATAGGACAGGCCTCTTTGCTCAACACTTGGGATCTCCATTTGGGTGGGAATTTTATGTATGATTCTTCAGTTATGCATTTCTCATCTGTGAGGAATATTAGGGTTGCAGGGCAATACACCATTCTCTTCTCCACTCTCATGGCAAAAATTTCTATCTCTTTTTCCACTCGGGTTTTAGTAAACATACTCTTTGTCTTGGTGACACTGTCAATAGTTTTATCTCTTAGTGGCATCATGTTTATAAGTTCTGACCATCTCCTTTCTGATAACCAGAGTATTGAAACTGGATTGTAGACTTCTCAAACTGTAGTATTCTATACACCGATTCCAAGTCCCTGGAGTTTGCGTTGCCCTGGTGGAAGACTGGTTCTGCATCTGATTTAAAAACCATATCAACACCCCTCATATACAATAAGTTGTCCACCAAACCGTTGCCATCTGGATCAGTTATGAAATCATTGTTTTCACCACTATCCCAGCATATCTCCTCCTTGTTCCCCTTCAAGCACGGGATCAAGACTTCTGTTGTTGAGGCAATTATCGGTTTTGGGAGAAGGAGAATCCAACCACTTTGTGTTTCGCAATAGTCGTCAGTTATTTGCATCTCACACTCTTTGAATAAGTCACCCTCCAACACCATTTTCTTTGACGACTTCATCATCGGGTAAGCTTTGACTCGTAACAGAGTGCATTTGAAACCTGTTAAACATCTGTGGAAAAGAAATCCTTGATTTTTCTCAGGTTCACTGTTGGAAAATGGTGCCATCCATCCTTCAATGTCTGTCCTCCTACACTCCTCAAGGGAAATCCCATCACAAACTGAACCTGAGCAAAACCTAGGTATAGGACAGGCCTCTTGCTCAACACTTGGGATCTCCATTTGGGTGGGAATTTTATGTATGATTCTTCAGTTATGCATTTCTCATCTGTGAGGAATATTTAGGGTTGCAGGGCAATACACCATTCTCTTCTCCACTCTCATGGCAAAATTTCTATCTCTTTTTCCACTCGGGTTTTAGTAAACATACTCTTTGTCTTGGTGACACTGTCAATAGTTTTATCTCTTAGTGGCATCATGTTTATAAGTTCTGACCATCTCCTTTCTGATAACCAGAGTATTGAAACTGGATTGTAGATTCTCAAACTGTAGTATTCTATACACCGATTCCAAGTCCCTGGAGTTTGCGTTGCCCTGGTGGAAGACTGGTTCTGCATCTGATTTAAAAACCATATCAACACCCCTCATATACAATAAGTTGTCCACCAAACCGTTGCCATCTGGATCAGTTATGAAATCATTGTTTTCACCACTATCCCAGCATATCTCCTCCTTGTTCCCCTTCAAGCACGGGATCAAGACTTCTGTTGTTGAGGCAATTATCGGTTTTGGGAGAAGGAGAATCCAACCACTTTGTGTTTCGCAATAGTCGTCAGTTATTTGCATCTCACACTCTTTGAATAAGTCACCCTCCAACACCATTTTCTTTGACGACTTCATCATCGGGTAAGCTTTGACTCGTAACAGAGTGCATTTGAAACCTGTTAAACATCTGTGGAAAGAAATCCTTGATTTTTCTCAGGTTCACTGTTGGAAAATGGTGCCATCCATCCTTCAATGTCTGTCCTCCTACACTCCTCAAGGGAAATCCCATCACAAACTGAACCTGAGCAAAACCTAGGTATAGGACAGGCCTCTTTGCTCAACACTTGGGATCTCCATTTGGGTGGGAATTTTATGTATGATTCTTCAGTTATGCATTTCTCATCTGTGAGGATATTTAGGGTTGCAGGGCAATACACCATTCTCTTCTCCACTCTCATGGCAAAAATGTCTATCTCTTTTTCCACTCGGGTTTTAGTAAACATACTCTTGTCTTGGTGACACTGTCATAGTTTTATCTCTTAGTGGCATCATGTTTATAAGTTCTGATCATCTCCTTTCTGATAACCAGAGTATTGAAACTGGATTGTAGACTTCTCAACTGTAGTATTCTATACACCCGATTCCCAGTCCCTGGAGTTTGCGTTGCCCTGGTGGAAGACTGGTTCTACATCTGATTTAAAAACCAACCAAAACCGTTGCCATCTGGATCTTTATGAATCATTGTTTTCACCACTATCCCAGCATATCTCCTCCTTGTCCCCTTCAAGCACGGGATCAAGACTTCTGTTGTTGAGGCAATTATCGGTTTGGGAGATGGAGAATCCAACCACTTTGTGTTTCGCAATAGTCGTCAGTTATTTGCATCTCACACTCTTTGAATAAGTCACCCTCCAACACCATTTTCTTTGACGACTTCATCATCGGGTAAGCTTTGACTCGTAACAGAGTGCATTTGAAACCTGTTAACATCTGTGGAAAAGAAATCCTTGATTTTTCTCAGGTTCACTGTTGGAAAATGGTGCCATCCATCCTTCAATGTCTGTCCTCCTACACTCCTCAAGGGAAATCCCATCACAAACTGAACCTGAGCAAAACCTAGGTATAGGACAGGCCTCTTTGCTCAACACTTGGGATCTCCATTTGGGTGGGAATTTTATGTATGATTCTCAGTTATGCATTTCTCATCTGTGAGGATATTTAGGGTTGCAGGCAATACACCATTCTCTTCTCCACTCTCATGGCAAAAATGTCTATCTCTTTTTCCACTCGGGTTTTAGTAAACATACTCTTTGTCTTGGTGACACTGTCAATAGTTTTATCTCTTAGTGGCATCATGTTTATAAGTTCTGATCATCTCCTTTCTGATAACCAGAGTATTGAAACTGGATTGTAGACTCTCAAACTGTAGTATTCTATACACCGATTCCAAGTCCCTGGAGTTTGCGTTGCCCTGGTGGAAGACTGGTTCTGCATCTGATTTAAAAACCATACCAAACCGTTGCCATCTGGATCAGTTATGAAATCATTGTTTTCACCACTATCCCAGCATATCTCCTCCTTGTTTCCCCTTCAAGCACGGGATCAGACTTCTGTTGTTGAGGCAATTATCGGTTTTGGGAGAAGGAGAATCCAACCACTTTGTGTTTCGCAATAGCCGCCAGTTATTTGCATCTCACACTCTTTGAATAGGTCACCCTCCAACACCATTTTCTTTGACGACTTCATCATCGGGTAAGCTTTGACTCGTAACAGAGTGCATTTGAAACCTGTTAAACATCTGTGGAAAAGAAATCCTTGATTTTTCTCAGTTCACTGTTGGAAAATGGTGCCATCCATTCTTCAATGTCTGTCCTCCTACACTCCTCAAGGGAAATCCCATCACAAACTGAACCTGAGCAAAACCTAGGTATAGGACAGGCCTCTTTGCTCAACACTTGGGATCTCCATTTGGGTGGGAATTTTATGTATGATTCTTCAGTTATGCATTTCTCATCTGTGAGAATATTTAGGGTTGCAGGGCAATACACCATTCTCTTCTCCACTCTCATGGCAAAAATTTCTATCTCTTTTTCCACTCGGGTTTTAGTAAACATACTCTTTGTCTTGGTGACACTGTCAATAGTTTTATCTCTTAGTGGCATCATGTTTATAAGTTCTGACCATCTCCTTTCTGATAACCAGAGTATTGAAACTGGATTGTAGATTCTCAAACTGTAGTATTTCTATACACCGATTCCAAGTCCCTGGAGTTTGCGTTGCCCTGGTGGAAGACTGGTTCTGCATCTGATTTAAAAACCATATCAACACCCCTCATATACAATAAGTTGTCCACCAAACCGTTGCCATCTGGATCAGTTATGAAATCATTGTTTTCACCACTATCCCAGCATATCTCCTCCTTGTTCCCCTTTAAGCACGGGATCAAGACTTCTGTTGTTGAGGCAATTATCGGTTTTGGGAGAAGGAGAATCCAACCACTTTGTGTTTCGCAATAGTCGTCAGTTATTTGCATCTCACACTCTTTGAATAAGTCACCCTCCAACACCATTTTCTTTGACGACTTCATCATCGGGTAAGCTTTGACTCGTAACAGAGTGCATTTGAAACCTGTTAAACATCTGTGGAAAAGAAATCCTTGATTTTTCTCAGGTTCACTGTTGGAAAATGGTGCCATCCATCCTTCAATGTCTGTCCTCCTACACTCCTCAAGGGAAATCCCATCACAAACTGAACCTGAGCAAAACCTAGGTATAGGACAGGCCTCTTTGCTCAACACTTGGGATCTCCATTTGGGTGGGAATTTTATGTATGATTCTTCAGTTATGCATTTCTCATCTGTGAGGATATTTAGGGTTGCAGGGGAATACACCATTCTCTTCTCCACTCTCATGGCAAAAATTTCTATCTCTTTTTCCACTCGGGTTTTAGTAAACATACTCTTTGTCTTGGTGACACTGTCAATAGTTTTATCTCTTAGTGGCATCATGTTTATAAGTTCTGACCATCTCCTTTCTGATAACCAGAGTATTGAAACTGGATTGTAGATTCTCAAACTGTAGTATTCTATACACCGATTCCAAGTCCCTGGAGTTTGCGTTGCCCTGGTGGAAGACTGGTTCTGCATCTGATTTAAAAACCATATCAACACCCCTCATATACAATAAGTTGTCCACCAAACCGTTGCATCTGGATCAGTTATGAAATCATTGTTTTCACCACTATCCCAGCATATCTCCTCCTTGTTCCCCTTCAAGCACGGGATCAAGACTTCTGTTGTTGAGGCAATTATCGGTTTTGGGAGAAGGAGAATCCAACCACTTTGTGTTTCGCAATAGTCGTCAGTTATTTGCATCTCACACTCTTTGAATAAGTCACCCTCCAACACCATTTTCTTTGACGACTTCATCATCGGGTAAGCTTTGACTCGTAACAGAGTGCATTTGAAACCTGTTAAACATCTGTGGAAAAGAAATCCTTGATTTTTCTCAGGTTCACTGTTGGAAAATGGTGCCATCCATCCTTCAATGTCTGTCCTCCTACACTCCTCAAGGGAAATCCCATCACAAACTGAACCTGAGCAAAACCTAGGTATAGGACAGGCCTCTTTGCTCAACACTTGGGATCTCCATTTGGGTGGGAATTTTATGTATGATTCTTCAGTTATGCATTTCTCATCTGTGAGGATATTTAGGGTTGCAGGGCAATACACCATTCTCTTCTCCACTCTCATGGCAAAAATGTCTATCTCTTTTTCCACTCGGGTTTTAGTAAACATACTCTTTGTCTTGGTGACACTGTCAATAGTTTTATCTCTTAGTGGCATCATGTTTATAAGTTCTGATCATCTCCTTTCTGATAACCAGAGTATTGAAACTGGATTGTAGACTCTCAAACTGTAGTATTCTATACACCGATTCCCAGTCCCTGGAGTTTGCGTTGCCCTGGTGGAAGACTGGTTCTACATCTGATTTAAAAACCATACCAAACCGTTGCCATCTGGATCAGTTATGAAATCATTGTTTTCACCACTATCCCAGCATATCTCCTCCTTGTTCCCCTTCAAGCACGGGATGAAGACTTCTGTTGTTGAGGCAATTATCGGTTTTGGGAGAAGGAGAATCCAACCACTTTGTGTTTCGCAATAGTCGTCAGTTATTTGCATCTCACACTCTTTGAATAAGTCACCCTCCAACACCATTTTCTTTGACGACTTCATCATCGGGTAAGCTTTGACTCGTAACAGAGTGCATTTGAAACCTGTTTAAACATCTGTGGAAAAGAAATCCTTGATTTTTCTCAGGTTCACTGTTGGAAAATGGTGCCATCCATCCTTCAATGTCTGTCCTCCTACACTCCTCAAGGGAAATCCCATCACAAACTGAACCTGAGCAAAACCTAGGTATAGGACAGGCCTCTTTGCTCAACACTTGGGATCTACATTTGGGTGGGAATTTTATGTATGATTCTTCAGTTATGCATTTCTCATCTGTGAGGATATTTAGGGTTGCAGGGCAATACACCATTCTCTTCTCCACTCTCATGGCAAAAATTTCTATCTCTTTTTCCACTCGGGTTTTTAGTAAACATACTCTTTGTCTTGGTGACACTGTCAATAGTTTTATCTCTTAGTGGCATCATGTTTATAAGTTCTGACCATCTCCTTTCTGATAACCAGAGTATTGAAACTGGATTGTAGATTCTCAAACTGTAGTATTCTATACACCGATTTCAAGTCCCTGGAGTTTGCGTTGCCCTGGTGGAAGACTGGTTCTGCATCTCATTTAAAAAACCATATCAACACCCCTCATATACAATAAGTTGTCCACCAAACCGTGGCCATCTGGATCAGTTATGAAATCATTGTTTTCACCACTATCCTAGCATATCTCCTCCTTGTTCCCCTTCAAGCACGGGTTCAAGACTTCTGTTGTTGAGGCAATTATTGGTTTTGGGAGAAGGAGAATCCAACCACTTTGTGTTTCGCAATAGCCGTCAGTTATTTGCATCTCACACTCTTTGAATAAGTCACCCTCCAACACCATTTTCTTTGACGACTTCATCATCGGGTAAGCTTTGACTCGTAACAGAGTGTATTTGAAACCTGTTAAACATCTGTGGAAAAGAAATCCTTGATTTTTCTCAGGTTCACTGTTGGAAAATGGTGCCATCCATCCTTCAATGTCTGTCCTCCGACCCTCCTCAAGGGAAATCCCATCACAAACTGAACCTGAGCAAAACCTAGGTATAGGACAGGCCTCTTTGCTCAACACTTGGGATCTACATTTGGGTGGGAATTTTATGTATGATTCTTCAGTTATGCATTTCTCATCTGTGAGGATATTTAGGGTTGCAGGGCAATACACCATTCTCTTCTCCACTCTCATGGCAAAAATTTCTATCTCTTTTTCCACTCGGGTTTTAGTAAACATACTCTTTGTCTTGGTGACACTGTCAATAGTTTTATCTCTTAGTGGCATCATGTTTATAAGTTCTGACCATCTCCTTTCTGATAACCAGAGTATTGAAACTGGATTGTAGATTCTCAAACTGTAGTATTCTATACACCGATTTCAAGTCCCTGGAGTTTGCGTTGCCCTGGTGGAAGACTGGTTCTGCATCTGATTTAAAAACCATATCAACACCCCTCATATACAATAAGTTGTCCACCAAACCGTTGCCATCTGGATCAGTTATGAAATCATTGTTTTCACCACTATCCCAGCATATCTCCTCCTTGTTCCCCTTCAAGCACGGGATGAAGACTTCTGTTGTTGAGGCAATTATCGGTTTTGGGAGAAGGAGAATCCAACCACTTTGTGTTTCGCAATAGTCGTCAGTTATTTGCATCTCACACTCTTTGAATAAGTCACCCTCCAACACCATTTTCTTTGACGACTTCATCATCGGGTAAGCTTTGACTCGTAACAGAGTGCATTTGAAACCTGTTAAACATCTGTGGAAAATAAATCCTTGATTTTTCTCAGGTTCACTGTTGGAAAATGGTTGCCATCCATCCTTCAATGTCTGTCCTCCTACACTCCTCAAGGGAAATCCCACCACAAACTGAACCTGAGCAAAACCTAGGTATAGGACAGGCCTCTTTGCTCAACACTTGGGATCTCCATTTGGGAGGGAATTTTATGTATGATTCTTCAGTTATGCATTTCTCATCTGTGAGGATATTTAGGATTGCAGGGCAATACACCATTCTCTTCTCCACTCTCATGGCAAAAATGTCTATCTCTTTTTCCACTCGGGTTTTAGTAAACATACTCTTTGTCTTGGTGACACTGTCAATAGTTTTATCTCTTAGTGGCATCATGTTTATAAGTTCTGACTCATCATCCATATATACCTCAACGGGGGTGGCATGAATTCTAATCAAGGAGAAAAGTGTTATGGTGGTCAGTACTTTCTTAAAATTGGACATGTTGTTACTACAATTATATAATTATATAATTCTAAATAACCATATTTTTCTACTCGAAAGCAAAATATTTGCCAGGTGACGTGACGTGACAAAGTTTGACATTTTTTAATAAATTAACTCTGATTAATATGTTTTAGATTTTTTTTATATCAAATTAATCACAATAAACATTGACGACATGAATTAATTTAATATCTGAAAATATATAGAAATAATTATATATAACATAAACAAAATTATCTTTAAACTACTTACATCAATGGTGGTCTAAATGATGGCATCATTTAAAGAAAGACAAATGGAGTAGATAATTCTAGAAAGGAAAATATAACAAAATATGACATATACAACACTTTTTTGCAATAAGGAAAAGAAAACAAAAAATTACTTTCTTCTTTCGCTAAGTCTGTCTACCTGAACGTATATTTCTTAGCAATTTCATATTGCCAATTTGAAAACACTACATTAATAACACTGTGTAACAAATAAAAAAATAACGTACTTTTAAAATTACCTAGTGTAGGTTGTAAGCATGGTTGAGTAAATCACTTTTAAATGACTTTTCTATGGAAGTGCCCATATATAAAACTACTGGCAACGAAGTATCGGGCTTTTGAGTTCTTTAATCAGCAAACAAAAGGACCCTGGATAGTGCCAGGGGGCCCGCACGGTGGTAAAAATTAGCAGTCTGGCAAACAAAATTTAATTACGGCTAAACGACTAGTTCGATCTTAATAATGTGTGTGGTTACGCATAAGGATCATGACTTGCACAAAACTGTCCTCTAGATCATGTTGGAGAAACACAGGATGTACCACAGAGCGCCAAAGATACTCCTATTTTTCGAAAATGTAACTTTATTTTAAAACTGATTTCTCAGAAGTCGTTGGCAATAAAATTGTTTGGTTTTTTATAAATCTTATATAAGAGGCCGTTAAAGGTTGTAAGTGCATTTTACAACTTTTCATGTTGGTGCAATTTTCAAAATGCACAAATATATTAAAAAATTTGGGTCATAATGTCTTAACAAAAACACTGCTTGCTTGGAGGCAGTTTTGACAGGGAAAGTCAACAGCTTGCAATATTGGTGATATAAGTCATGATTTTTGTTTGAGATAGCTCGCGTGAAAGCACTTGTTTTGATATCCAAAATGAGCTTATTTCACAGCTCTAAATAATGGTATGAATTCACTGATTTTAACAATTAAATTTTGTTATCATTACCATTCTTTCATGCTTTCGCGAAGCGATAAAGTGTGGTAAACAAACCGCTATTGCTTCTTTTGACGAACTACTGCAAACTATTAATCTTGGGAAGGAGTAAAAGAAGCAGAAAAGAAGCAAAACAGCAGCGTTTATCAATTTTACCGCTTCCGAATTTCTGCTGGGCCGTGGCTTATTATTGTATTCATCTGAAACTACATTTATTCCATTACATTTATTCAATTACATTTATTCCATTAACAAGCATTGAAGTCGGACTTCGAAATGCGATTGTTTTGCATTTTTAGTGCAAACGTTTTTCCATATTATTTTCAGTATTAAAAAATAAAATTACAATTTATTTATTTTTATTATTTTAAGTATGACAATTAAATCGACATTTTTAGTTAAACCATTTTTTTTTTTTGCAAAATGGGGATACTTTGGTGCTCTGTGTTGCATCCTGTATTTATTTCAACACTTTTCCTGTTTTATGTAATATTTAAACAGTTACATAAAAATTGTAAACATGGTTTAGGAAGAGGTTTGGTCATCATATCAGCAGCTTGATTTTCTGTGGAAACTTGAGTAACCAATAATTGACCCTCTGTAACTTTTTCGCGTATAAGAAAATGTTTTAACGCAATATGTTTAGTACGTTTGTGGAATTCTGGATTTTGTGCCAAACGTATTGCTGCAGTGTTGTCAATTTGTATAACTGGGATTTCATTAAAATTAACAACATCTTTAACAAGTTTTTTCAACCAGAGAACTTCCTTTGCAGCCTCATTATCAGCAACAATTTCCGCTTCAGTTGTAGACGTTGAGACCATCGGTTGCCTCTGGCTTAACCATAATATTGCACCACCTGCATAAGAAACCACGACACCAGAAGTTGAACGACCTGTAGTTAGACATCCGCCAAAATCTGCATCGCTTAAGCAATTCAAGACCCTTGGTCTTTGCTTCTTGTAGATAACACCCACGTTTAGTGTTCCGACAATATATCTGAACACTCTTTTGACTCGTTGCACATCTCCTACTGTATGTTTTTCTAAGGATCTTGATAAGTAGCCAACACTATACGCCAAGTCTGGCCTGGTACCCAACATTAGATACATCAAAGCTCCAACAGCTTGACGATATGGGAAGTCAGTAACTACTTTCCCTGATTTAGTTGTACTGGAAACTTTTTCCATTGGAGTAGAAACTGGATGGCATTCAGAAAAATTTAACCTTTCAAGAATTTCTTTGCGTAAGTTTTCTGGCTGATTTTTATAAATTCATTATTTTCTTCAATTTCCAAACCAAGGAAATAAGTTGCACCTTTATCTACGATTTTTAACTCTGATTTTAGTTCTTTTAAAAACATTTCCAAATCTTTGATATCGGTAGCAGCATCGTAAGCCATCGTCTACGTAGAGAGCTAGAATTAACTTTAAATTTTTTTTTTTAAAATTTTTCTTATTTGACACAATAATTATTTTATTTTTGAAAAAATATTTTCTTTTGGTGCTTAGCCCATAACCTATTAAGTTTAAAATTTTTATTCAAGTTAAGTTTATATAAAACTTACAATTTGATTAATAAAACAAAAAACAAATATTTCAAAAAACATTTGGCTGAAATAACAAGTATTATTTAAAACTATTATTTCAACACTTCTGAGTAAACGCACACAAATTTTATTTAGATTGAACCAGCAGTTTAGCCGTAATTAATTGTTGTGTGTTCCCACTGTGCTCCCTTCCCCTTAACCGAAGATAGAAAAATATTTTCTTTTTTAATTATACAGGGTGGGGCAAAAGTCACGAAGGGGTTTAAAACAGTCATAACTTTTTTAATTTTTAATTTTATTTTTTTTTTTTTTACAAAATAATAAAATATGATACTGGGAGGTTTTTAAATTTAGGTGTGAAAGATTACGTCACGTAAGTGAGCACCATTTTCAGCCTCGCAAAGTTGAGCTCTTTTAATAGCATTTTCCATGACACGAGTCAGAGTATCTGGCTGCAACGCTCTTATTTCGGCTCGAATATTCTCTTTGAGCTGTGCAAGTGTTCTGGGTTTATTGATATACACCTTCTCTTTCAAATATCCCCAAAGGAAATAATCTGGTGCTGTTAAATCCGGCGAACGGGCAGGCCAATTGAATGCTGAATTTTTGGAAATTAAACGTTCGCCAAAAATCTGCCTTAGGAGCTGCATAGTGGCTCGAGCAGTGTGTGCAGTGGCCCCATCTTGTTGGAACAACATCTCTCGATTGTCAGAAAGAGCTGGAATGTAAATTTCCCTTTAATATTCTGCGTAAAGACCGCCGAGACATTTGCAGCTCAGCAGAGCGCCTTCGAGTTGATGTTTCAGGATTCTCCTCAACACTCTCCAGAACGCGTTGAATATTTGCTTTATTAATTACAGAATGTGGTCTTCCGCTTCGTGGAAGATCCCTCACTGAGCCTTGTTCCTGAAAACGTGTCACTAAGCGTCGAATCATTGATTCGGATGGTGAATTCCGCACATTAAAATGACGACGATAGGCTCGTTGAGTTTGAATTATTGATCGATGATGTTCTATGATTTTGGTTCGCTGGATAACGTTGTAACCTTCCATAATTAATCTCCCAGATTTATTTTACAAGTTCTAAAAAGAAAAATAAAAAAAAAATAAATTAGAAAAGTTATTAATTTTTCAAATCCCTTCGCGACTTTTGCCCCACCCTGTACTTTATTTTCGAGTAACGCCCGATTAACCAAAATCTTATTAGTTTCTTCATTGTGTATACAAACAAATCTTTATCAGTTGGTATGCAAAAAGCAACTCTGATTCTTAAACAAAATGGTTATATTTTTCTTTAGAAATTTAGTTATTTTTTTTAAAATTTCCCAAACAAGCCTTTAATTATTTTCTCGAGAGCAATTGTTATATGCCATTTTGTTGCTAACTTTAGTTAATGACTTTCCTGATATTATTAATTTTAAAAATCCCAACCCAACAATTTTTTTTTTATTATTTAAGTATTATGTGTATATTTATAATGTTGATTTTTTTACCGTTTTTTGTCTGCACTGAGATTATTTTTTATATATCTTTAACTACTCACCTCGTTTTTTTTTTTATATAAAAAAACTTTTTTCACAAATTTGTATTAGTTTTTAATGTTTTTTTTTTTTTACAAAATTTTCTAATTTAGATAATTTAAGTATTTTTAAAACAACTTTTTTAAAAAATGTCCATGTGATTTAAAACCGTTTTTTAAGTTATAGATTAAATTTTCTCTTTAAAACGTTAGGAATATTTTAAATTTAAATAATTTTTAAAGAAAATTATTTAATTATTCTAAAATAAACTTTTTGAAATTCAAGGATTCGAAAAAGAATTATTTTTAGATAATTCCTTTATCGACTCGAGAATGAATTATGTACATTTTTAAGAAATTTTGTAAAAAAAAATTTTAAATTATGAAATATTTTTTGACCTTTGAAATGTATGGCTTTATTTAATAATTGAGCTCGAGGCCACTTTCTTTTTTTAATTATTTTATATATCCCCAATATTTCGTCATTACTTGAATGACATCTTCCACTTTAAAACTTGTTAAATGTTACGTTGGAGTGCAGCAACAATAATTTTTCTTTTGAATATTGTTTGTTGTTGTTCATACTCCCTGAAGATGTCATTCAAGGATTGACGAAATATTGGAATTATATAAAAAAATTTATAAATAAAAATATAAAGTGGCCTCGAGCTCAATTATTGAATAAAGTCATTTTGTAATAAATAATTTAAGTTTTTATAAATTTTAAACTTTTTAGAAAAAATATTCAAAGGTTATAAAAAAATTTAAGATTAATTTTTTTTTTTTTTTTTTAATCTTAAATATTCAAGGAATTCAGAAAAAATGTTCCCTCACTCAGATGTGATTTTTTGTTTAATTTTTTAAAGCAACTCGTAATCTTCAAATTATTTTATAAAATATAAAGGGTGATTAAAAAATGAAAATATAAAGAAACAAATTATAAAATCTAAAATGTTTTCCATTGAGCAACGGCAATTTATTTATTTATTTATTTATTTATTATTCTTCAATTAAATAACCGAGCCCAAAGGGCCATATATGGCTAAGAAATAATTACAACACAAGACTACTGTATTATATAAAACAAAAATATAAATAACAATATAATATAAAAATAAAAATAGTAAAAACATTAGAAGTTAAAAGAAAGAAGAGAAAAACAATATAAAGGCACTGTAAACCAATGAATAATTACAATCACACGTTCCATTAAAATGTCAAAAATATTATAACTCATTACCTTGAGCATAGATCAAAATTTTGTGTTTAAAAGTGTAGAATGGTAATTCTAAGGACTTGAGCTCTGTAGGCAAGTGATTAAAAATATGAGCTACCCGCACATGAAATTATCGTTCTAAGAGTGAGGTTAATTTGAATTTGACGATTTCGTGTAGAATGGCCAAAAGAAAAAAATGAATTCAAATATACAAGGTCATCATTATGATTAATCTTATAAAAATAAAGTATAGTCCTTGCTTTAACATAGTTCGAAAATGGACAACCTAAGAATCTAGAAACATACGGCGTCATATGGGTACGATTAAGTCTCCTTAAACAAAATAGATAACGTATTACTCTATTAAACAGGGGGGTTATTATGTAATTCGATTCGAAAGAAAAAATGTGTAAATTCGTATGAATTGTATTTTGTAGTACGATTTTCGAAAATGTATTTACGAACGCACGGAAACTTTTTTTCGAACCGGCCGTTTTTTATCCCCCTTTCGAAAACAAAAATTACCCTTTCGTAAATGCAATTATGTAATACGAAAGCGAACTTCACAAACGTTAAAACATTCGTATTTTATTCGAAAGCTAATTTGTTGTCGAAAAAAGAAACAAAATTTAAAATGTATGTATTGTTATACAAAATATAAGAAAAAGTGTTAAATAAATAAGTAAAAATAAAAAAAACATCAAATGTTTTATGTTTTTACACTAAACGTTATTTTTTTTCACGATGTTGAATCTTTGAAGGAGTGGATTTTGCTAAAGGAGTGGATTTTGCTAAATGTAGCGAATGCTAGAAGCAAGTCCAAGGATTTGTTTACAATATTGTCTTTGGATTTGGATGCAACTGGCCCTCCGACTCATGATATTACGAAATTTAAAAAAGTACGGTTTCAATTTATCAATTGTCGGTTTATAGATTGGTATTATTCAAATTTACATATGTTTATAGGTGTGGCCAGATTATAAACACCACATAAAGGTAAAATGCCGGGAAAACCGAAATAGTATTTCAGGGACTGGAGGTGGGCCGAGTAAATTTTGTTCCCTTTGAAATATAATTGCTCATCCCTTATAGGTCTGATTAATTGAATATGCCATCTACTACTCCAATTACTCTAGGTATTCCACATTTTTCTAAAAAGTATCTCTTAGCTTCTCTCTTCCTATCCTCTGTCATTTCAAATACAATATGTTTGGGACAAAGAAGTCTTTCAATAACATCGCAAACCTCAGACAAACACGCAGAAATTGATGCTTAAGAAAATCCTAATAGGCGGTCTTGGCCAATTTGATGCTGATATCCACCTTGCGCCAAAAATTTAAGTGTGGCAGCTAATTTTAATATAGGTGAGATGGCAGTTGACCTTTCTGCTGGTTTAAATTCATCTTTTTCACAACTCAAGACATAGGTAAAAGCATTTTTACTAAGCCTAAAGTTTTTTATGAAACTAAAAAGATATTGTTAGGAATATATTTAATCTTAAAGGTAAAATTTTAAATTTTTCTTACTTTGTCTCATTAAGATTCATTATATCTAACGAATCTCTTATAAGTTTCCTTTGAACTCTTTCCGGAATAGAATAATTTTTTTTCATCACTATCTTCTGTCCACAATAAAACACAATTCATTTAAGCTTCGACTTTTTAAATAAATATTTTCTTTAATAAAGTTTTCTTTAAATATTTGTTTTCAAATTTTGACATTTAAGCACAATGCTGACAACTTTGACATTATAAGACATGCTGCCAAGTTATGTATTAGCCGATAAAAATTTGGCATCACTTGTATTTACCCTTTTTTACACAAATACAACTCTGTGAAACATTCGAACGAATTAGATAATACAATTTTACTTTCAAAACGGAAATTCGTTTCGAAAGGTTTTACTTTTCGAATCGAATTACGTAATAACCCCCCAGCACTGAAAGCCTTTTCATAATGTAGCCAAAAGTGCCACTATATACTTCAATGCAGCATAAAAATAAAGGCATAATTAAAGAATGTATGAGCATAACCTTGATTCTCATAGGTAACATTAAATTAACATTATAGAGCCTACGCAAAGAGTAGTTGACCCTAGAAATAACATAATTTACATGTCTTTCGAAATTTAAACTATTGTCCAACCACAAACCAAGACACTTGATTTGATCGACAAACTCAATATTAGTACCATTAATATTTATTACCAAATCCAGTAAGGGTGATCCAAAAAACATAGCCTTTGTCTTATCTGCATTAATATATAGTTTGTTTTCCAACATCCAATCCGTAATATTAGAGACACAGTAATTTAACTGTTGTTGCAAAACATTCGAGAATTGCCTCTCGCCACTAAATAAAAAAACAAATCATCTGCATATGCAAATGAAACACATGAAGAAAAATGAATACAGTTAAATAAATCGTTGAGATATATATTAAATAACAATGGTCCAAGTACGGACCCCTGTGGTACTCCACTTATAACGGGTAATACATGAGAATATTTATTCCCAATATATACGTATTGGCCTCTATTTCTGAGATAAGATGATATAAGACTACAAGAAGAAACAGAAATACCTAAATTACGATATAGTTTAGAAATTAATATACTATGATCGATCTTTTCAAAAGCCTTCTGAAGGTCAATGGATAAAAGAACATTGACATGGCCAATACTTAAAGACCTTCTAATCGTATCAGTCATACCTAAAAGAAGCGACGTGGTGTTTCTACCACATCTAAATTCATATTGAGAATCACTAAAAAAAGAAACATTAGCAATGTGATCCTCTAATTGGTTCTTAAGTAAGATCTCCAAAATTTTAGAAAGTACTGGAAGTATAGAAATGGGACGCAAATTATCCATGTCACTAGACTCACCAACTTTTTTAAGAGGTACTATCCTACCAGTTTTCCAGCAAGATGGAAAGATTGATTTGGTAATTACATTATTGACAAGATAAAGAATATATTTACCAACATAAGGTAAAATCAATTTCAAATATTTTAAGGAGAGCTCATCACAACCAACGGCATTCGATTTAATTGAATATAGAGCAGATATCAGTTCACGAAGATCAACATTATGAAATGAAAACCCACCTTCGTCCAGAACATTATTAAAAAAACTATCATCGATAGGGTTATTACCTTGATTAGAAGAATTATACAAATTCAAATCCTCAACATCAACATTATCAACGGTTGATGCATTATCAGCAAGACCGTTAGCACGAAGTGTATTCCAAATCTGTCCTGAGCTTTTATTACAAAAAAGTTTAGCATGCGCACTACGTTTAGCATTACGGATTACGGTCTTAGCATGGTTCCTTAAACGACAAAAGGTTTTCCAATTTCCGTCAGTCCTGTCATCAAGATATGACCGATAAGCAATATCCCGAACTGACAGACTATATCTTATCTCAGGGGAATTAAACCAAGAATTATCATTTCGAGCTACTAACCTTACGCTTTACCAGTGGCACTGCACTATGCATACGATACATGTATGAATTCAATAAATTTGCCTGATCATCCACATTGGCTGTATACAGAATACTGTTAAAATTGCATGAGGCAGCAATATTTTCCAAAGTACATAAATCAACATTACCATAATCAAAATATTCAATCACGTAATCCAAATGTTGTGTAATAATTTCAAATGCTGCAAATATAAATGTATGACGAGAAGTACCGGGTATTTGTGCCTGGCCAGATACAGTAACAGATAAAGAAGAAGACAACAGAAAAAAGTCAATTAATGACGTGGAACCGTGCCGCACATCAAGATGCGTAGGTAAAGAGTTATGATGACAAATTACATTTAAACGGCCACACATTTCCCTAAGAGAAATAGCTTTTTTAGCATTAAACATATTGTTGTTAAAGTCGCCAAACATAACTATATCGGAATATTCTAATAATATATCCGAAACACTATTTTCAAAAGTAACTAAACCCCCCAGAGGAAGATAAACAACGCCTACAAGAATCTTACGACCAGACACATTTATTTCAATAAATAACAATTCAGCAGAAACATACGTAGTGTTTCTCCACCTGTTAAAACCATATTTAATATCCTTTAAAATTATCTTAAACTTGATGTTCCTAGAAATATATAAACTCACACCTCCACAAGCTCGTGTACCAGGGCGATCACTTCGACATAGGACATAACCTGGTATATTAACAGCATTCGATGATATTTCATCCAATAACCATGTTTCCGTAATCCCTACAATATCAAACAAGTCATTACCAAGTACATTTTTCAGTTCATCTAACTTGTTAGATGAACGTAACGCAAAACGTTGAATATTGATGTGACCTATATTCAAATTAGAACCACAATTCCGCAATTGAGATTCAACGAATGAACTATTTGCTAGTTACAGTGCCTAAATTACAATTGTAAGTCATTTTAGAATTTTCAAAAAGGAAAAATACAAAATAATATAATGTTCCTGATTACGGTTGTCGAAGTCGTATTTCGACTCTAGTCGAAGTCGTTGTCGATTTTTATTTGTTGCGGTATTACGTAAATTTTTCGACTAAAGGTTTTTGTAATAGACTGAAAACAACAGAGTGTTGACAAGTTTGTTAAATTTATTAATATTATGAAGCACTCTATGACGATCTGTCAAAAACAGCTGATTGGCGGCAATAAGAAATTTTTAATTTTGTTGTTAAATTATCAAAAATATAAAAAAATGCTAAGTTTGGACTTATTTTTTAACTTTATATGAAAAATATGAGTGCCTATGGCTGAGACGAATGATATTGGAAGAAAACGGCTAAGTGTTGTTTAGCAAAATAATATCCGATCACGTCCAAACTCCGATCACGTCCAAACTTTTACCTCGCATAGTACTTTTTGAGCTGATTTTAAAAAGCAAAACTAATTTTGTCGCCAGAGCCCCCTTGCGGCTGGACGAGGAATTAAATTCGGAAAAGTTTTTTACAATTATCTCAAAAAGTACACGTCCGATATACATGTCATATCAAAGCTTATTAAAATATCTATTCAATGATGTACGATATGACCCTAGAATTTAACCCATTACAGCCCAATTCAAAATTTCTTTATATTTATTTGTGTTTTTTTTTTTGTAAAAAGATCACCTTATTAAAAAAATCGCCTATATAAGCATATAAAAACTGTACAAAAATTAAAGAAAATTTCACAAGCTTTCATTAAAGGTATGATGGACTACCATATATTTGAAAATAAAAATGTTAAAAAAATCGCAAAAAATCCACATTGTCTAAATTTAACCTATGATATTTTTTTTTTGTTTCAAGAGATATGTGGTCATATTGTACCTCAAAAGAAAGCTTATAAATCCGGCTATCCATTTCTATAAACTTATTAAGTACTTACACAGGCCAATTTTTGAATAAAAAGCACATTTTATTTAAAAAACTAAAGTAGAAATAAAAAAATTTTAAACCGGCCTTTAATGGCATATTGTACACCATTGAAAAGCCATTTAAAAGAGCTTTCATACGACATGCATATTGTTATAAACGGACTTGTACTTTTTGAGATACATACTTAAAAAAACTTTGTCAACTTTAATGCCCAGCCGCAAGGGATCGCCGGCGACTACAAATATTTTGTTTCTTGAAATTAGCTCAAAAATTAGTTTTTGGGGTAAAAGTTTGGAAGTAATCGTAGTTATGTTTCTAAACTGCACTTGTTCCAGATTTTGCCAATTATGTTTTTACCCTAAAACGTCCTTCAATTTCGCAAACAGCTTCGGTGCTATCATTTTTATTCTAAAAGTATTTAAATTTAATTAAAATTTCATTGAAATTAGCATTTTTTAAATCTGTCGTGAGAAATAAAATAGACGACTGTTTTTATACATTTTGACAGTCGAAAACGACAACCGAAATACGGAAATTGTAATAGATTTTCTAGCAGTGTTGTAGATTCGTAGTTTTCGACAAACGTAATACCGTTTTTTAAAAACGACAAATTTTCACTACGACTACGACAACCGTAATCAGGCCGAATATAATAAAAATTTAATTGCTTAAATATTGACAACAGCAAGATTATAATATTCGTAGTATAATATTCATAAAAAACAATTTTGAAAATGAATCGAAAATTATAAAATTATAAATCATGGAAACCTACGTTATGATAAATACAAATTGCAAATTGCACCACTTAAGTTGTGGAATGACTACGTACACATAGTATAAAAAAAAAAATAAACAGATAAAAAAGCACTGTAAAATATGGCTGATATAATAAAGTTTGTTTAAACAAACAATAAAATTAAAAAAAAAAGAAAAATATAACTTAAATGACCAAAATATTCAATTAGCTGCCACTCGTTCTACAAGAGCCACTATCCTCCTCAAGTATACTGACGCACTCCTGATAGTTGCAAATCTTTACAGAGCCATCGCACATTATTACCTTTGCTTTCGGAACGTCATAATTTTTATAAGTAAACTTCCTTATTTTATTTGATAATTTTAAATTTTTGCAAACTGCGATTAGCTCCTTTCCAGCGGGAGTTATAGTTAAAAAATATTATGAACAAGGGAATGTTGAAAATGTAATCTGGGCATTCCAAGAAAAATTTCATATCTTCGCTTCATGGAAAAAGTCAATTCGGAAAAAGGTTAAGAAATTTGAATTGAAGGGAAATCTGTTAAATCAACATAAAGGCAATAGTGGCAGAAAGGTAACAGCAACTATTGAAGAGAATGTTATGAAAATTCGCGACATTGTTCTAGATTATTTGGTTCACGGACGAAGCCCACTTTTACCTGTCAGCATATTGCAAAAAGCAAAATCAGATGTACTGGACCGATGAAAACCTACATCATTTAAATCCATCGTCTCTGTTTCCACAGAGAATTACTCTATGGTGTGCTTTGTCATCTTTTGAGGTTCTTAGAGAAAACGTTACGTCTGAAAGATATTTAGAATTGCTACAACATTACTTTGTTTTTTTTTTGGAAGCTAGAAGAGAGATTGAAAACGCTTGGATAATGCAAGATGATGCTCGGCCACATACCGCTAACATTGTTCTAGATTATTTGGCTGAAAAATTTGATGAAAAAGTTATATCGAATCTCTATGTCCAACGTCACCAAAAAGGATTTCTTTGGCCACTGTACTCACCGGACCTAAATCCATGTGATTTCTTCTTATGGGGATATTTAAAAGAGAGGGTGTATGTAAGAGTTCCAAAAACACTTGCAGAATTGGAAATAGCTATAACTGAGGAGATAAGAATAATTCCTATCAGTATGCTTGTCAATACAGTTAATTCTTTTCCAAAACGTCTTCAACGGGTAATTGATGAAAATGGAGGTCACTTTCAACAATTTTTGTAATATAACTGCTATATAAATAAACGATACAGATATTTTTTAATCACTTATTATTTTATTAAATATAGCTGACCAGGCAAACGTTGTTTTGCCTTCTAATTTTAATTGTAATTAATTCTTTAAATCAAGAAAAAAAAGAAGAAAATTTGTAATTTCATGGGAAGCCCAACGCCTCTTTGTCCTTCTATCGCCTTTATTTGCTGAAGTATATAAAATGAATAGCTGAAAACAACTGCCATAACAACTGCGACGTCACCTATTACCGGTGCATTAAAGCGCCGCTCATGCTCACCAGCCGCTGTCTAGTCAGCTCTTATCACAACCGTAAATTCATCTGTCGGCATCTGGTCTAGGGCTGTGTTGAATAGACGGATGAGGCTGTTGTGTTCGTGTAACATAGCTAGAAGATTAACATAGGTTTTTTGTAAAAATTAACATAGGTTTTTTGTTAATATCTTCGGAACTACATAACCGATTTAAGAGTTTGATATCTCATATATATCAATTTTTGATATAATTTGGACTATAACCTTTCAAATGAAACCGGTTTGGGCAAAATCGGTTGGATAGTTTTAGAGTCTATAGAGGACAAACATACAAACATTGTATTTTATATATATAGATTTTGAATGGTACCCATTCGTGAAGTCCGAAAAAACCACTCCGAAAGTAATATTGGTTTTTGCGCTACGAAAAAAAATTGGGGTGAAAATTGATAAAACCTAGAGCACCACTTTATAGTCCGGAAATAGGGCTATCGAATCCATTATTAAAATTGTATAGGTCCTATTCCGGAAGTCCAAAAAATATCTTCAACGGGGGTAATTGATGAAGGTCACTTTGAAAATTTTTTGAAATAGAATTGCTAAATTAATTAGCAATACTGATATTTCTTAATGACCCATTATCATTTTATAAAATAATTTGAATTTTACGGGTTGCTTAAAAAAAAAACAAAAATACAAAAAAATAACAACTTAGTTCTGAATTCCCTGTATATAAAACGTTTTTAAAGATTCTTGTGTATTAAAATTATGTTTTGCAACATTTTAACAATTTTGTAAGTTTTCTTTCTCAATTTGAATTCAAATTTTCCAACTTGCACTTCTTACGTATAGATTTTAATTATATTGTTTAGAACAAACAAATCTTATGCTTATTAACAAAAAAAAAAAAAAAAAAAACAACAACATATTCTAAATTAACAACAAAAAAATAACCAAATATAAAATATTTTAAAAATATTACAAATCATTAAATAAAATTAAATAATTTACTGTTAAGTAGTTAAACGCAAATCAAATAAATTGTTTAATTAAAAACATTAAAAAAAATATATATACAAAATAATATAATATTAACAATCATTATAACAAAAATCTTAACTCAATCACAAAGATTTATACAAAAACATATTAGAATCCAAATTATTGAAATCAAGCCAATCTACCCCGCCCACAAACACCTTACGATACAAATTTCTTTAAACAAAATCATCTTTAAAAACCCAAATTATGTTAAAAATTTGAAAACAAAAGAATTAATTTATGTTGTAAAACATTAAACCAAACAATTCATTTATTTATAACATAAATCAAAAAATGTATTGCAAAGAAACAATAAAAAAGTGTTAGTGATTTGTTTAACAATATTTTCAAATTTTTTTTTCAATAACTAATAAAACAATTTCAAGTTGTTTTTTTCTACTCTATGTATTATGATATATTTTATAATTAAAATAAAACTCCTTCTCTACATATATATATATTTTCGTATTAATTTAAAACATCCCATGACCTTCTTACAATTGTTGTACCTATTATTTCGAATAAGATATTTCTTTTTTGGATTTTTATTTAAAATTTAAAAAAAAATCAAAATTATCTATGATTATGACAAAATAAAAAAAATATATGATTTATATAATTGTATCAAAAATAAGTGATTTATATTTTAAAATGAGACAAAAAAAAAGAGAAAATTGTAGTATAAAAATTCCCCCCCCCCCCCCCCCCCAAAAAAAAAATAAAAATTTAAATATGTTAGAATCAAAAAAAAAAAAAAATAATAAAAAAATTTAAAAAAAAATGTATTGTATATTAAAATTTTTTGTAAAATCTTATAAAACTACTTAAATTTTTTCTATTGAAAAGCCTTTAGATTCTGCAAACTTTTTTCTATAAAAAAACCTTGAGATATTAAGAAATTTTTCATATAATAGGAAAACCCCTAAAATTTTACAGACTTTTTCCCACAGAGAACCCTTCCGAGTCTGATAAGTTTTTTCTATAGGCTATTTTTTCTGGTGTCTAGACTTTTTCCAATCGAAGACTTTAAACATTTTAAAGACTTCTTTAGAAGCCCCATAGAAAATCCTTTAGACTAAACTCAAAAAAACAGTTAGCAAAGTCAGCATCTTACTCACAATATAATTTATGATAAAATATCGAAAAATAACACAGCCCGACAAAATTAAAAAAGATTTTTGCTTCTTTGAGTTTATCAACTGGGGGGTTATTACGTAATTCGATTCGAAAGAAAAAATGTGTAAATTCGTATGAATTGTATTTTGTAGTACGATTTTCGAAAATGTATTTACGAACGTACGGAAACTTTTTTTCGAACCGGCCGTTTTTTATCCCCCTTTCGAAAAACAAAAATTACCCTTTCGTAAATGCAACTATGTAATACGAAAGCGAACTTCACAAACGTTTAAACACTCGTATTTTATTCGAGAGCTAATTTGTTGTCGAAAAAAGAAAAAAATTTAAAATGTAAGTATCGTTATACAAAATATAAGAAAAAGTGTTAAATAAATAAGTAAAAATAAAAAACATCAAATGTTTTATGTTTTTACACTAAACATTGTTTTTTTTCACGATGTTGAATCTTTGAAGGAGTGGATTTTGCTAAAGGTCACCTAAATGTAGCGAATGCTAGAAGCAAGTCCAAGGATTTGTTTACAAGATTGTCTTTGGATTTGGATGCAGCTGGCCCTCCGACTCATGATATAACGAAATTTAAAAAAGTACGTTTTCAATTTATCAATTGTCGGTTTATAGATTGGTATTATTCAAATTTACATATGTTTATAGGTGTGGCTAGATTATAAACATCACATAAAGGTAAAATGCCGGGAAACCCGAAATAGTATTTCAGGGACTGGAGGTGGGCCGAGAAAATTTTGTACCCTTTGAAATATAATTGCTCATCCCTTATAGGTCTGATTAATTGAATATGCGTACCATTTACTGCTCCAATTACTCCAGGTATTCCACATTTTTCAAAAAAGTATCTCTTAGCTTCTCTCTTCCTATCCTCTGTCATTTCAAATACAATATGTTTGGACAAAGAATTCTTTCAATAACATCGCAAACCTCAGACAAACACGCAGAAATTGATGCTTGAGTAAATCCTGGCGGTCTTGGCCAATTTTATGCTGATATCCACCTTGCGCCAAAAATTTAAGTGTGGCAGCTAATTTTAATATAGGTGAGATGGCAGTTGACCTTTCTGCTGGTTTAAATGCATCTTTTTCACAACTCAAGCATAGGTAAAAGCATTTTTACTAAGCCTAAAGTTTTTTATGAAACTAAAAAGATATTATTAGGAATATATTTAATCGTAAAGGTAACATTTTAAATTTTTCTTACTTTGTCTCATTAAGATTCATTATATCTGACGAATCTCTTATAAGTTTCCTTTGAACTCTTTCCGGAATATAATCATTTTTTTCATCACTATCTTCTGTCCACAATAAAACACAATCCATTTAAGCTTCGACTTTTTAAATAAATATTTTAATAAAGTTTTCTTTAAATATTTGTTTCAAATTTTGACATTTAAGCACAATGCTGACAACTTTGACATTATAAGACATGCTGCCAAGTTATGTATTAACCGATAAAAATTTGGCATCACTTGTATTTACCCTTTTTTACACAAATACAACTCTGTGAAACATTCGAACGAATTAGATAATACAATTTTACTTTCGAAACGGAAATTCGTTTCGAAAGGTTTTACTTTTCGAATCGAATTACGTAATAACCCCCCTGATTCTAGTTAATTTTGGTGCGCTGAATTCAAATCTGTAATCAGTTTGTCTTTATCAGCTCTAGTTTTCATGATATAGCTTTTTTATACCCTCCACAGTAAGTGAGGAGGGTATATATCAGTTTGTCTAACAATGTGTGGGATGGACATATCTCAGGAAGTAGGAGGAGCTTATCCAAGATTATGGTATCAATATCTTCTTTGAAAGATTCTATAGCAGATTAATGCATCAATCATATTTGTGGGTGGGGTTTAAGGGGTTAATTTTTAATTTCAAAATAGTGCTATATTTGCCGTATTTTGCAAAAGTAACTATGTGTGGGATGGACATATCTCAGGAAGTAGGAGGAGCTTATCCAAGATTATGGTATCAACCTCTTCTTTGGAAGATTCTATAGCAGATTAATGCATCAATATATTTGTGGGTGCGGATTAAGGGGTTAATTTTTGATTTCAAAATAATGCTATTTTTGCCGTATTTTTTTTTTTAAATTCCTATGGAAAAGCTTTACTTTTTAAATACTTAAAAAAAAGCTATATCATGAAAACTAGAGCTGATAGAGACAAAATGATTACAGATTTGAATTCAGCGCACCCAAATTAACTAGAATCAGTTGATAAATTCAAATAAGCAAATTGGGTGTTGGCCTGTGTAATATTTTGGTTTTAATTTTTTTAAAATTTAAAAGTAAAATAATTTTTAATCTTGTTAGAAATTTATTGGTGGTTTTGGAAAATAATTCTCTTTCTCTGGTAGGGAAATTACATCTATTTTACTGTTTAATTTTTCAAAAAATATTATAGGCATTTCTTACCAACACTTAAAAGAACCAGTGTAGAATGCAACAACAATAATTGTCTCAACAACAATTCGTTAATAACTACCAAAAAATTCAGTAGCTATAACCGAACAATTTACCTACGAATATAGTTGCTACGACCGATTCTGTGTTCTGGGTGTAAAAACAATTTTTACATTATGAAGACTTTTTTACAGAAAAATCTTTAGATTCTGCAGATTTTTTCCTATAGAAAAATCTTTAGATTCTTAGATTCCTATAAAAAACTAAGTTTTTTTGAGAATTTTGCTTATAGAAAATTTCCAGATTTTGTTTCTTCAGGTTCTTTCAGAGACTTTGTGATGACTGTTTTTCTACAAGAAACCATTACCCTCCACATAGAGAATTTTAGTGGATGAAAAATAATGAAAATTTTTAGTAAACTAATGAAACTTTTTCACAAAATGAACGAAAAATTGCTTAATATTAATGAAAGGCATCATAGTTTTTATAAAACCAAATTTTTAATAAAACTTCTTCACTGAGTGAATACAACTTTTAATAAATAAACTGATATTTTTCATATAACACTTAATGAAAACTTGCGTTAACTTAATGAAAAGTTTCAATGAAAGTTTTCAGTGTAACTGCATTGCTTTTAAGCAAAAATTCATTAATATCATGCATATAATTCTAGCAGTGTATAGAAAATCCTTTAAAATCTGAACAGCTTTGTAGGATATTTTCCTACTCTGACAATTGAAGTCTTCCAATGGATTCTCTCCGATCTCAATGAAAGTTTTATATGTGATAAAGAAAAAAATAATGGTCACGTATATTTTTTAGCAGCAGCACCTCACTAAGTTAAAATGTGGGGCCCAACTTAATACATTTTTGTATAGAAACATATCTAAAACTATTGAAATTTTATATTTTTTTGTACCCAGTTTTAACCCCACTTTTAGCCCAAAAAATGAGAATGGGCCACTAAAAAAAACACGTGTCCCTCATTTTGTTATTCATTATCACATATCCAAATTTCATTAAGATCGGAGATAACCCATCGGGAGACTCTCCTTGTGAGAGAATTATCTACTTGATATCAATGAATTTTTACATTAGATCTATGCAGTGTCACTAGAACTCGTACATTGAAACTTTTCATTAAATTAAAGCAGTTTTTCATAAAATTGTAAGTAAAAATAAAAAATTTCACTACTAATGAAAAAGTTTCATTAAAAATAGTTTCATAAAAATTATGAAGCTTTTTCATAAAGATAAGAAATTATTCATTCACTTCGTGAAGAAAACTTCATTAGTTTAATGAACAATTTAATTGTCTAAGAAAGCATTTAAAGACAAAATATTCTTAAGACATTTTTCAATAGAAAACTCTTTAGATTTTGAATGCGTTGCTGTAGTCAAAGATTTGTTCTAAACTTAGTAAATAATGTTTTACTTTTAAATTTTAAAAAATTAAAACCAAAAGTTCATTTTTTAAATATTTTTTTTAAAGACTTTTCTTTTTAAGTTTTTTTTTCTATAAAAAGCTTAGATTTGTAGGACATTTTCCTAGAAAAGTATTCAAGTGAGATTTTTCAAAGCCAAACATTTAATAAAATTTCTATTAAAATTTAACATATTCGGACGACTATAGAAAACAATAGAACATCACTTTGGGTTTTTTTTATAGAAAAACTTTTAATTTCTCAAGATTTTTTCCTATGGAAATCATTCAGTTTCTAGAAACGTTTTCATATATAAAAAAGCTCTAGATTCTAAGAATTTGTTTCCCACACTCAAAGGAAAAGCTTCACCATATACATATATGAAATGTTTCATCAATTTTCGTCCAATGTAACAATTCATAGTATTTAGGAAACATTTCATAAAAAGAAAAGTCCATTTCATCATATTTATGAAATGCTTCAGTATATATATGAATTATATTATGTATTATTTATACATTTCATTATTTTTGTGTAGAAAAAATTCATAGAGACCATTATATGGTCAATACAATTCATGTTGTTTATGAAATGTTTCATAAATATTGATGAAATTGTTACATTAGACGAAAATTTATGAAACTTATTTCCGTTTTTCTCTGGGTGCATAGAAAACCGCTTAAGTCCAAAGTACATTTTAATACTAACATTTTCCAATAGAAAAGCTCTTAGATTCTCAGGATTTTTTATTAGAAGACTCCAATATTTAAAGGACTTTTCATTGAAAATTTCAGATACAAATTTCTCCACAGAATTATATATTTCTTAAGAAAAGTGTCTTTGAAAGTAAAATCTTTTTTTTTTTGTTATAGAAATGTGATCGCGAAATTTAAAATTCACGTTTTTAATTTCAGAATCCCAGCCTCGATTTCACAAAAATTACTTCGAAACTACTTTTTATTAATTGCATTTATTAAAAAACTAAAAAACTAATGAAAATAAACAAAACATTCCAAAATCTTTATAACCAACCAGAACCTCCAGCCGATTTAGGTCCAGCAGCAGCTGCTGCGGACCAAGGTCCATAAGAATCTAGATTGGGAACATGATTAGTACCAGCGGTTATGGGACTAAAAGCAGCATCTTTGGTCAAGGTTAAATGATGAGCAGCACCAGCATTATTGTTACGAGCCAATTGTCCCAATTTGGAGGCCTCATATTCAGTTTTTTGTATTTCAGCAGCGGCAGCATGAGCAGAACGTTGAAGAGCATTAGCAGCCTCAGCTTCTTTAGACGAAGCAATACGTTGTTGATGGGCCACAGAAGCTTTAGAGGCTGCCAAACGTTGTTGAGCTAATAACACAGCTTGAGCAGCCGAGGCGGCTTCAGAACGTTGTATGGCAGCAGCAGCTTCAGATTTTTGGGTAAGTATTGTGGCGGTAGCTTCTTTTTCCATAGCAATACGCTGTTGATTTAAAACATTTTCTTTGGCGGCCTGCATTTGTTGTTGGGCTATTAAAACATTAGCGGAAGCTTGTTTGGCGGCAGCAATAGCATTTGCAACTTCGGTTGGGGAGGGACCAGATATAAAACGAGAAGAACTGTCGAAAAATAGACAAATAATTGCAATTAGATATATTAATGCAATTTGTTTTTCACACTTACGGAGAATTCCAGGGATTCCAACCGTTTGAAAATCCATTTAATTTCAAACTATTTGGAGACCAAGAAGCTCCACCAAAACTACTACCAAAACTACCATCAAAACCACCAAAACTACCATCTAAACTACGTTTAGGAACATTTTTAATTGACTCCAAATTCTCCTCCTTAAAAAGTTTTGTAACCACTTCAGCTCCTTGGACATAAAACAACAAAGCCAACAAAGTGGTTAAAATGATCTAAAATTTAGAAAAATTGTAATTTATTTAAAAATCTGATTGAAAAAAACTACACTGATAATAATAATCCATGTATGAAAATACGAAAACATTTAAAAATAACGAAAACTTTTGTTAAATTAACGAAAGTTTATTTTCATTACTAACGTTTTTGTTATTTTGACATTAAGTTCGTATTTTTATGAGTGTAAAGAAATTAAACATTAACGATTTTAAGTAAGTCCCGGTTCACACACGGCAATTTTACTTGCGCAATTCTTGAGTTTATAGAAAAGGGAGGAAAAGAGAATGGAAGGGGGTACAGACTTGCCCATACTCCAATTCCGTTTTGTTTTGTCATCCGCAATTTTCAACATTGCAGGTTGATATACGAAAATTGCTGAAACAAACTTTTCCTGCGTGAACACAAAAGCAATTTCAAAGGAGAATTGAAGAAAAATTGCGCAAGTAAAATTGCCGTGTGTGAACCGGGACTAAGTTTGAGTAAAAAACTTACCATATATCCTGCCATTGCTTTATTTGGGATTTTTTTGTTTTAAACTGAATATTTAGAAAAACTTTTCTTTTTGTCCGCTACTATTGAAACTTCAATTTGTACTAATATCTCTTGCATCTAGATCAAAGTATTTATAGCAATTTATTTTACCTAAAAATGTAAAAGACTTTTACTTAAACAAACAACAAGAAAAATAATCAAATCCCTTCATCAATTAACTATTTCTCCTACCTTTTCCTAGCCAGCCATCGTAATCCATTTAATATTTTTTTTTTCTTAAATCGATCACGTAAACTAATTTAATTTGCTTTGAGTGTAGTAACTTCATTCCAATAAATGGAACACAAAGTGTAAATGTTAACTTTACTTGAAATTTTAATTTTATTAAAATACACCCTGAGCAGCAACACCCTCATTATCCACATCTAATAAACAAGTAATAGTTATTGCAACAAAATGTGGCAACGATTGTTTTAATCATTACGTGTACATGCAACTTGTTGCATCAAGTACGTGGGTCAATAATAATTTTTGTTTTCAATAATAAGTTAAATAATACAAATCGATGCTACACTCAAAAAAAAAAAAAAAATAAAACAAAAAAAAAGTTAGTAAAGTCAGCAACAATTTTAGTCAGGAGGGTGATTGCAAAAAAATTTGCTAATGTCAGCCAAATCTTTTGCTGAAAATCAGCGAACCTCCGAGCTAACAAGCCATATAATCGCCCATGTCCTGTGTTTTCTGACTTTTTGAATGCGAATGATTTTGAAAAACACATGAAATTGAAATTTGGTGCTTTCTAATCCCCATAAGTGTATAAAATTCTAATTAATATTCGTAAAATGTCGAAAATGTCGAATTATCGAAAACATGTTTTATGTCAAAATGTTAAATTTAAACTCCTAATGCTTGTCTTATGATTTTTAAACAAAATGTTATAAAGAAAAAAGTGCTTTAGATTTAATTTCTACAGGAAAGTAAATCGAAAATAAAAAAAAATGTTTATGCGAAATTCAAAGCTCCAAAAGGTCGTATTAATTTCATTTTCATGCGAATGTGAAACATAGGACAGAAGTGAATAATTGAGAGCTTAAAACGTAAGTGAATAATAACTGCTGCGTAACCGTTACCCAGTAAAAAACGCTGCTTACACGCAAGCAGGTTTATAAGGGAGTAACCCAAAAAGAATCCCTTAGAAACCTGCTTACATATGCTATGATTTTTATATGCCGAATTCCCACTTGGAAGCATTACTTTTGGACAAATTAAGCGCTGATTTTAGCGCTTATAAAAAGCTGTGATTTCATGGCTTCCAGTAAAATTATATTTCATGTCTATCAGGGCGGGTCGATTTAAAAATCGCTCAACGTACAAGGAAAATCGTATTCTAGGGATCAAAATAAGAAACTTTGCCGAAGGAACCATACCTCTAAAACGAATTCTGATGTCCCGACTTTTGACACGTAGGGTAAAATTTTGAAAAAGCCCACTTTTATATTTCAGAAAGTAGGAGGAATCTCTCCAAGATTATGGGAGCTACTTCTTCTCCGGGAGACGCGCTAGCAGATTAATGCACAAATCATCATTCTAGGTGCCCGTTAAGTTGTTAAAATTGAAGTTGAAAGAGGGCCTTTTTAGCCGTGTTTTTATAGCAAAATGGACAAATCTCGGGATTGAGATATTTCAGAAAATAGGAGGAGTCTTTCTAAGATTAGGTTCTCTATTTCTTCTCCGGAAGACGCTCTAGCAGATGAATGCATAAATTATATTCGATTGGGTTGGACTCGATTATGGCACTCTAAATGGGTCAAAGTGGGATTTTTCAAAATTTGACCCTACGGGAAAGTCGGGACATCAGAATTCGTTTTAGAGGTATGGTTCCTTCGGCAAAGTTTCTTATTTTGATCCCTAGAATACGATTTTCCTTGAACATTGAGCGATTTTTTTGCCTCCATACAAATCGACCCGGCCTAATGTCTATATTATTACCATTAAAAGTAATAACATGAATATACCCTACATAATTTATTTCACATAAAGTTCTACAGACATTAATTTTTTGTTGTAAAATCTTTTGACATATAATACAATCATTTTATGTTTTTTTACCGCTCCACGTGCTAGCTCTTCAGGAATAGTTAAATGACTAATTATTTTTATTACATAATCGAAAACAGAAAACACAATCGGAAATCACTCGGAAAAATTGGTACAGATCGTTTATAATACACGATATGAAACTTTTTGCATTACGACCTGCATCCTTATAAGGGATTAGGGTAAGCTGGTTACAACCCACATCCTTGTTAGGGAAAACAGTAAGCTCAAAATTTTTGTTTGTTTATTTTTATACGAAAGTTATTTGTTTCTTCTGCTGCTTGTCAGTATTATGTAATAGTAAGCACTTACATCAGCGCATTTGTTTTATCCTGCTTCTAAAAACACGACATTTTTTTACTGGGTAATATGCTAGCACTGGCATAAGGTTTGTTGGAAACAGTTTGCCAAAGTTGGGTAAACAAAATAAAGTTGGTCTTAAAAGAGCTTTTCCAGAAACAAAAATATCAATTAAACAAATATATTAAGAACTATAAAAAATCACACAAAAAGAAGTTATTTTAGTTAGTCTCTTTACAGGAAAGAGAAGAATAAAACATTTTTTGTTGGAAACGAACTCAGAACCTTTTGACTACAACCTTTTTTTTTAAAAAAAGCAGCATAATTTCTATTTTTATTTTCTATTTCTAATTTTGAGCTGTACGCAATTTCTAACTGTTTGCCAGCGTTGGCATAGTGTCCTCACCCAATTCTTTGCCAATGTTGTTTTATTTTTTTAGACCACTGAATTTATTGAAAACAAATAATGACAAAACTCTTTTGAAAACGCTGGTAAAGCGCCTCTAACAAGAGATCTGCCAGTAACTTATTTACAATTGCTTAATGGTTAGCCAGTGCTATGTTAGTATAGTCAATGCCCGGTATAACGAAAACGCGATATAACGAACGAGCAAATTTTTTGCATTGACTACCTTATATAACGAATTTATCGGAAAATTTATACTCGAAATAACGGACACTTAATAAAAAAATATGTAAAAATTAAAAAAAAAAAATTGACAAAATCGTAACAAGAAAATACTTTTTTGTTGGAGTGCATTTTAATCTGGTTGTTTTGTACTCACTATTGCAGTTTTCTATTTCTCATTTTCCGTGCGCCCCGGTAGACTAGTTGGTAGCGTGCTGGCTTATCAGTGCGGGGGTCGTGGGTTCGATTCCCACCACAGGCACTGATCTGTTTTCGCTACAACGCGCGCCGAAGGCCATAGTAGCTAGTGCTCGGTTAGGGTAATAGTATATAATTTGTAATTATTTGATTATTCATTAAAAAAAAAAAAAAAATTTCTCATTTTCAATAAACTTAGCGTTGTGAGAAATGTTAAATGGGGGGGCAGTCGATTTAAAGGATGGAAACAAAAAAAAATGTATTATTGTTCAAACGCTATTCTCGCTAGGAATGAAATTTGAATTTTCTTAATACTACTATTCTTTTTTTTTTTTTTTGGCAGCAAACAACATAAAAATGGAGAAAATTGGGTTTGGACAGTTTTTTTTTTTTTGTTGAAATACCACCATTCTAACACATTTATGAAAGGAAGAAGGTAAATCATCGAAGTAAACAAAAAGTGTCATAAATTGCATTTGGAAGACATGGTAAGTTTATAAAAAAAAAAATTAATTAAATGCAGAAGTAGTTTGCTGCGACGTAAATTAGCTGATTGTGGGGGAACTTTTTCATGCCAAAATTTAACGTTTTAAATCCAGTTTTAGCCAAAAATTTTTAGAAGAGTTTTCAGACATGGAAAAAGGTAGATGTTTATTAAAATTAAGATCATATAGATTAAAAAAATATAGGGTGGGCCAACTTCGACAGACTAATTTGAAATGATAATAACTTTTTTTTTATTTTTACAATTTTTTATTTTATTTTTTTTGAAATGAAAGTTTAACTAATAAACTTTCTTTTTAGCTTAGTATGAAAAATTACATTCATTTGCCTGTTGGCATTTAATAGCTCCTTTCAAGACGTTTTGCATTACTTTGTGCAACGTTTCGAGCTCCAATTCTGCAATTTCTGTGAGAATATTCTGCTTAAGTTGTTAAGAATGTTTTGTGGTTTGTTGACGCAAACCTGCCCCTTCAAGAAAGCCCACAAAAAAAAAAAAAAAAAAATCAGAGGCCATCAAATCTGGGGCACGGGGTGGCCACGTAAAATCTGCATTTTTTTAAATTATTCGGTCATCAAAAAGTTCTTGCAGAATCGCCTTTGTTTCTCTTGCGCCATGAACTGATGTTCCATTTTGCTGGAACCATATGTCAGAATCATTGAGAACTACCGTACGCAAAAAAATTTCCAACATGGTCCGATATACCGCCCGGAGACGGTTTCTGGTTGCCCAGCTTCATTTTCGAAAATATATTCACCGATAATTCTATCAGCCATAATTACACACTACCGACTTTGGGGGCCTCAAATTCGGCAATTCTGTTTATTAACATATTGTTCAATAAGTTGTTATTTTCTCTAGCAGGCAAAATTAATCAAAATTCAACAATTTTTACACGTTCTTGCATTGAACAAGATGACTTTATAAAATTTTATTATATTGTTTATTAGCGGCAAAATAAATAAAATAAAATTAAAAACTGTAAACATAAAAAAGTTATAAGCATTTCAAATCAGTCAGTCGAAGTCGGCCCACCCTGTATATCGTTACCTAAAATGCAAACCGCCCTAACTAACATTTTATTAATTTTCCAGTAGAAGCAGAAAAAATGTTTATATGAAAAATATTAATTACATTGCAAATATTTCCAATATTATTAAAAAAAAAAAACACAGACAAATTTATTTCTGGTAAAACAAAATACATATTTTTAATATTCGAACTGATGTTAGTTAGGTCCTTTTGTCTCGTATTTATCTGAAATGATCAAAAATTAAACCCTTTTATGTGTTTTACACCATCCATCCCATAGTGCGGAGGGTATATTCACTTTGTCAAATGTTTGTAATTCTTTTAAAAAAATTCTGGGACCCCATAAACTATATATATTCTTGATCAGCATGAATAGAGAAGTCGATATAGCCATGTCCGTCTGTCCGTCCATCTGTTTGTGGAAATACAAAATACTCCTCCAATACAGAAGAGGTGTTGCTAATTTTCAGTCAAATTGTTTGTTGATATCATGAGCAGTTTTCTAGCGAAAATGATCAAAATCGGTTAACGCGTTCAAAAGTTACGAGTGAAAATGTGGGAAGACCTCTAAAAATTTTGAAGCAAATTTTAAATTATTCTATTTATTTCATCATACATATGTACATACGTACATTCAAAGCTTATACACTAGAATATACGCAAGCAGGGATGGCTGTCAATATCGCTGAAATACCGTCCCCGATTCTAACACCTTTCAACTGACTATCGTTATCGCTTTAATACCGTTACCGATATTCTTGAAATACCGTTATCCGTAAAATACCGTTACCTTAAAATACCGTTACTGAAATAATCTAACAAGATCTGAACAAAAAAACTTCTGTAAATAGATATATTTTCCCAAAGTATGATCATAAACTAGACAGTCATTTAAACTCGGGTATAATGCGGTTAAAAATTGTGGTGTGCATTAACATTACCTGAATAACTAAAATAACGTTATCCTTAAAATGCCGTTACCAAAATAATTTAAAAATCTTTTTCCCTAAAATAAAGTTACCGAAATATCTAAAATATCGTTACCGCTAAAATACCGTTAGCGAAATAAATAAAATACCGTTAACGCTAAAATCCCGTTACCGAAATAACTGAAGTATCGTTACATCTAAAATACCGTTACCGAAATAAAAGAAGATAGCGTTAACGGTACCCATAACCACATAGAATCGGTTACCATCCATGGTCATGATCAACACTTATAAAATTACAAAATTTGGGGGTTGTTTCGTAATGAAATAACTCCCAAAGGAAGAAATGAAATAACCCCCAATGAAATAAGCTTCAAAGAAATGAAATATGTCCCAAATTTTTTTTATTTTTTGTTTTTATATTTTTGATTCTTTTGTTACACTGTTCAGTTTTTCTGCGTGGCGGCCTGCGGCCGATCTTAGGGGTTTTCTCCTCCATAGGACGCGGCAGGTGGCTTCGCTGAACACAGTTTTCCTGCGCGCGTCTCATTATCTTCCCTAGTGTGACGCGCGCAGGGAAACTTTATTCAGCGAAGCCACCTGCCGCGTCCCATGGAGGAGAAACCCCCTAAGAGCGGCCGCAGGCCGCCACGCAGAAAAACTAACAAATATTAAAAAAATTTCACTTTTAGCAAAATGAAATATCCCCCAAAAAATATGAAATAACCCCCAAAATAATTGCATATGAAATAATCTCCAAGGAATTTAAATTTTGGGCTTTATTTCATTGGGGGTTGCTTCATAATGAAATAATCTCCAAACCGTAAGATGAAATAATCCCCAAAAAAAATGAAAAAACCCCCAAACAATTTTACACAATTTTTTTGGGGGTTATTTCATTTTTGGCCGTTGGGGGTTAATTTCATTGGGGGTTATTTCGTAGCGCCCTTAATAACAAAAAAAAAACCCACAAAATATTGTTGTTTTTTTTTCGTTTTGTTTTGTAATACAGTATGTATGTACGTATGTTTAGTGGCAATCGCATGCAGAGTTGCCAGGTTTGACGATTTGTCGTCATTTTGATGATATTTAATACCCAAAATAACTAAATGACTATTTGACGACTTTTGCTTCCAAAATGACGATTTTTTGACAATAATTTAATATGTCAGCAAGATCTACTTATTTATCATTCTCATAAAATCGCCGGCTCGATTATTAAATTTATATTATTTCGTTAAAAATTGAAAGCAAAAACATTGTTTTTTGATCGATAGCTAGCTTTTATATGCTAATATGATGTGAAATACAATTTTGCAAAAATGCAAATCCTAGAATTGAATAAAACTTAATTCAAACCGCATTTAATTTTTTATTAATTCATTACGGGTTTAGCTTAATTTAGTTTCTGTGTTTATATGTTTAGAACATTTTTTTAAATTTTTATAAAATTTTATTGGAGTTAGATTTAAATAAAAATAAAAAAATTTTCATGTTAAAACACAAGGCATGGACTTTTTTTTGCGAAACAAACAGATCTCTAGCCCGAATATATTTCATGTTGAAAGATGATATATATACAACTTTAAATGAAACAAAATAAATCCAAAAATAAATCCGGTGCTTAAAAAACAGGCCTAATAATATAAATAATGTGCCAAAATTTAATAATTAACAAATATAACATTAAGTTTGTTCGATAACACAAAAATTTGTACAAGTTTTTACTGGAAGGTGTTCGTTTAGACAAATACGCAGTAAAAACTGGTAAAAAGAGAGAGTAAAGTGACAGTTTGATGCCAAAGAACTTACAAGTTTTTACTGGATACATTTTTGTCAGTAAGAATTTGTAAGATGAAAAAAACATATGACTAAAAAAATATGCTTGTATTTTTAGTAAACAAAAACAAAAATTAAATTAAATTTTAATTGTTTATGGATTGAAAGTGAAAATTATTAAATAATTAACTATGGAAGAAGTTAAAAAACATTTAAATTATTTTTGGTCGATAATTTCAATTAACTTTTTCCTTTTCCATAATGACCAGTTGATTTTTTTTTAATATTTAAAACAAGCTATTTTATCTAATTTAATAATTCCTACAAATTTTCTGTTCGTTTACTTTTTTGTAAATTTGTCTTACTATATGTAATTTTGTTACTGAACTTTACAGGAAAAGTAATCGAACAGACTTATTGTTAAAGAATTTCCAAATTTTGTAAAAGAATTTAATATTTAAAAAGTTGTGCCACTGAAATGTTGTTCACAGAATTATGCAGATATAAGAGATTAACAGTTCAAGTGGTAAAATTTGTTTGATTTAAAGTTGTATTTATTTGATCTTTCAACATTATATTTTTGTTATTTTATTAATTAATAATCATATAATTACAAGTTATATACTATTACCCTAACGGAGCACTAGCTACCATGGCCTTCGACGCGTTGTAGCGAAAACAGATCAGTGCCTCTGGTGGGAATCGAACCCACGACCCCCCCACTGATAAGCTACCAACTAGCTTACTGGGGTACACTGTTTCAACATTTTATTAATATGAATACCGTTGTAAAATATAATGATTTTCGAAGTTTAAACCAAAGAGAAGTGTCAAAAATCGTGTTATATTACAACGATAACACGTTAACATTTAAAAAGTGAATAACATTATTGTATTTTATTTTTTATTAAAACTTTATGCCTCTTCTAACAAATATATTTTATATTGACGATTTTTCAAAATATGATGACGATTTTGACGATTTTTTCTAGAAAATTTGTCGTTTTTATGCTCTGCAAACCTGGCAACACTGGTTATGAGTGCAAATGTGAGAAGCCCTCGAAAAAGCTAATTTATAAAGTATTCTTTTGTTTTCCAGATACCAGGCTTGCCATATACCTTTTTTTGTTAACCCCAACAAATCAAAAAATCACCAATTAGAAACAAGGTAGAACAAAATAGTTTAGTTAAAATTCTTTATTTATTTGACTGCATTAACCGGAGTTGCCAGACACATTAATCGTTATCAGATCAAAAAAATATCCAGGAACAAAATCCCCGAATCCAACAATGTAAATTCATAACTTTTTTTCGTACACTATTTTTACTTATTTTCATTCTCAACCTTTAATAAATTTGCAAGGAAACTCTTACACTCTAATTACATTTATTAAAAACCCCATTAAATTTAAAGGACATTCACTTTCAGAACTTTTTTATTTAAGACATATAAGGTGCATACTTCATCTTAAAATCTTTTGATTATATGCATTTGTTTTCCTAATTTTTATTTGATACATACAAAAATAATCTAAATTAAAGTATTGATGTGTAAAAACCAATCGAATTTTGGTAAAATTTCTTAGGGTTCTTATTGTAGGAGTGGTAAACGAGAATTGCACAAGCAACTGAGCTGAAAAACAATAATTTGAAATACCAGTTTCTTTAATTTTTTGTGTCTCGAAAACACCCTAAACACTCGAAAGATTTTCTTTTAAATTTTTGACAAACTTAGTTTCATCACACTTTCCGTTTTACTTATGTGATGTATAGTATAAACACATGTGTTGTAATGTAACATCATAAGGAACTATAAAAATATATATATTTTCCACTACACGTTCTTCTTTAGGTAATCAGAATAACCTTTGAATATCCACTGTTATAAGCATTCAGAATTTCAGATTCATTTTAGTAAACTTTAATTAAACATTTTTTCTTTTGTAACATCCCAAATACATTAATCAATTAGTCATATTTTGTTTTACTTATAAAAACAACATTATTTTTGTTATTTTTACAAAGAATATAGATATTAATATTGTTTGCACTTTCCCTGGTTTATGAAAACACCGAGATGGAGGGTATCCAAAAATTCGTCACAGCCGAATTTAATCTTTTTGTATACCAAATTCGGCACATCGGACTTTAATGCTTCCACTTGTTTTATATTATTAATATAAATATCTCGAAATTTTCTTAAAAACAACATAACATTTTTTTTTCCAATCTTCCTTGCATTCCTGCAAAAGAAAAAAGAAACAAAATTTTGTATAGTAGAAAAAGTAAAAGAAAAGCCGACATTTTTAATTAAATATATTAGGGTGGGGCGATTTGAACATCTTGGGATTGTACTGAACAAAAAAGTCCACTAGACAATACGTCTACGGTGAAAATCGAGCTTCCAGATTTAGACTTTTTAGCCGTATTTTGTGAAAGTAACAATGTGTGGGATGGACATATCTCAGGAAGTAGGAGGAGCTTATCCAATATTATGGTATCAATATCTTCTTTGTGAGATTCTCTAGCAGATTAATGCATCAATCATATTTGTGGGTGGGGTTTAAGGGGTTAATTTTTAATTTCAAAGTTGGCCTTTTTTTTTGCCGTATTTTGTGAAAGTAACAATGTGTGGGATGGACATATCTCAGGAAGTAGGAGGAGCTTATCCAAGATTATGGTATCAATCTCTTCTTTGGAAGATTCTCTAGCAGATTAATACATCAATCATATTTGTGGGTGGGGTTTAAGGGGTTAATTTTTAATTTCAAAGTTGGCCTTTTTTTTTTGCCGTATTTTGTGAAAGTAACAATGTGTGGGATGGACATATCTCAGGAAGTAGGAGGAGCTTATCCAAGATTATGGTATCAATCTCTTCTTTGGAAGATTCTCTAGCAGATTAATACATCAATTATATTTGTGGGTGGGGTTTAAGGGGTTAATAGGGCTTTTTTGCCGTAAAGTCAAAATCTGGAAGCTCGATTTTCACCGTAGACGTATGGTCTAGTGGACTTTTTTGATCAGTACAATCCCAAGAATCAGAAACGCGAAGCGCCCATTAAGATTTTTTTCCTTCCATACTAATCGCCCCACCCTAATATATATAGAAAAAGTACCATAACTTTATAAATTTTCAACCGATTTTAGCAAATGAAGGCTCATTTTACTTAAGAAAACATAATCTTGTTTAATTGTTATTAAGAAAATTTCTACATATTTATATTAATAATATAAAGAAGGTAGTTTCCTTTAAAAATTTCGTTTAAAAATTCAAAATCAGTTAAAATATTAGTGAGTTAAAAATGTTTAAATGCGTCTGTTGGAAAACATATTATTCTTTTACCATTATATCGAAATTTTAAGGGTATATTGAAATTTCTCAAGCCGCTTTTGTTATACACTCAGTTAAGATTACCAGCTACACTAGGTCACCTGAAAAGTGATTGCAATTTTGTGTTTTTTGCAGAACAGTGTAATCATTAAAAAGGGACAGCAAAAATAACACGGTTAGCTCTACAAAATTGTAGTTATATTTCAGTTCAATTTTAGTTAATTGAAAATAGCAAGTTACATTGCTAAAATTAACAAAAACTTTAACTAAATATTTGTAAACAAAAAACTGAAAAAAACAAACACTGTAATACCTTAAATTTAGTAGAATGCAAATAACAGTATATTTTGCTAAAATTAACAGAAATTTTTGCTAAAAATTGTAGATTGCTGATTTCAGAAGATTAAATTTAAAAAAAAATCTAAAAATTTCACTTTTTTTATGATTTTTTTTGTCTACTAATATTTAGTGTCCGACCGAACTCACTTTTTTCGGCCGAAGCCGAACTTCGGCCATAATATCAATTTTCGGCCGAAGCCGAAGCCGAACTTTTTGTTTTAATAAAAAAAAAAAAATAAAAATTGTTTTTTTTAGATCAATAAATTTAAACAAAAAGTTATTAAACATAAACAAAAATAAAAATTCATAGGTATTATTTTTTACAAATTCATATTTGGAAAATAGTTGTTCTATAGTACTAAAGGGTCCGCCAAATAACTTTTTTTTTTTTGAACTCCTGAACCAATTGGACTTTGTATGGCGTCATACCAAGGTCTTTACAAAATTCGTCTCAATGATGTCGCCGAAATGTTCAATTGTTGAGAACGACGGTGAATTGATGTTGATGGCGCTTCACGCACACTTTCTGCCACAGCAGCAATATTATCGGGTGTACGCACTGTTTTTGGCTTTTACACGCTTTGGTTTATCGATGAGGATGTCAGTTTCTTTCACTTTTTTCACAAGATAACGAAAATACGGACCATATTCGTTCAGCGGAAGAATAAAACTAATTATCTGTCAAATCAGACAAGAGCTAAGTGTTACCATTCACGAAATAAGCACTAGTTGAAAAAAAACGTTAGATGGCGAACCGTTTATAAAAAAGAAGAATAAAATATTTGTTCTATATTTTATAGTCAAAGAAAAATAGTTGATCGATTTTTGAGTTGATATAGAAAAAAAAACTTTAACTTTAATATTTAATGTTTAAAATTAAAATTAAAAAGTTTGATATTGTAATGACAGAAAAGCAATTTTTCCGCATTCACACCATGTAAATTGCTTCGTCTATCAGAATACAGCTGTCTGGCAGCGCTAAAAAGCTGTTCGCTAGCTATATTAGTTGGTGGGGCTGATAAATATTTTATTGCTACAGCTTTTAAATTTGTAAATGGACTTGAATTCCAATATGTACTCAAATATATTTATATTTCTGGGACTTAATAATAATAAACATTTAATTTCTTTTTCTATAAAATTTTCATTTGGTTCTGCTAATTCTAAGTCTGCTTCTGCATCATGTCTATCCCAAATTGATGAACCTTTTATTCTCTTTCTACGATTACTTACCACTCGAAATTAATTGCAAAATATAAAAGTATGCGTTTATTTAAATTATATCGCATTAAATTTGATTATTTACTTATAAGTCTTGTAGGTATATTTCTGGAAATTTTTTTTAAACTCTTTTGGCTTTTTGAAATTTTTTTACGCACATTGATATTTAAATGTCGTTGTTTTTTTTTTGTATTCTATCATATTCAACGTTGTATTTTGTATGTAGTTTTTTTTTTTTGTTAATTCCGAAAAGTAAATATATATTTCATTAAATAATCAAAAAAAGTTCGGTAGTTCGGCCAAATTCGGCCAAAATTTGGCCGAACACCGAACTTGACCGAACTTCACTTTTTGGCCGAACTCCGAAGCCGAGTACTCGGTCGGATACTACTAATATTTATCAAATTTTTTTCTTATTTTAGCAGGTCAATTTGTTACTTGCAATTAACTAAAATTTAGCGTAAATATAACAAAATATTTGTATATTCAACAGATTTGTTTTTGCTGTTCTTATCTTGCTAATATTCATCAAAAAATCATTTAATTTAAGCAGTTTTTTGTGCAACGTCCTTTTTAACTAAACTTAGAAGTTTTAGAAAATTATTCTACAAATTTTTATCCAGTAGATTCTCAGTATATCGATTAAACCAGTCTTTGTGGAAAAAATACAAATTTTCAATAGTCTTTTAAAATATTTATTTGCTTTTTTTTACTATATAGTGCTTTATTCTTAATATATCCGTCTATTGCATATCAATTTTTATTGACAACTAGTGTTTTTTTTTTTTTTTTGTTAAACATTTTTCTTAAAATTATTTAAAATATATATTTCAATAAAATATTTCTTCGATTAAATAGTTTATCAATTTAAGTTTATACTTAAATAAAACAATATAATAGTAGTTAAATGCTAATTAGTATATAGTATAATAAATGTATAACAGTTGTATAACAGATTTATATAACATTAACAAAAAAAAATACAATGTATAAAAACAATTTAAAAAAAAATTTCTTTTAAAGTACTAAGTTGCGAAAAAAAGGTAAAAACAATAATATGAGGTTTGTTTAGTTAATTCTTTTTTTTTTTTTAAAGTAGATCACAATTTGTTAATAATATAAAATGATTCGTAGTAGATGACAGCGTTAGAGAGAGAGAGGGCCGAAAGAGAGATTTAAATGAAATAAGAAGAGAGATTTATTTTAGAAATATATAAACAAATGTATAAAAGATAATATCGATTCATAACCGCCAAAAAGACGTAAGCGCCAAAGTCATAATTTCAGAGGAGATGCGTTTTTACTTATTTCTTAAAATTTCTCTTTGGTTTATCCAATTGCTATGGAATATTGAATATGTTCAAATTCCATAGCAATTGGATAAATCAAAGAAAAGTAAAAAAAAATAATTAAAAAAAGCATCTCCTGTTAAATTATAATTTTGACGTTTACTTCTTTTTGGCGGTTAGGGCTCGATATGAAGATGTACATTTTTTTTTTTTAAACTGTGTTGTTTAAAAGTTTACAGAATTCCGAGTTTTTCTTTATTATTATTTCTTAATAGGTTTTATTTAGAACAATTTAAAATAAGTAAGTTATTCCTTTAAACTTTATTGAAATTGATAACCGGCCAAAAAATTACTGGCTGTTGTATTTAATAAACCCAAACGTTGTTTTTGCTTGCGTTGTTCAGTCATATGATCTTTTAGTTCATGCAATTGTTGCGATAAATTCGTTATTAACATTTGTGTCTCCAACAATTGGGCCTGCATACTGCGCAACTCGATTTGCTCACCATCCGCATCTACGGCCGCCAAAGACATAGCTCTCAAACGTGGGAACCAATCTAAAATGCCCGCCTTAACCATAGCATAAACATATGACTCGGGTCCAGTAAATTCGGTGGGATCTTTTACTTTTACCAGCACAATAAAGTATAGATAATGCCACATATTGTGTTCCGATTTAATGTGCTCTTCAAAACTAACAGTTTTATTATCGAAAGCCGAACGATTTAGACCACATATGAAACAGGTATTCTTGAGTATCAATTCTTTTTGTTGTTTCTCACTTCTCAGATCGGCAAAGGTATCGATGATGACACCAAATATTAGATTCAGTACAATAATAATGACAATAAAGAAGAAAAGTAAATCGTAAATGACACGAGCTGCAAATAGACCCTCCTGAAAGGAAAATAAAATTAGAAAAAGTTTAACTAGGGCAAGGAATTTTATGCATTGAAAAAAAAAAACAACAAAAATATTCGTTTATAAAATGCAGGCTAAAAACGCTAAATATGCACTAAAAGCATAATTTTTTTGTTTAATAAAAATTATATCGAACTTGTAAAAAAGACAAAGTACGGTCTTGTTTACTTAGCCTTTACATCTTGTTTTTAAATAAGAAAAATAAAAAAAAACCAGTGTAAAAATAAAAAGGAGAATAAAAACAAAAAGCGTGTATATCTACCAAAGGTAGAGCTTGCCCATATTAAACAAGTTTTCAATTTATTTTTGATCAGTGGTAATAATCTTTATCTTCGACCTCATATATTAGTTCTCATTTAGTGGGATAACTAGTTTATATGAATGTTTGATGTTTGCATGGGATTCTCACTTCTTTCAAAACGTGTTCTGATGATGGGAACCTAGAAAATTCCCGAGAGTGGTCAATTAATAAATTTGAAAACGAAAAACTATAGATTATTTGGTAGGATAATATCCTAATAAGGAAATATAGAGTATGGCCTCGAACTTGAATAATTTTCATTTTCATTGCACAATTAAAGGTCGAAAAAATATAATGTTTATTTTTAATAAAAATTATATCAAACTGGTAAAAACATTAATAATATGCACTTAAAACAAAGTTTTTTGCAAAAATTACACACACCTTAAAAAATAGGAATTAGGCATGGTTGGCGAACACTACCTTTTCATTATAACGCTAGTTGCCTCTCACCTCAATACCGATATGATCATTTTAAAACTGCAATTTAAATAGTGGCTTGGTTATTCTAATATTACAGAGTTGATATCAAAATGTTATCCATTCAATTTTGTTATATCTACAACAGCGGTTTCCACCTACTTTTGCTTCACGAACAACACCTTGGCGCATTTCTACTAGTTCACGGACCCCCAAAACAATTTTATACCCCTAAATTTAAAAAAAAATCTAAAAGTATATACGAAACGAAAACTATATATTTTTTTATGAAATAAAAACATTTGAGAAACCAAATGCAATAAAATCCAATTAAAATGAACTACGAGGGAGGAAAAAAAAATCGTTATAAGCTTGTTGTTTTACATTTTTTTTACTGTCCAATTAAAAACTTTTGTTAACAATTTTTAAATACTGTGCAATTCTTTCATTTGATTTCATAAATGGAGAGTTTTTTTCTACCTTCGGTAAAGAATTTCGGTGTGTTCGGACTAAAATATGTTTTTAAAATTTAAAGAAATTTGAGAAAAATTTGCAAAAATTTTAGGAATTTTGTATTAAAAACGGACAATTATATAAACATTATATAAATTATATAAACATTATATATACAATTATATAAAATTATATAAACATAACCGTGGGTTCATTTTATTCAGCAAGTTCATATTAACAGATGTTGCTTATAACGGAGATTTTATCTTAACCGAGTTCGTCTCAACCCATTTTACACGGCAACACCTAACTTTAACCCTCTAACTGGCAAACGATGTTTTGCAACAAAATTCAAACCATGTGCTCCACTCGAAAAACAAATACATTTGAACCTCGATTATCCGGGCCTCTATTAACCGGCATGCTGATGGTTTGATTTATACCTCTATTAACTGTGTTTACCTCTGTTACCCGTGCAACCCGGATAATCGAGGTTCAACTGTAATAAGTTCTTCAACAAAATTGTTTATCGTTGCCTAATTTAGGCGATATGAGCCAAAATATTTTAGGGTGCATTTTGAAAACTAAAGCATATAAAAGAGAAGTTTTGGACAAAAATTATTTATCTTACCAAGATGTAACCACACTCGAAAAAGTATTTTTTTGCTGCTCATATTTAAGCAGATATCGCGATTTTAGCTTTTTGGACAAAGCGAAATTAGGCGAAAAAGTATCAAAACTTATATTATTTATATTGTTCAAACTTCAACGCTTTGCTATTAATACTTAATGTCTTCTTTTTGCAAAATTTCATAAAAATCCGTCTAGCAAACGATATTTTGCAACGAAATTCATACCATGTGCTCCAATTGAAAAACAAATAATAAGTTCTTCAACAAAATTGTTTATCGTTGCCTAATTTAGGCGATATGAGCCAAAATATTTTAGGGTGCATTTTGAAAACTAAAGTATATAAAAGAGAAGTTTTGGACGAAAAATATTTCTCTTATCAAGCTATAACCACGCTCGAAAAACTATTTTTTTCTGCTCCTATTTAAGAAGATATCGGGATTTTCGCTTTTTGGAAAAAGCGAAATTAGGCGAAAAAGTATCTAAACTTCAATTTATATTGTTCAAACTTCAACGCTTTGCTATTAATACTTAATATCTTCTTTCTGCGAAATTTCATAAAAATCCGTCTATTAGTTTATAAGTTAAGACTATGTCCTTTAGAGGAATCCTGATAAAATCCTGTGAGTCCTTGGACTAATGAACTTATTATTAAAGATAAAGCTTGAATCTAACTTATATTTTATAATAAAGAGTTTTTAGTCAACTTAAATTGTTTTTTTAGATTTTTGAGAACTATATTGTTTTTAAATAATTAGTTTTTGAAAATTTACGAAACTTTCTTTACTGTCAAACTTTCTTGAGTGTAGCTTTAATTAGAATTTTGTTTTTTTTTCCATGAAAAATGCTCTGGATTGTCCTTTAAATTATGTTAAGACACAATTATACAGTGAAAAAAGTTTTGCAGTTACTACATGAAAATTGTTTGTGTAGTAATAAGTAGTTGTTGTTTTTAACTGCAATTATAGTAGTTTTTCTATGAAATAATGCAAAACAACTATTATGACAGTTATTTAAATAAATAACCAAAGAAAAATACTGTATTTTTGAAAGTTGTTCGAAGCCGTTGTTTTACTATTTTAATAAACAACTACAAAACCAGTATTTCTGCAGAAGCAGTTAAATTTTATTAGTCATTTAAAAAATATCAAATTTCCTTGAATTTTTAAAAATTCTCGATATTATTATTGATATATTCTATCTTCTCAATTTTCAAATTATAATTTATAATTTCATTGTATCTTCAATGCTAAAAAACGTAATAACTGGAGTGCTGTCAGGATTGTAGTACATAAAAACTTTTGTTGAAGTCGAAAGAAAACATTCCTTTGTTTTTATTAAATGTATGTTTAAAAAAGAAAAAATAATAACTGCTATAAAAAAAAAAGTTTTTACATTTTTTTGAGTACAAATTTGTTAGTTATTTGTACGACATTGTTAGTTTTGTTTACTGTACTTCTAAGTTGAAAATAAATGTTTCGGCATTTTGAAGGCGAATACATTTGCCGCCGTTTTTACTACATTTACCTTTGTTTTAACTATCATTTTCAGCAGATTCTACTGATGAACTTTTTTTCGTGTTGGATCAAAAATGAACCAACTGTTCCGTTTTCAAACCAGTACTTTTAAACGGCTATAATTTTTAACTGGATAAACAAATTTAAGTGGTTTAAAATACCTACGTTCCCAGAGCCCGGCCCCTGGGATCGCCACTGATTACTGTGTAGTTATAAAATATTAGCGAATTTCTAATAACAACGAAAAATGATAATAATTAATTTTCCATTTGTATGCTTTGATTGTTGCGTTGACTGTATTCTGTGAAAGTTTCAACTTTAGTTGCTAATACTTTAAATATAGGGCGCTTTAATGCAAACTAAATATAAAACAAATAGTTATAAGGTAGCACCGCTGAGAGGCTCCATCATATTTTGATAAAATTTGGATAAGTGATAGAGGCGAAAAAACAAATAAGTATTGCATCCTTCAATGAAACTATGTATATGAGGTATTTGGATGTCCTTTCCAATGGGGTATACAAATTTCTAAAAAGTCGAACAACTTTAAAACTTATTTTTATCCCCAAAATATACGGTTGAGCTGGTATGTTTGTTTGCTATATTTTTTGTATTACTTTTGTATTATCTATTTAATATTCAAGTTTCATCGCAATCTGTAGAAACTACCCAACAGAGTTCCCTTGTTCAAAAAAGCATTGTTCTATATATCTGCAAAATTTGGTTGAAAAATATCCAGCAGATCTGTGACGTGTCCTTACTGACAAGCGGAGTCGCCCGATGGGATCTCTCCGATCTAAATTAAATTTGGATATGTGATAAAGAAAAATAATGTACACGTATTTTGTTTATCGGCCCAATCTCATGTTTAGGGGTTGAAACATGGGGTCAACAATTTACCACATTTTTCGTTTTTCGGCTTATTTCGAATTGTTTCAGAGAAATTTTAGACAAATGGGGGAACCAAATGAAAGATCTTCTTGAAACGCATTAACTGATATACGAAAAATATCCGATAATTTTCTAGCATTTTTGTTGTTAAAAAAATGTTGTTTTAAGTAATATTAAAACTGGCGTTTTGTTAAAGAATTATAGCTGGATTAAGCTAACAAAATATTTTTATTAATGCCTATTACATTTAATGATATTCGTAACTGATCGATTTTAATGCGACTTTTTTCGAAAAGCTTTTTAAACTATATTTGAAATAAATGGCAACCCTAACAGTATGTAGCGTGCCAATAAAGGTATCAACATTTTTGTTTTCTTAAGTTGAGTACAACGAAACTGCGCTCAAAAAATCTTAATTTAACTAGTTTTAGACATGTTTCCTTACAAAAATGTATTAACTTTGGTCCTGCATTTTAACACTTAAACGTGAGATTGGGCCGCAAAAAAATACGTGTCCCTTCATTTTTTTTTCTTTACCACATATCCAAATTTCATTAAGATTGGAGAGAAACCATCGGGAGACTCCTCTTATGAGTTATAACAACCCCACTTGTTCTTTCACATACCAAACATTTAATTTTCTTACCTTACTTGATGGCGCTCTTAAAATATCACCTATACCACCACCATTTCTTAACCCCTGATTAAGAGTTGTTACAATACACATGACCAATGAATCACAAGAACGTTCCTTAACATCACCACCACCACCAGGCGCGATTAATTTTTTTGTAGACAATAAGTCAGGAGGAGAACAAGAACTTTCTGGAGTAACCGACAAAGTAGCAGCTTCAACAACTAAAAATGGAGAAATCAAATAAAAAAAAAATTCAATTGAGTGAGTATAAAGAAAAATAAAAAAATAAACTCTTACCATTTTCCACATCATCCACGTCTACTTCCAATAGGAAATCATCTCTAAAGAACATATAACCAATAATGGAAAACAAATAAACCAAGATTAAAGCCAAAACCGCAGTCAAAACAATCGATCTACCATTGCGAGTAACCGAACGGATCACATTTACCAAAGTCTCTTCACGATAAACCACATCAAAGAGCTGTAAGTAAGAGCATATTTTAATGATTTTGTTTTTAATTTGAGTTTTATCCCAAAATTAAACTTACCAATAGAGAATAGAAAAACGGATGAAATAGTAGACCACAAAAACAGAAAAATATATAAATGCAATGGTATAACAGTTGAGCATCTGTTATAATTTTAAAGAAATGTTTTTCCAATGTGCCCTTATTGCCCATTATACTTATAATATGGACACTTTTCAAAGTAACCTTTAAAAAGAAGAAACACAATTTAGAGATTTTTATAATATTTTAAAATTTAAGTTGTTATTTTTGTACCGTTACTACTCCCAGCAGACATAGTGTCGACTCAGGACCCAATAAAAATATTGAACGTAATATAACAGAATAAATTAATGTACGTATGCCAGATTCACGAGGTAATGTTACTACTATAACTAAGGAAAATATCAAGATGGCCCAGAATAATAAAGAAATATGAGGGCTGAGTTCTAGAAAAAAAAGAAAGAAGAATGTTAAGAGATTATAGTTGATCTATATCATAAAGTTTAAAAACTTAAAATTTTTTTATTTTTCGATATTTCAAACAGCTTTACTGTTCATTTTCAGGAAAGAAATTTTAATGTTCTATTCAACTTAAAAATCTCTTGTAAAAAGAATGCTCACAAGTAAAGACGCTTTTTAACTCCACGGTTGAATAACAGAGCATTAAATTGTTTCCGAATACGAAGAGCGAAGTTGTTTGAAAATTCGAAAAATCGAAATCTGCCAAAAATCAAAACATACAAACGTTTGTGTTTTAATTTTTTAAACTTTATGTAAATAAAATTTTAAATTAAAACCTTTTAAATATTAAAAAAAAAAAAAATTATGAAATTTGTCACAAATATTTGTCATATAATTTGTCATTGAAACTTTAAGCAAACATTTTTTACGAATACCATAAAAGTAACAAAATTTTAGATTTAACAAATTGGAACAAAGCTGTATGAAATTAGTAAAAGTATTTGGTTTAAATCACTATCCATTACAAAAGTTTTACATTTAAAAATTACATCCATGACATGACAAAATTCTATGACAATTGTCATATTTTGTTATATTGATATTTTTACTTACCAGGCACAGTGTTATCGAAGGGATAGAAAAATGCTACAATTAAATTAATTACAACTACACAATTAAATAATATATTACTCCATAGGGACATATAACTGCTAACCCAAAATAGAAAAGGTTGTCCTGTATAAAGAGAAATAATACACTTTAGATTATGTTTATAATTTTAATATAAAATTATTTTGGGCACCTCTTAATTTCTTTTGCCATTTCATTTCGTTAAACATCTCTTCAGCCTTATCAAAAAAGTCCGCCACTTTAGAGCCTTGATCATCACGCTCGGCTGAATGGAATATTTTAACTTTTGTATCTGTTGTAAGATATTCACATATTTCGGGAATGGGAAAAACAATTTGCTCTAATGTACGATCATTTCGAACAATCTGAAAGGAGGAAGGTAATAAAGTTGAATCAAAATGTTGGAAAAAATTACAAACAGAGTCACTATTGATAGCACAGAAAAAACTAAAAACTAGTTTTAATTAAAATATTTGTTAATTCAATTAAAAGTTTGATTGATTTCGGTCCTATTAAATAAATAGTAGTATCAATTAAAATAATTTGTAACTGTTTGATTAATTTAGTTTTAATTAAGATTTTAATCATATCTATAAAATATTTAATAGAATATCGTTTTTAATTTCAACAAAATTTTTAGTAGATATTTACTTTAAAACTTAAAAAATCGTAAAATTTAAAAAATGGAGAAATACCATCAAAATTGCTAAAATTAAAAAAAAAAAAAATTGCAAACATTAAAAAAGTCACAATTTAAAAAAAATCTGCTAAATTTAAATAAAAAATCACTAAAATTATAAACAAAAATTTGTTGAAAAAAAAAATCTACAAAATTAAAAAGATTGCTTCTAATTAAAAAAATCCCCAAAACTTGAAAAAATTGCCTAAATTGAAATAAAATACCAACAATAAAAAAAAATCGCTTAAATTTAAAGAAAATCACGTAAAAAAATTAAAAACTTCCATAACTAGAAAACATTTTAAATTTTTGACATGTTTTTTTAAAACGCCCATATCTCGAAACATTTTTCATTTTATTTTTTATTTCGGTGATATTTTCAAATTTTGGCGTTTTAAAAAATAATTTTAACAAACTTCAGTAGAATGCAAATAACAGTTTATTTTGCTAAAATCAACAGCAATTTTTCTAAAAAATTGTAGATTGTTGATTTCATAAGGGCAAACTTTTATTCGCAAACTTTTATGTATAACTCTGGAACATAAGAGCGAGTTAAAATATTTTTTTTACAAAATTATTTAGAATTTATCTATTTTTTAAACTGCATCATTAGTTTTTTCAAATTTTAATATATGTATGTACATTTTAAAATTTATAAAGCATTATTTACAAATTTTATTCAAGAATTACGAAAAAAAATTAAATATATGGTACGCAAATGTACAAAAATATGGCCGAAACTTATGGTTTATGCACATAAAAATAAAACTTGAATATTGTTCCTTAAAAATATTGAATAATAAGCTAAGAAAATTTGGATTATTGACCAAGTTATAAATAACATTCAAAAAACCTCAAATTTATGGCAAAGAATTGATTTGTGCGAACTCTAAACCTCTTCCGAAAAATCTGAAAAAAAATCTCAAAAATACTTTATCCCATAAGTATTTAAATTAAGCTTGATAGATAACCCATGAAAATCGACAAACAAAAAAAAAAAATGTTGACACTATTGTACACTGCAGTGTACACATTTTTAAAAAATATGGTAACTAAATAAAACTTTAAAAAATTAAAAATATATATTTTTATTTAAATATATTCATTATGCTATTGGCCACTGCATAAAAAGAAAATTATTATAAGCCTAAACTGTTCATTAGGTGTAGGCCTTTGTCTCCGAAAAAATTGGCATTTGGTGTATCTGGTAAACTAACAATGCTAGAATCTCGAAATTTGGGATGTAGCTTCATCTGATGACCAGAACAAAAGTAACCGAATCATGTTTGGTTATTCGAATGTTTTAGTGATACAAATGGGCGGAGAAGTTCCACAAAATGCAGTCCGATTTTTTTGATCAGGGGGGTTATTATGTAATTCGATTCGAGAAGAAATTCGATTCGAACACAATTTTCACATTGAAAATAACACTGTGATAGTCGAAAAAATGAACTTCGATGAATTCTTTTGGAACTATTAGGGGGGAGTCCCCTGAGTGCGAAAGTACATTTGGAAGTGTCAGATTCGCTCCAGTTTTTGAGTGTAATGTAATAAAAAGTACTTTTTAATGGGTACAAATTTTAAAAACGCGTAGACAATGTTCTACAGATATCATCTTACAAGAGTTTTAAGATTTCCGAATTCGAATAAAAATTTTCGAATCGAATTACATAATAACCCCCATCCGTTATCTCCGAAAAAATCGGCGTTTTTTGTATCTCGTAAACTAACAATGCTATAATCTCGAAATTTGGGACGTAGCTTCATCTGATGACCAGAACAAAGGCAACCAAATCATTTTTGGTTATTAGAATGTTTAAGTACTACAAATGAGCGGAGAAGTTCCAAAAAATCGATTTTCGGACATATTTTCTTTCTAATTTATGGGCCCCAAACAAGAATCAGAATTCAAAATAAAAATATATTTACAAACAAAAATTCGGTAGTAAAATGGTTAAAATTAAACTATTTCTTCAAAGAAAAATAACAAAAAAAAAGTTTTTAATTCGATTCTATTTTTTTTTTTTTACAAAATATTTAGAATAAAGTCTGAAAATGAATTCCACTATTCAGCAGCCCTTACAATAGACTTTATAATGCATTTTATCTGGAAATATTTGGAATTGTTCCGAAAAAGACAATAAATGCATGTCTACCAAAAATCGATGATATCTTTGTAAAGGGTGTCCCAAGAAGAACGCAATTTTTAAATCTGGCAACATTCGAAGTGTCATTGTTTGACATTTGAACAATTGTTATTGTTTGCTAGTAGAAGGTACGAGGTTAGTAAAAATGGAGGCGCTACACGAATGAACAACGAAGGGAGTTCGTTAATTGGGTATTGGAGAGACAACATGAAAATGCTGATTTTGCCGATAAAATCATCTTCAGTGACGAGGCCCATTGTCATCTTGATGGCTTCGTCAATAGGCAGAATTGTCGCATTTGGGGTGAGGGAAATCCTCGAGTGATTAACGAGAAGCAAATGCATCCTCAACGTGTCACTGTGTGGTGTGGATTTTGGGCTGGAGGAATCATTAGACCTTTTTTTATGAAAATGAGGCAGGTCAAGCACAAACAGTCAATGGTGTTCGGTATCGTGAAATGATAACCAGTTTTTTCTTGCCTAGAATTGAAGAAATGAATGTGGAGGGCATGTGGTTCCAACAAGACGGCGCCACATGTCATAAAGCCAGAGAAACAATTCAATTGCTGCATCAGTCATTTCCCGGTCGTGTTATTTCGCGTTTTGGAGATCAGAATTGGCCGCCTAGATCGTGCGATTTAACACCATTAAATTTTTTTCTTTGGGGTTTTTTGAAGTCGATGGTTTACGCGAATAAGCCGACGACGACTCAAGCCTTAAAAGAGGAAATTGGACGCTGCATTAATGAAATACCGCAGCATTCATGCAAAACGGTCATTGAAAATTTCATTAAAAGATCGCGTGCATGCCAGCAAAGCCGCGGCGGCCATCTGCACGATATATTGTTCCATACATAACCTCATTCTGTCTACTTTACGATATAATAAAGTTTCACGATTTTTTTTTAAATATCTGTGTTTTATTTAAAATTTAAAAATTGCGCTCTTCTTGGGACACCCTTTATTTGAACACGCCTATCTCGCCTACTATTTGTTGAAATACATGAAAAAATATATTTTATATGTGATTATTTTATTTTGATTTTCACTTATACTCGAAATAATTGTCAAATATACTCGAACTTCAAGTGGCAGGCCATAAAAATTAAATTCGAACTAACCCTTTGGCGGTTTTGTTTATCCGACATTCAACTTTCATTTCGCATTGCAAACATCGAGGCTGACGGCGACGACTCAAAATTTGTAGCACAGTGTTATTGAATTTGAAAAAAATTTTGCATAAATAGTTCAAAAATATTAATATTTTTAAGATTTTCTGATTTTGTTTTTTTTTTTTTTTGGAATTTTTGGTTGTTTTAGTGTTTTTTTTTTTATTCCCGGAAATCCCGTCAAAAATTCCCGGGAATCTGGAAGTGAAAAATCGACTAAATTCTTAGCAATTTCGTACCTTGAATTCCCAAATAAAAATCCTAAACGTAACTGATAAACTTAACTTAAGCATGCAAAACGACTTTTCATAATACAAAAGTCATTTACCTTATTTATCTAAAATTGTAAAAAAATGGTCAGTTACAAAGTGTCAAGTTATGACAGTTAATATAGTATAGAAGTTTTTGAACTCACCTCAATTTGTGCTGTATGCGTGGCATAATACATTAAAGCCTGACTCATTTTTACATCGAAATTAGCCGATTGTGGATCTTCTGAAGCTTTTAGCAAAGTTGCCAATTCCTTATTGTGTTGAGCCAGTTGATGACATAATATATAAATATTGTGACCTACTTCACGCGGACTAACCGAAACATCTTCATCATCATGATCACCATCGACCTGATCATCATCGCTATCATGATCATCTATCATTTCCTCTTGATGATAGGCCTTACAAGCCACTTCCACCAATTGTTTAGGATTCATATTATACAAAATACGTTCAGCATTTTCACTATCACCCCGTGACTCCATAATGGCCAACAACAATTTTGAAGCATTATTTTTAATTCCAATACTAAATCCATACGATTTTCACCCAATGGATTGATATTGTTAAGGATGAGAGCAGTTATTATATCCAAACCATTTGATTCATGAGTAGCGATACAATTTTGATTTTCATGACAGGGACCCTGACAATATTCCGTTAGCGTTTCGAGGGTCTGATTAATGAGAGCCACATTATTTTCATTGATGTAAAGACCTAATAAACCTAAACCACCCGTCGTAGAACCACATATACAATCTAAAAACATTAAAGTTTCTGAAACCAGATTGTAATTGGTTTTATTATTTTGATTTCTTAATAAATTTTGTAAATCTGGATTATGATTTTCACACAAAAGTTGTAAAAATCTTAAAATCGGTTGCATAACCAAAACTTTATTTGAAAGTTTATTACGATCTTCTTTGTTGTCTTTATGTTTTTCCAATTTTTCCGCTAATATCTCCTCTAAGGGAGAATTGATGTTGAGCGAGTTGGATTCCTCGCCCGCATGTAAATTTCGAGCATTTGAAAAAGCTCGGGCGGTAGCCAAGCCGGCATTGTGTAGTTCTTTACGTAACTCTTCGGTTATTACCACACCATTTGTTTTCACACCATGTTTTCGAGAAATCTTATCCAATTCTAAGTTAACATCTTGTTTAGATTCATGAGCCTTGGCCGCTATATCGGAGGTATTGACTGTTACCGTAGATTTTATTTCCTGTTGTGAATCTTTCATTTTATCAAAGAAGACTTTAAAGAAGGGTTGATTTAAATCACCACTAAGAAATTTATTAAACATTCCCTTTTGTATCATGGGATTACCACCCTCCAATAGAGCTATACCCAATTCTATGGCTTCCACAAATATGGAGGGGGAATGTACCGACTTAATAACCAATTCAATGACTAAATCTGAGGCTCCTTCACGATCTAAATGATTTTGTACTTCGTGTAATGTTTTTTCAGCCCTTTGCAAATATTTAGCTCCCGGTCCATGGGTTACCATATTTAAATGTTTTTGACTATCTTGACTGGAATGCAGGGCCAATGATAACAGATCATGTTTTTGTTCTGTCGGTGTTCTAGTAGTATTTGAGGGTTTTATATCAAAGTAACGTTTTAATAACGTATTCCGTAATGTGTCACCCTTTTCACCATAGTTAACATCAATGGCCATCATTTCTCTTAGAGTCTTCAATACCTTAACACACAGTTTCTCTTCCTTTTCCTCTAATAATTTTTCAGTATGTTTTATTAATTTTCTTATAAAACCTCCCGATTCACATCTTCTACGGGCATCTGTACCCACGGGAAATAGTAGCTCTGATCGATATAATATATCCACTAGCAAAGATAATTCTGCTTCCACTACTGGTTTTAATTGATCTTCCAATAGTGATACAATATCCTGCAAACCTTCTATAATGGATCTATCTAATCGCATTAAATTCGCCGAATGCTGTGTCTCATATTTTGGCTGTTTCGAGGCTAATAGCCATTTGGTGGTTTGACGTGTTAACAAGGCCGTCTTACTGGACATTGTTACCACTTGTTGTTCTAGGTCTAGGGGTATGGCTATACTCCTAGTTTTGGCCGACTCAGCCAAAGTACGTATACAATTTTCGACATTAAAACGATCAGCTAGACTTAGCCATTTACACTGAGACAAACGGTAACAGGCTTGCAGTAATTGTACGAATATCATTTGTCTGGTTTGTACAATAGTGGATTGATCGGAAAAGGGACTACTAAAGAAAGTGGCCAAGATATTGCAAACACCATTTAAAACATAATTCATCAATGACTTGTCGGCATTAGCTCCCGCCGCTATCAAGAGATTAATATCCACCAGAAAACTCTTTTCAAATAAATTCCACATATGAGCCGATGAGTATATTTCCTTCATTTCTACTTCTGTGTCTATATAGCAATGATTAAGGAAATCTACATATGCTTCCTTAACCTCAGCTATACAGGCTGGATTGCATATGATAGCCACTATATCATCCAGAGATAACAAATTATTACACTTGATTTCGGTAAATAAATTTTTACCCATTGTACAGCAGGCTAAAAGTTTTACCAATTCAACATGATATTTTAATGGATTATCATCAGTTAATGAAGATTTTTGTTTTTGCATCATTGTCACAAATTGATTAAAGGAGGACTTATCATTATAGACTACCAAGACCTCTTCACCGGCATTGATTAACTCTGTCATTACCATATCTTGAGATTTACGTATAAATTGATTTTCTGCTTTAATTATCGTTTGTAAAAATTGCAAATAGACTACATGTCTGCCATGAATTTCAATACAGTGGACAAAATGTTGGACAACTTTTTCGTTGACTTCATTACACAACGCCAAGTTATCTTTAAAGATGGAACAAACTGTTTTGGCTTCCAAAATCTGAGGAATAATAAGAAATATAAGGTTTTAATTAGAATTTTAAATTCTTCTTATTTTAAACGAGCTTAAGATCATTTATTAACTAATTATAATTATTTATTTCCAATATTTCGTCTCCACATAGGGTGACTTCTTCAGGGACCAATTATTACAATTTAATTGTAATAATTGTTTTTGTTTACTACAATTAAATTGTAATAATTGTTCCCTGAAGATGTCACCCAATGTGGAGACGAAATATTGGAAATAAATAATTATAATTAGTAAATAAATGATCTTAAGCTCGTTTAAAATAAATAAGAAGAATTAAATAAAAGAAGATCAAAGAAAACTTAACTTTTTTTTAAATTTAAAATAAAATAGTTATTTGTGCAGTAATGCGTTTGTAGTTGTTTTAACTGCAATTGCAGTTGTTTTACTTAGAACAATAATTTTTAATGTTTTCGAGGGTTGGTTTTTAAACAACCTACCAAAATGAACGCATTTCGGTAACAGTTATTTTGTTGGAGTTGTTTCGACTTTTTGACAAAGTGTGTGTTTGTATCAAAAGATACAAAAACAAAAAACCAACATGTCAGTGTAACAAGCGGCTTGTTTATAATTTTTTTTTATCTTTAGTGTAAAAGAGAAGGTTAAAGAAGGAAGACAAATAAAATGAAAACGCTGTACATTTTTATTAAATAAATCAAATAAATTGAATATTAAGGCAAGATTTGGCATATAAGATACATTTATTTACTTGAATATTATTAAATGTTGTATTTCTTTTCTTGTAGCTTTTTAATATTTATATATTAACTCAATTCAATATGACAATATTTCATCTCTTGAAGAAACACACTTGTCAGAAATGATTTGGAAAAATAGCGTGAAACGTGAATATTTCTAGTGATATTTTTTGTAAGTGTATTCTTACAATAGTGTGTTTATTAAATAATAAAATCAGATTAAGAATATTTACAAGTTTTTTTTATTAATACTTTTTTTAAAATGCTGGTAATGTTGTTTTTACTACATTTGTGGTTGTTTTTACTAAATTCGACAGTTAGTTATTAGCAGTTAAAAATAACTACACATTGCAGTTGATTTAAATGCAAATGTAGTGTACAGCTTTTTAACTGATTCTATCTACATAATTTTCTTAGTGCAGCGTTAGAACAATCTTTTAAATTTGAAATTAATACAATATATGACAACTACGTGAGTGAATATTTTGGCATTAACGCCCATGTCCCTACTTTAGAACGTTTTGCCAATAGATCGAATTTGTGAAATCACACGAAACTGAAACAAATCCTAAAAGTTTTTGAAAACTCGAATTTTTTTCGAAATTATATTATATTTTTAATTATAAAAATTCTCAGAACAATTCCCGGGATTTCGGGAATGCAAATAGGCTAATGCAAATAATCCAGGTATAAAACTTGGGTATGTGATAAAAGGCAAAAAGTAAGAAAATTTCGCTAAGAAACATATAAGGAAGGGATTCCTGCCTTGGTAGTGAGAATTGTTTCTTCAATTGATGCATAGCTGCCAGATTTGAAAATTTATCGTTATTTCAAAGATTTTTTGTAAAATATCGCCCATGTCCCTACATTAGAACGTTTTACAATTAGAACGAATTTGTGAAATCACACGAAATTGAAATTTGGTGTTCTCAAATCCTAAAAGCTTTCGAAAAAATCGTTTAAGGCAAAATAAAAAACATATGAAAAGTAAAATGCTTTTAAGAAATGCTTCTAACATTGTTGTCAATTTGTTTGAGTGTTTTCTAGAATATCAAAACAAAAAAAAATGTTTTTTTAAAACAGTTTTTTAGAGTATAAACAATACAACCAAAAATACAATAAAATCAGAAATAAGTAAAAAAAAAAGTTCTAAATTTTTAATATTAAGCACCATTTTTGACCCTAAATTGTAATTTATTAGAAAAAAGGGCATTCGTTTTACTTTCGACCAGGATTTTTTACACGAATTAAAACGAATACAAAATAGAGAAAAACGTTCTGATTTAATCGCGAGAACAACGAAAAATTCTAAAATTTTCACTTTCGCTCTGATTTAAAAGCCGTAACAGGGGTGTAAAAGCTCATTTTCTAAAAAATATAGAAAGCTCAGGTTTGAATATAAGATAACGATATATTTTTAGTTTTCGTTTAATTTGGCTAAAGTTTTTTTTTTAAATTTTCAAAATTTCAAGGGCGAGTAACTTTTTTAAAAATAACCAGAATATAATTTTATTCACAGATATTTCCATATACATTTGACATTCATAACCAAGGTTAAACCCTAAACTTAGGTTATTTCAAGATAAGTTAGCAGGCCTAAATCTTTTTAAACTTACCCCTGGATTTAAAAACAAATCCAAATGATTATGCAGCAAAACTTGATTCTGTTGATTGCCCAAACAGAAATTTTGTAAAAATTCATGAGCCAAAAACATTAATTCTTTCATTAAAACATCATCTTTTTCATCGTAGGGATTTTGTAAAAGATCCAAAACAACAGTATGAACACCAACATTACGCAATAAACGTTGTTCATGTTTGCGGGGTTTAACATAAGGACCTGGAAAAATGAAATTAAAAAAAAAAAAAATTAGAAATCCTTAAAAAAAATATATTTGCAAAATATACCTGGGGTTACACAAAATTGATTCATGCGTATTAAAATTTCTTTAACTTTTTATATTCATTTAATTGTTCGGTAGACAATGAAGCTTTATATTCGTTGCTTAAATTAGGATTGTCAATACTAGATTCTCCAACAGCTAAAATTAAAACAAATTTTCAAAGTTTTAACAAAAGTTTTACTAAAAAATCTTGTTACTAAAACTTACTCGTACTTAGCTCCTCGGAAGTTTTTGATTTATAAACCCATAATTCGGATTTCTCTACACTTTGTCTTAAAATATCCAAATCATGTTTAATTTGTTTATAGGATTCAACATCACTATCGGAAACCAATAATTGTACCTTTTAAGGGTTAAAAAAATTGTAATAACAGTTTTAGAGGAATATTTTAAAGAATATTTTTATAGAGAAAATTAAAAGTTTAAGAATAGTACTAACTATACTCATCCACTTGTTGTATTGATAAGTACGAATTGTTAATTTAATAAAAAAAATAATGTGTAATTTAAAAAGTTTTTGTGAAAAAGGAATCAAAATTATAACAATATTTTTAATAAAAGAAAGCAATGCAAAAAAATATATAATAATTATATGAAAATTTTATTAAAAATTAAATTTTAGTAAAATAATTATAAAACAACGTTAGAAAACACAACTCTGAATGATTAAAATTACACAGAAATATCAATTATAATAACTGTAACTATCTGCTCCAAAAGTAGATTAAAAGTGTTAACTACTCTAGTCACGTCGATTCCATTCGAAGTTTAGGGCATTACACCGCTGGAATGCCGAAATACAGGGTGAAGGGGTCCACCTGCAAGCCTTTATAATATTTTTTGAAATTTTACGTAAATTTAACATTAAAGCTTTCTCGCTTCCAAACCGTGCCATGAACACAACAAATTACTTCACATAAAAATTAGTAAATTTGGGTTTCTATTGAAATAACTTAATTTCTTATTAAAAAACACTCATTTGAAGCATTTATGGCCTGGAAGCGGGCTTGTCGGTTAGAGGATTAAAATAAAATTTTCAAATATTTTGTAGACATTCACTGTAATGAAAGTGTTTGTTAAAATAACTTTAGCAAATACAAACTTTTTTGTCTGAATTTTGGTACACATCTTTATTTTAAGCTTCCTACATATGTATTTTATTAAAAGATGAATTCATACATATGTCGTCCTTTTTCACTATGTTGTCCTATAAATTTTAGGCACATTTCGCGTTTTTTCCATGAAACGCACTTTCTTTATTTTCCTTTTTTTTCATAATAATTAGTCATATTTGACACTATGCTTATGCACAAAAATGCTTTGATCGATTGCGAAATGGGATGATAAATTGTGCAAAAATGGTAAAATATAGTAAAAACGGAGAAAAATGCGGCTTTACTTGTTAATGCTGCATATTTATAAAACAAGTTTGATATATTCGGGTATTAATGAAGATCTTTTATGTATTTACAATAAAAAAAACTAAGATGAAATATTTGATTTTTAAAATTTTATATATAAGAAACTGCGTTAAAGATGCAAAATTTTAATGCGAATTTGCGAAAAATCTGACTCATAAGTAAAAAAACTAGGTACGCCATTAAAATCAGCATGGCCGAAATAATTATGATCAATGATCGGTTTTATTTTTCAAGTTGCGCAGTGTATTTAGTAATTCCGGATTTTGAAACATACAAATTTGCCAGTTAATTTAAACCTAAATTATTTTCAAAATTTTTTTTTTTGTGTCTTCGCTATCAGTATTGTAGATGGCGTTATTTTCTCATAATTTTATATAAGCGTAAAATAGGCTATACCTCGAAAACTAAGCGAAAATGGACCCAAAATCGTTACTCCGTACTTGGAAGTCTTTATTATGTAGTCTTTGTTAACCTCTTATATTTCGGGTGATAAAAATGGACCTTACACTGGTCAGATCCGGAGAGACCATTTTAGCGGACATTTTCTATTAATTTGGCTTAAAATTTCTGTTTATTTAGCTAAATTCTTGTCTAATTTATCTAGTACTGTCAATGTATTTTACAGCGTAGTTAGTTCAAAATTTTTAACTAACTTTTTTAGTCAACGAAATTTTGCAGAATACGATTCTCAACTTCATTGAAAATTTAGCTGGTGAAAATTCAGGTTCTGATTTCTGTTGTTATAGGTGGATTTTTTATGAGTGTCCATATAAAATAACGTTTCCCTTGAGATACAGTTACCGAAATAACTAAAAACCCGTTATCCATAAATTACCATGACTGTAGTAACTAAAATACCGTTACTGATAAAATACCATTACCAAAATAATAAATATACCGTTATCGCTCAAAAACCGTTACCGTAATAACTGAAATATGGATACCCCTAAAATACCGTTACCGTTACTCTTGCCGATAACAGCATCGAATCGGTTACCATCCATGATAAAAAACAATTTATGAAGGCGGCGCAATACTAGCCGTCTGATTTTATATTTCAATTCAGCACCTTTCGTTTACTGAATCAAGCATTTTAGGATATTATCCAAGACAACAACCCTAGGCACTTGACAATATACGGCTATTGCCATACTGAATACAAAATAACGAGCACTCAGTCAAATTAACGACGGAAAACGACCAAAAATCGCTTTAGAGAATTGGGGGTATTAAATAATAGAATACACAGAAAAAAATCGCAGTTAAATCAATTATTATATCATATTTGAACAAATATGTTGATTTTTACGAGAACTTTTATATTAAGTACGACTCTTTTAAAAGTAATTATGATTCTAGTTAAAATCAACTTTTTCGTATTTAAAGAAATATGTCAATATTTTCGATTTTGTTTTAAGCCCAAATTACACTAGCGACCTCAAACGTAACTCGTTTATGAAACGTTAAACGAAAAACCGAAAAGAAATAAATTTTCAACAGAATTTACTTTCCGCAAATCTGTCACCATTTGTTTATTATGTAAAACACATTGTATAGAGTTACAGTTCGTTTACGAAACGTATTCGCTCGAGTAATGAATGAAGCCTTAAGAATTTTAAAAGTATAAAACACAATTAAAAATATTTGAATTAAAAAGAGAACATTCAGTTGAAATTAATTGACGTATTAAGTTCTACAATAATAACCAGGTAAAAATTACAAACGGCCCAGTGCTGGCGCGGTGTTGGAGACGGTAGTACATGTACGCTTGGACGTAGATATTTTCCAACTTTGGCACATCCATGGAATGCAGTAGTTTACCAGTACTTTAAATAAGATAATTCAGTATCTAGCCAGTACTTTACAAATTCGTTTTCTTTTTAGAAAAAGTAAGAAAAATAACCAGCAATTCTATTTTCACAAGTCTTAGCTCATATAAAAGTTGCTATTTTTATTTTAAGTGAAAATAATTTGTTTTGTGATTATAAAAAACTACATTTCTTAGAAAATGTTATAGTTCTTTAAATAAAACTACTGATTACAAAAAATAATTCGCTTAAATATTTATCGCCGGTCTGGCAAGTGAAACAAACATGTTATCTGAGAAATTATAATAATAATTTATTTGTTTTTTAAAGGCAGTAAAATTTGGCAATCAAATTTTAAAAATGGTTATTAGGAAAAATTAAGATTTTCTCATTTTGCACTGACTTCAAGTCAGAAAAAATTACTGCAATAGATGTAGCACGTATAAACGCTGATAAAGACGCCGTGTTGTGAATATAAATGCTGGTAATATAGTTTTGTTTGGAATACACTTTCGTTTCCCATGTTTCTAATATAATATGTTTGCTTGCAAATATAATTATGTTTGCCTGTAATAATATATATGTTTGGAGCGAGTGAAAAACGTCTACATATATATGTTTGGGTGAAAATATATACATATATATATATACAGTGGGGAGCACTTATGAGTACATGTAAGTACTTTTTACACCTAAAGATTCAGGTAGAAAAATGTTTGACACTAGAACTAAATTATACTTTTCTAAAGATACAAGGTACGCTGAATCCAAATCTGGCCTTAGAATCACTCTCCGGCATCAGGCGTTCGAGCTATATTAACGAGCAAAGTGTATTTTTTAATCAAAATGCTCCGAATGTATTTTTCATAATACTTGTAACGGCAACTGAACACACTACTCTTACCATACTTTTTCAGTTTTTAAATTTTTAAGATAACTTATTTCCTTACGACATTATTGTAAATTGAAATTGAGGTTGTAGCAGCAATTTTAAAGTCCCGCAATGCAAAATTTTAAAAAATTCAAATTTATTATCAAGTTCAACCGACGATAATGTCGTAAGGAAATAAGTTATCTTAAAAATTGAAAAACTGAAAAAAATGGTAAGAGTAGTGTGTTCAGTTGCCGTTACAAGTATTATGAAAAATCGGAGCATTTTGATCAAAAAATATACTTTTCTCGTTAATATAGCTCGAACGCCTGATGTCGGAGAGTGAATCTAAGGCCAGATTTGGACTCAGCGTACCTTGTACCTTTAGAAAAGTGTAATTTAGTTCTAGTGTCAATCATTTTCGACCTGAATCTTTAGGTGTAAAAAGTACTTACATGTACTCACAAGTGCTTCCCACTGTATGTTTATTATAATTATGTTTGCATGTCGCAAATATATTATCTAAAAATTTCAAAATGGCAAAAATATATCTATGTTTAGGCTTGAAAATTCGAATCATTGCAAACATAAATATAATTACCTGCAAACATATTCAAAAGTGTCTTTTTTCTGTGTGTACAAATGTACTTGTTTGTTCTTAAATTATGAAAATACTGATTGTTTTATTTTGTTTTAGCGAATTTTATTGGTTTGAATTTTGTTTTCATGTTAAATAACCTAATTTGAATGAAATTGCTAATTTAAACAATGTCGTAATTTTGCAGATAACAGTACCGGCAATGCATTTTTTGAGTGGTACTAGCATATTGACAAAAACAGTGTTGTTCCAGTACTAAAGGGTCCGCAATCTAAAGTTTTTTTTTTTCAACTAGTGCTTATTTCGTGAATGGTAACACTTAGCTCATGTCTGATTTGACAGATAATTAGTTTTATCCTTCCGCTGAACGAATATGGTTGTGTATACGCTTGAACAACGCTGGGAAATATTGCGACATTACTTTGAAAATCATGGTAGTGTTGCAGAATGTGTGCGAAAATTCAAATCAGCCGCAGAGCTGATGTCGTTTGGCCACCTCGGAGCTGCGGTTTGACACCGTTGGACTATGATTTGTGGGGTGCCGTCAAAGATAAGTGTTACGCCAACAAGCCAGAGACAATTGAAGCTTTAAAGGACAATATTCGTGAAGGCATTGGTGAAATACAGCTGCACACAGTCGATAATTCGATAATGTGCTTAAAAATTGGACCGATCGTGTAGGCTACTGCATGGCCAGCCGAGGCAGCCATTTGAGTGAAATTATTTTCCATTATTAACCGGAAGGATTGTACTTTCAAATAAAAAAAGAAATTTGAAATAATATTCAGTAGTTTTTTTTTTTATAGCATTTTCAAAAAAAAAAGTTATTTGGCGGACCCTTAATTTTTTTTGTACCGCGGGCAATTTATACTTGGGTAGTGTTAAGATTAATTTTAGTAGTTTTTTCTGTGATATTTATATATTTTTTTTCGTTGATTATTTTTAAAATGATTAAATTATTCGTTAATATGATTTTAAATTTTCAAAACGATGTAATGAGAAGATAAACAATTTATTCAATAAATATTCTCCTGAGGAAGTCGGAAACAAAACCGACGAAACGTTGAGAAGAAATATGAAATAGATTGTGAATAGATTGTTAGTAGCCCGAAAACAAATACATATTTTAATTCAAACTTGGTCATAAATATAAAAAAAATCTAAAAGAGAACAAACTTAATTTGATGGCAAATCTGTGTGTTTAATAGCGTTTTTGATAATTTGTTCTTCTGTGTGTAACCCACCATTAAGAGTTGTGTTTTTTCAAATAAATTATCGCCAACTTTCTTACCTGTCTAAAGGCATGCAAAACCTCTTGTCTTTGACTAAAATGTCGAAAGAGTAAATGTAATGCTCCCGAAACAAGCGGTGGATAATCATGCATAATTAAATGTAATAAAACTCTCAGGAATGTACGGCCGCCTTGACCGTCCAAATCAAGGTTAGCCGCATCACCACTATCACAATCAAAAATACCCTCTGCCTGTATACCAATTGACTCTAAATCGATATTCTTTTGACGCTGCTGAAAAGCCGTTGCGGCCGCCTGTGGATCTGAAGGATTTGCCTGATTATTAGCATTAGCTTCATTATTATGGGCCTGTTGCTGGGCATCACTTTCGTCAAATTCACGCTTGAATATCGATAAGAGGCAACTAATTCTATAATCCAAACGTACGTCAAGAATGAATTGTAGAATTTCGATAATTTTTAATTTTGTGTCCATAACTAAAGGGAATTCTTTCATAAGTTCTGATACGGATTTACGTTGATTAAGTGATATGGCTGGTGTGGCCATAACTTGTCCAACCGAACCTAAAGCCAAACTGGTCATTACCGTGTTCATATCACCTATGGAACGTAAAACACCACCGGCTGCTGTAAATGAAGTTTTTGTTTGTGAAAAATTTTAAAAGTGTTTTTATGTTTGTGTATGAGCAATATTTTTTTAAAAAAGATTTTTTTTTTTTTTGTATTTTCACTTTTGAGTTTACGCTTTAAATTTTTAAAACTTACCTTGTTCTTTTTCTTCTTCAGCCGCTTTTTTTTTTGTTAAAAAAAGTATTTTTGATAAAATTTTATTTAAAAAAAGCAAGCCAATAATACGCAAATTGTTGTAATCAATTCACAAAAATTTCAACTCAAGATTAAAAAAGAAAAACTCAAAAATTTAATGATAATGAAAACTTTGCGGTACTTACAATCTGTATCTGCGGCTACAAATCTTCCGGTATTGTGATGTGTTGAACTTTCTATACTATTATCTGAGACACAATCCAATATACACAATAGTGTCTTGGTTAAGCGTAGCAAATCACTAAAGCTATAGAAACCAAAATAGATTAAGTCACGAGCCAATTTAACCACCTGAAAATATCGGGAAAAAGACATAGAACTTAAAATTTCGAATAGTTTTGACCTAACAAATTATTGGACATGCATTTGTTTTTGGTGCGCAATCTTAAGTTAAAGGTTTATAAAGTTTGACACATCTTGCCGTAATTTTTAAAATTAATAAACTATAGTCAAATTAGGTATCAAATGAAAGCTATTTTGAATTTAAAATTTCTAAATTTAGAATTTTCTTTTAAACTTACCTCAAATGTTAATTTATTTTGTTCTTGATCGGTAAATAACCAAACTTTGGTAGCCACATTACACAAATAATTTTCAACAAATGCTATAGTGGTATTAAATTTGGCTCTAACAGCTTCTTTATTATAATCAGCTGGTTGATTTTTACCATCATAACTGAAAAGATATAAAAAAAAAAACAAAAAAATACAATTAAATAACGATAACACAAAAATACCTTAAAAACTTACTCTAAAATTGACATTTTTGAGGGTATTTCACTCCAAAGTCTAGCATATTTAACTGGAGTAACCGGTTCTTGAGGATCACGATCAACGTGCAGATGTAACATAAGGCGACAGAAAGAAGCTCTCAATTCATAAGGCATGGACTCATCAGACATGCATCTAGGGTATGAAAAACGAAAGTTGTTTGATTAAATTTTGATTTACTACTGATTCAACCGCTCTTGGACTTACTTCAAAATCAAGTCTATATCCAGATGAGGTGAAAGATTGTTTAAAGCTAAATATTGACGATTTAAACACATATTGGAAAATAAATTTAATTGATGACGATAGTAATTTAAAATAGTTCTTTCTAGTTCTTTGCCTTGGGCCACACAATTGGCTAAATCAGCCATAGAGCGGGATTCCTTTAAAAAAAAATTATTTATATCTTGAAATTGTTCTAGTTTTTCTTAATTTATTTCCAATACTTACTTTTAAGCCCTTCCATTTTAAATGTATTTCATATTTCACTACCTCTTCCTCATCCAAACTATCTAAATCCCAAGTCGAGGTGGTATGTGTCGATAGTAATTCCATTTTCTCATCATCATCTTCGGCCAAAGGAGTTAATGCCGAATTTTCCTTTTTCTTATTATGAAACGATTTTCTTTGTTTTACTGCCTTTACTTCAGTTTCTATTAAAATATCTGAATTCTTAGTACTTAAAACACTTTTACATATTAGTTCCTGTGTTACGGCAATAGCTTTACGATTTGAAACACATAAATCGGAGAGATAATCAAGAAATCTTGAATCCCAATTATGCATATTTTTTCTTACTAAACCCACAAATGTTTCAATTTCTGCAGCGGTTATATGTTTTTCCAAAAGTTTACGATTATTGTGTAATAATGCCGTTATCGTATCTTCAGCTAAAATATCGTAACCAATTTGTTTTTGCATCAGACCGAAATGTTTGGCAATATATTCCTAAGAAGAAATGGGAAAAAATGGAAATTTTTAGGAAATTTCAAACAATACAGAGATTTTGTAAAGACTTTACTAACGAGGAAAGTAGTACCCCTGATTCAGAAAGAAGCAAAAATTAGAATTTCAGTCTTCTAATTGTATTTTTTTAATTGTGTACGAAAACAAAATACAGATTCGAGGATGAAAAGGCCGGCGGAAAGGCTTTTGGGAGTAGGTGGAGTATATAGGCTAATAGTAGGTACAATGACTGTCTTGTCTGGGTGTCACGGGAGCCACCTTTTGGCACATTAGCCTATGGATATTGGTTGATGCTGTGTAATTGGATAGTGAAACAAACTATATTTTACGGTAGTAAACTTACGGATGACTTTTGAGTTTATTGACTTTGTTACTTTTAGCGGTGAAATATAGGTCTACACGGACGGTTCGAAGGTGGAGACAGGACCAAGACTTTATTTTGGAGAACCGGACAATCTGGTCAGCCTGCAGCTTCCAGATTGTAGTGTTTTTCGGGGACAAGTCTTTGCAATTGGCAGGGCCCAGTCGGGCAATAATGCAATGGAATCCATGGATCCATCATTCATTAGAATCTTTGTGGACAGAATTGTCCAGATTCGTCGTCGTCAGGCTGAAATATTCTCAGGACACGTTGGGGTCGAGAGGAACGAGTTGATCGATGAGTGCGCTGGAAATAGCTCTGGTTTGGTCGGGGTCTTGATACAGACAGATGTCATCGTATCTCTGGTGGATATGTTCGATGTGATAGAGGACATCGCGAATTAGGAAACGTGGGCGAAGCGGACGGCCTTGATTGATTATAGGATATCTCGGACAATATGGTCATTGCTTAATCCAAGGGGAACGAAAACTAAGATCGAGATTGTAGGAGCGGCGACTCGGATATTTTGGAAGCAGGATTTTCGATGACGTGGTTAGTCAGAGGTATGTGTGTCTGTCAGGTTTCGAGGACTTTTTGAGGGAATATGGATAATTCTAGATTTTTCTGATATTAGTTTTTCCACGTGAATGTAAGGGATATTGAGGGAATAGTAATGAGCCATATGGACTCCGAGTAAACTTGCCGTTTGGCGATCTTCCATTTCACCTTACCTAATCTGGCCTTTGTTTTGGACTCTACAATTTCCTGGAAAATAAATACCGAGATACCAAGCTAGCTCTATTTTATGTTGCAAACAGCGGATATCTCCTACTAACACAGTGTATTGTGTTGTATAAGGAAACAATGTGATGGGCGGACATATTTCTGGACTTTAGACTAGAATTTCACTACATTATGAGTATCATTGAACACTTCCGAGTCGAGTTGACTAATGAATGAATTATTTCTGTAATGCAGTATAATATCTACTGGACACTCGACCACAATCGGACCCACAATCCAATGATGCTCCAAAGAATCAATAGAGTTGGATACCCCACTGTAATGTACACGGTACTAAAGCGGAAAATCAGACTTTGAAGATCTATCCCATAAACATTCTCTATATGTTTAATGTACATGCATTAAACAACAAGCTCTACACAACACAGTCTATTCTTATTTAACTTATTAAATTTTCGATACCCAGATACGTTTACGTCTGTCTGATTTAGCCTTTCAAGGGGAATCACATTGGGCCACATGACCAAAAACTATTTTAATATTTTCTTTCAAAATGAAACTCACCTGATTCTTTCTATAGTCTTGTTGAGACAGTCTTAAAATCCTATAACATAAACGAAATATATTTTTATAGGGAGTATTTTTTGGATCACTTAATTCATCCAATTTTAGAAAAGGTCCATCTCCACCAGGATGTTCCTGAAAGGGCCCTTGTAATATCTTAAACAATTGCTTTAAAATATATTGCTCTCTCAATAGTTTTTGACGATCACGATTAGGATTTTTAATAGATAATTCCAAAGCCTTGGTCTTATTTTGTTCATTCTCCATGCCAGCTATAAAGTAGACAATATCTTGTAATAAGGAAATCAAAGATCTACGTTCATTTATCGATATAGAGCCGTTATCCAGTTTAGAGGTAACGGTAGCCAATACTTTACAAGCATCATTGGCAAAATCTAAATCTCTGACTTCGACCGGAGAGACGGGTATTAAAGCAAACGCTTCTTTATCTTCCTTGATGGGAGAACAGCAAACTTTTGACATAACCGGTTTATCATCATCGATATCAATGGGTATGGAAGTTGCATGGACCCAAGTATTTGAGCAAAGATGTCGCATTCGTACATAACTGGATTGGGGTACTAAACTATCAGCACGAGCCATGGTAGTGGGATCTAACTCAAACACTGTAGCAATATCAGTAGAAAAGGGTACTGAAACTAGTCGATATTGTTCAATTTTAGTTTTTTCTGCAAAAAAAAAAAATTATATGAGGATTTTTTTTTTTTTTGAGATGAGTGTTTTAAAATAAACTTACCTATCATTGTGGAATTGCATAAAACACCTGAATCTTTAGTATTCTCTCCCATCATATTTAATAGTTGTTGTTGTACCGCTTGAGGCTGTTGTTGTTGTATTTGTTGTTGATGTTGTAAAATATTTTGTTGATTTGCTGTCATAGTAGCATTTTCAGAGTCCAGCTCCGCTGCTAAATAATATCCTGTTGCTAAATGTTTAAAACGATATAGAGAATTCCAATGTCCCGCTCCACCACGACAGGAATCATGTTGTACTACTTCTATCTCCCATAAGCTTTACTCGAAGTAGCCGCTGTTGCACTAGTTCTACCCGTGGTTCTTAAAAATACATGTTGCTGCTTTTTATATTCATCCATTGTTAGAAACTTCTCTTGTTCCGCATGAAAAAGACGTATAACATCACCACCCTTGAGTATATGCTCTTGGTTTTCTTTATGTTCCATAAATAGCGTAATTTTCCATGAAGTCGATGAATTTAAAAACATTAACTTCTTTACAACCCGGATTATCGGGTAATTCATAATTGGCGGCAACATGTAAATTTTGTTGATCGGCATTAACGGGATTTAATATAACTTTATCGCCTACTACCACATTATCGCCTATGGATCGTAGTTTGTAGAAGGGCATAATATAAAACCAAGATCCCTCATTGCCGTTAGCATCCAAATAAACACGCATGGCATTTTTCTCCAATAGTGATGGAAGACGCTTATTAACGGTTAAAAACTTATTCGATTTTAAATGGAGAAGTTGTACAACGCTGCCATATTGGATTTGCTGGCCCAAAATCTTTTTATTTTCCGTCTCATTTTGTTTCTTTTCTATTTCGGCAGCGTGCTAATGAAATGGGGAATAAATAAAAATGATTACAGTTAAAAAAGGGTTAACCAGTATATTATATCTTGCTGCTTAGTCTGATAAAAATCGTAGATCGAAGTTACAGTTAAGAATCTATGAAATTTTTTTAAGCGTTTTTCAATCCCACCAAACTGTGATAATATTATTATAGAAAATTTAAATGTGTACTAGTAAAAACTTTAGAAAATTTAACGTTTTATATTCTCCATTAGGATAATCGTAAATTATGTTAGATCATGGGATAGTGCCAGCTCTAGCTTTTGTTTACTCATTAAGGACACGTAATAGTTTCGATGGACTTTTTTAAACAAAACTTTGCAGATATGCTTTATTAAGTAATTCTTGTAACTTTTATAACTTAAAGCGCCCTCTAGTGAAATGCTTTACAAAGCGTTGGAAAAGAACTGGAAAAAATTAAAATCAAGTGCCTTCCCAACGACCAACTGAACAAAATGTAAGTGCTTTCCCAATGCCGAAATGATAATACCATTCCATGATGGTGCGAATGCTTTATAAAGCGTTGGGAAAGCACTCAGAAAAATAAAAATCAAGTGCTTTCCCTTGCCCTGACAGTTCTTTACAGTGTTGAGAAAACACTTAAATACACAAGAAATAATGTATTTTTTTATTATTAAAAATTTCGACTTAAAAATATATATAAAAAAAGGCGAAAACGAAAAAAGTTTAGCTAATTATGAGCCGCAAGAGCGCTCTTTTCAGGCGTTGGCAAAGCGTACGAACTTTGTGAATTGTCAGTGCCTTTTTTTGAGTAAAACGGGAATAAATTTAGCAGAGAACATTTTTTCGCATTTTCTCATTAACATAAAACTCATTAAAAACCATTAATTCTTGTTTGTTTGTTATTCAGCGACTTCTAAAACTTTCCGAAAAAAAATTTGATACAATATCGTTCATTCTCAAAAAAAATATCAGCCATATTTAGTCCGCAATTTTAAATTTTTAAAATCTGGTTTTAGATTCATATTCAGCAACCTCCAAAACTTTCTGAAACAATATTTGATACGTATTCCATTTAAAAAAACATCCGCCTTATTGGATCCGAAATTTTGAATTTATAATTTCTAAAGTTATTAATTTAATTATGGGATAGTTTTTGAGATTCGCTCTTAAACTGGCCCATATCGCCTAAAATAGTTATTTTACATAATTTTTTAGTATATTTTCAGATAACAGCAAAATCTAGCACATCTAAACTAAAAAAAACGCAAAATGCATTCCAAAATTGCAACATCAGTAAAAATGCATTTTTAGAAAGAGCAGGTTATTTTTGGATAACAGATCGCAGGTTTAAAAACACAAAAGGTCATCAAAGGTCAATAGTTTTCAATTAGTTAAAGTTTTTGAAAAATTAAAAACGTGAATTTTTAAAATTTTAAAGATCAATAAACGGTAATAACATATATATATTGCTCCATACAATCTTCGTATTCACAATATGAAGAAAGTCGGATGACATGTGGCCAAAACTGTTAATTTTTAAATGTTCTTTACGGGGGCCATTTCGGCCTCAACATTTAATGGCTGGACATTTTTCGATCATACTTTGTGGATACATTGATATAAGGTAAATACATTTTATTTTTTTTTATTTAATTAATTAATAATCATATATTTACAAATTATATACTATTACCCTAACCGAGCACTAGCTACTATGGCTTTCGGCGCGTTATAGTGAATCGAACCCACGACCCCCGCACTGATAAGCCAGCACGCTACCAACTAGCCTACCGGGGTGCACGGTAAATAAATATTTTGTATTAATTTATAGCTTTTGTAGCTATAAATATCTTCCACTTGCGGAGATATTTGATTCTAAAGTTTAAACTTTAACAAGCGGCCGGGTCTTGAACGGGTTAAGATTTTTTAAAATTAAAATTTTAAAATTTTTTTTAAACTAAACTCTACATAAAATTTAGAGTTTTTTTAATTTTGTTCATTATACGATTTTTGAGATTTAAAAAGAAAAATTAAAGGGTCCGCCATCTAACGTTTTTTTTCAACTAGTGCTTATTTCGTGAATGGTAACACTTAGCTCATGTCTGATTTGACAGATAATTAGTTTTATCCTTCCGCTGAACGTATATGGTCCGTATGTTCGTTATCTTGTAAAAAAAGTGAAAGAAACTGGCATCCTCATCGATAAACCAAAGCGTGAAAAGCCAAAAACAGTGCGTACACCCGAGAATATTGTTGCTGTGGCAGAAAGTGTGCGTGAAGCGCCATCAACATCAATTCACCGTCAACAATTGAACATTTCGGAGACATCATTGAGACGAATTTTGCATAAAGACCTTGGTATGGCGCCATACAAAGTCCGATTGGTTCAGGAGTTGAAGCCAACTGACCATCCAATGCATTTGAATGAAATTATTTTCCATTATTAACCGGAAGGATTGTACTTTCAAATAAAAAAAAGAAATTTGAGAAAATATTCAGTAGTTTTTTTTTATAGCATTTTCAAAAAAAAAAGTTATTTGGCGGACCCTTTATATTGTGCTAATTTTTTTTTGTTGCTAGATTCGAATTCTAGTTAGGTCATAATTTTTTGGTGTTACATCTCGCCGTTTTTAATTTTTAAAAAAATTTAAAATATAAAATAAATGCCAAAATTTCACAGTCAGAGCAATTTTGGTTTAAACATTCATAATTTACAGTAATTTTAACATTTTATTTATTTTCGGTAAGATTTTATTTCGTGAATTTGCGTGATTCACATGAATCACTCATGATAACGAGTTAATGTGAGTGAAATCTAAATTTACTCACGAGAGCGTGAGTATAAAAAAAGTGTTCGTGAGTGATTGAGTATGATTTAAACTTTTCGCTCGTTAGCGCGAATGAGTGTGAGTCAAAATTTACTCACTTACCCATCTCTAGTTTGAACGTCAAAGGGACATTTTTTTTCTACTTACATGCAATCTTTTTAATAAATTTGTATCTGTATTCGAGCTGGCTGATTGTTTGGCGGCTTTCCAGAATTGTTTCTGTGCCGAATAACGATTCATAGGACATACTTTTATTAAACAATCTGTATGAAATAAATTAATATTAAAATCAATACCTTTAGGAAAACTATGCATATTTCAAGTGCAAACCTCTAAACTTTTTGGGAGGATAATTTAAGTCACCAGCTTCAGGACATACAACAGTACGATCATCAACCAACCTTTAAGATAAAACACAAATTTCATAGAATATACAGCAACAACTTTTGAGGACAAAAAAAAAAAAAAACAACAAGAACATTAAAAAAAAGAAAAGACTTACCCAAGTGTACTTAAGAAACCACAAACACTACCTTCGGCATAAAGTGATACAATATCACCCAAATGCAAAAAGCTTGCTGAACCAATTATATTGTCACCCATTGTCTGAAAATATTACAATAAAAACAGCATTAAGAATAATAACAGTTATAACAACAACATATTACAGTCTTATCATACAATCAGTACTTCACTCAAATAAAAAAGTAAGTAAAAAATTAGAAAAACTTTTTATGGGGAATTTACATAGACTAGTTAACCCATTAGCAAAAAAGTGAGTGTTCACAAATTTTGTAGCAAAATTAACAAAAAAGCGTCTGGGCATTAATGGGTTAATCTACTAAAAATGAGATTAACTGTTTAATCAAGCACTACACAAGGCAATTAAACAACCTTGTAATCTTTTTGATTCAGTTTATACAACTTTTTATCTGACTACTATTTCTAAACGACTCTGTATTCATACTACTATTTGTGTGCAACTCTGTGTTTTTATATTATTTCGTTTGGTAACGCTAAAAAGCTCACATACAAAGTCAGGTAAAAATTAACGTTAAGAGGCTGACGCAATAAAATGTTGACACTGTCAAGAAATTTTTTGCTAACACCGACATTTTCCTTGTTTCTCTCATGCGGGATCGATATCGGCGCTACCTTCCTATATTAAACTGACGAAGTTAAACCTTTAACTGTCAAAAAATGCCAATGTAAATGACGTAGATTAAAAAGGTGGATTAATCTTAATCAAGTAGATTAATTTCACAGTCTAAACTCCCTATTATATACCATCTTACAGTTTCCGTACTAATTTTCAATATAAAATAATTTTTTAGTAAATATTATAATGAAAAAGTTTCATTAAAAAACTAGTTTCGTTAAAGGTAATAAGCTTTTCATTAATTTTCAGAAATTGTTTGAAGACTTTATGAATTAAATTTTCTCTGTGTAGAAATTATCTTCCTCAATCATAATTTTTTAGGTTGATGTGGTATCAGAAACAGCCGAAATTATTCTGCAAATCATTTCAATGTAAAATTAGTTTTCTCGATTTTTTTTTTGTAAAAATGCAGATTTTTACTAAACTATCCATTAACCTATAAATTTGGAAAAATAATAGTTTTAGTGGGTATTAGGTTCATATAATGGTAGAGGCTTGACATTCTTGACATATGAAAAAAAAAAATATTTTTGAAGTAAAAAAATTTTGATAAAAAAAAGTTTACCCCCTAAATGGAAAAGCTAGATTCGCGCCTGGTATCATACAAGAAGTACTTGGTGTTACATACTACAGTCCTAGAAAAAAATCAGTAAAAATAGCAAAAAAAAAAAAACAACTAAAAATTAGTTAAAAATGAGCTGGCAGAAAAACCTGCTGAAACATCTGCTAGTTTTAGCAGTTTTTTCTGCAAGCACATTTTTAACTAATTTTTAGTTGTTTTTTACTAAATATTAGTAATATAAGAATAGCAAAAATAAATCTGTTGAGTGCGCCCCGGTAGGCTAGTTGGTAGCGTGCTGGCTTATCAGTGCGGGGGTCATGGGTTCGATTCCCACCAGAGGCACTGGTCTGTTTTCGCTACAACGCGCCGAAGACCATAATAGCTACCCAGCCAGAAAAATACGAACGGCAAAGCATAGGCCCAGTGCTTTGCCAACCCCAAAATGATAACACCGGGCAGGGCTTGGCCGTCCCTTTTTTAAAACGTTGGCAAATCACTAGCAATGAGCGCTTTGCCAGTACCAAAACCATAATTTTAAAACGTTGGCAAAGCATTGGTAGAACAACCAATAAAGTGCTTTTTTAATAATATAATAAGTGCTTGCCAACCCCAAAATGATAACACCGGGCAGGGCTTGGCCGTTTATTTTTTAAAACGTTGGCAAAGCACTGGCAATAAGCGCTTTGCCAGTACCAAAACCAAAAACGACCAATAAAGTTTTATTCACTTCAGTAAAGAGTTGTATTATTTCTTATTGAATGATTTTTTAATTTGAACAGAAATAGCAATAGGCTTGCTTCAGCTAAGTTAATTACAAAATAACTAAATATTTTTTTTATCAAATTATTTTTGTGATAAGTTAGAACGATTTTTTACCACAATTTTACTAAAGAAATAAACTTAAAAAAATATATTTCTTAAGTAAAATTTTAGTACAAAAACTTTACTTTGTGCTGACTATAATAGGAGATCTTAATATTCTTAACTTCAAATCATAAATTGCAATTTAGTTTTGAATTTTTCCACTCTTGTTGTGAACAAGGGATGTACCACTGTTTTTATTAAGTTAACGGTTGTAAATTTTGTAAATAAGTACTGGCAATGCACTTTTTGCCAATGTTGGGAAAGCGTTCTAAGTCAGTACTGTGCCAGTGCTTTTTTATTTTTACGGTTATAAATTTTGTAAATCAAGTATTTGTACTCAAGAGCTGTCTCCTACCATTATACTTCGTTATCTGAGTTTAGAGTTTAAATTCCAATCGTTCTTTGTTTAATTTCATTCCTCTTTCCATTTCATTTCGTTCCCCATGTTTAATGTTCCAATTTAAAATATAACATGGGATACAAATTCTTCCCACGGCATATTTTGGGATTATGATCTTAAATAAAATGTTTTTGGATACCCCCCAATTTTGAGATAAATTTTGATCTAACTTAATCCGGTAATATATTACAGATATTACTGGATACCTCAATTTTGAGATAAATCATATGAGATCTGATTTTATATTTGAGATGTAAGTTTTTTTTTTTTTTTGATGGGAAAAAAATCTCAGTTAATTCGAACTAATTTTAAATTCCTGGCATTTTGTACTGGCAAAGCACTTTTTACAAACGTTGGCAGAGCGTTTCAAACCAGAGCTGTGCCAGTGCTTTTATTATTTTTACTGTTGTAAATTTTGTTAATTAAGCACTGGTAAAGCACTTTTTACTAACGTTGGCAGAGCGTTGTATATCAGTGCTTTGCCAGCACTTTATTTGTTGGATCATTGGCAAATAGTGCTCTGCCAGTGCTTTATTTTTCAGAGCATTGGCAATTTCTGGCTGGGTAGTGCTCGATTAGGGTAATAGTGTATATTTTGTAATTATATGATTATTAATTAATAATAATAAAAAAAATAAATACAAATCTGTTAAACTTAAAAATATAAGTTATATTTGAGCTAAATTTTAGTTAACTGAAAGTAACAAAATATCTGCTAAGATCAGCAAAAACCGTTACTGAATATTAGTAGACAAAAAAATCATTTCATCCAGTTTTTTTTAGTTTTGTTTTTAATGCGAATATAAGTCGGCCATTATGAAATTAGCAATCTAAAATTTTTTAGCAAAAATTTCTGTTAATTTTAGCAAAATAAACTGTTAAATGCTAGTTTCAATTAACTAAAATTCACATCGAATGTAACTAAAATTTTGTAAATTTAACACATTTATTTTTACTGTTCGTATTTTATTAATATTTAGCAAAATAATTTGCTAAATTTAGCAGTTTTTTCTGCAAGGTAATTTTTGAAAAATTTTTAGTAGTATTTCTGTGAGTGTACTAGAAAGTAAAAATCTTACCTTTAAGTGGCCATACATAAAGTTTTACAGAGCAAAAGTGGTTGTTAATACATGTGACTTGTACAAAAAGTGGTTGATGTGGCTGGCCCCTTTTGGCTTAAATTTTTATTTTATTTGAAATATTTAAGTTCATACAAACTGTTGATTGTGTTGCATGTAGAAATGACACAGTAGTCGTTATTTTCCTTTTGGTGTTGTTGAAATTACAATTGTTAAATCAAGTTTATGTTGTAAGCAATTGTGGGTTTAGGGTCTTTTGTGATATAATCTGTAACGAGAATGACAAAAAATAAAATGTTATAAAAAATTTAAATTATATACTTGTATTTTAAGAACACATTTATAATGCTGTCGGGGTTAAATAATTTTTGAGTTAAGACACTGGGAAGTACAAATGAAGGCACTAAAGCAAGAACGGGGGTCCGCGAAAATTTTGAAAAAATACAATATTTCTAAAACATGTAATTTAATTTTTTTTAAATAAATTTCGCAATTTTAATATGAAAAATGTATTTCCGAACCAGCGAACATACACTCAATAAAAAATACTGAATTATAATAACAGTTATTTTGGGTAGTTGTTTTGTTTTAGCATCAAGTAACTGTAAAAAGTTATGACTTGTGCGGTAACGTTAATTTCTGGGAGTTAATTTGTTGGTTTTTTCATAGTTTTGCAAATAAAAAAAAATAATAACCATATAATGAGCAACAAAATCAGTCATTGTAAGACTTTTCTCAAGTTTGAGTATTTAAAACAACCCCTTAGTGTTAAAATTTCAGACTTTTTATCAAAAATATTTTATTTTAATAAAACCCAGGAAAACTTTGGTAATGGGTGTGATAAAGTTATGCATTACCTTGTAATGTGTACTCCTTACCTGTATAATTACTTTCCAACAAAAAGTAATTAGTTACCGGTAATGGGTTACATAATGCATTACATTGTAATGGATACTCATTACATTCATCATTACTTTGACACATAACGTAATGCGTTACCAATGGTTGATTTCATAATGCATTACATTGTAATTTATACTCATTACTTTTAGTATTATTTCGAAACATAATGTAATGAGTTACCTATGGGTGGTTACATAATGCGTTACATTGTAATGTGTACTGATTACCTTAAACGTTATTGTGGAACATAAAGTAATGAGTTACCCGTAATTGGTTACATAATACATTACTTTGTAATGTACATAATACATTACTTTGTGATTTACATAATACATTACTTTGTAATGTACCCCTTCACTACCATTAATTATATAGGTAACCAATTACTATTTCAATCGATATAGGGATATACGTAACCAATTACATTTAAACATTTTCTAATCATATTAGTAACCCATTACTTTTCACCTCGTATCTTCAACTAAGTAACCCATTATTCTTTACTTTTTTGTAAGCATATTGGTAAGAATGAACCCATTACTTTTAGGCTCATCGCCTGTAAAATTCATCAGTGAAATAACGTGTAAAGTAATGCATGGAGCCCTATGGCGATACATTACTTTACCCATGATTTGGTAATGTGTGGTTTTGCTGAAAAGCGAAAACATGTTTCTTGTTCTAATATCACAACGTATAACTTTTTGTTTTAATATTCTATAATTTGGCATAAAACTTGGCAAAGTAATACAAGTTTTTGTTAAAATTTATTTGAATAATTATGCTTCTTGAAAAAATCTATGAAAGTTTTATTTAAATGTTACGTGCCAGTTTATAAAACACAACTTTGAATTTATTAACTTTGAACTAAGGTAATTTTGTGTTTAAATGTGCTGATTTAAATTTTTCTGGTTTTAAAATTTTTGTAAATTTTAATATAAAATATTAATAAAAATATAAACACTATTTTAAACTACATTCACACTTAAACCCAAATAAGTATTTTTTTTTTAAAAAACGAAAATACGTATTTTGGGGATCAATATGAACGTAGTATTACGTAATTCAAAATTATTGTTAATTATTATAACTCTATATGTAGTAGATTTCTGTTATTATACTACATTTGTAATAGCTTTTATAATTTTGTCGTTAGTTATTTTCATCGTTCTTAGCGGCTGTTTCTACTACACTAGTGGTTGCTTTTTTGTAGTTAAAAATGACTACAATATTAGTCACTATTATATAAAATACCGTCAACGCCTTTTAAATTACATTGGTACACTCAAAAAAAAAAAATTCTGACTTTACAGACTTTTTTTTTTGAGTGTAGTAATTTTAACTGTAATTTTTTTGATAATTTCATAAATCCCAGAGAGCAGTCTCGTTCCATTATTCTTCGTTATCTGAGTTTAGAGTTTAAATTCCAATCGTTGTTTGTTTCATTTCATTCCTCTTTCCATTTCATTTCGTTCCCCATGTTTAATGTTCCAATTTAAAATATAACATGGGATACAAATTCTTCCCACGGTTTATTTTGGGATTAAGATCTTAAATAAGATGTTTTTGGATACCCCCTTAATTTTGAGATAAAATTTGCAGGGACCGTAAATAATGATTATTGCTCGTTTTTTTTAATCAAAAAATCAATCACTTAGATGAGACATAAAAAAAAATTTATTGCACCATTATTATTATTTTTTGACAATCTTTGCATATCCGTCATGATTTTTAAATTTTTGATTTTTAAAGTTTTCTTCAATGGTAATGATTATTTTTGAGTAATATTAATAAAATTCAGCCATAATCATTATTTTTGAGCAAAAAAATAAAACTCAAAAATAATCATTATTTTTGATTTTTATTTTTTCGCTTAAAATAAAACTCACTTTCAATTTACGACTTTATATGTATGCTGTACTTACATATTTTTATGCATATGTATATATATTTACACCAACAAGAATACCCATAATATAATTTGTACTTAATAATTTTGTTACTAAGCGCTTGTTTTGAATCATTTGTTTTAATTGCATTTGTTTTGATATATATTAATCAGTTAATTTCATTGAAAAAGCTCGGACAATTGTGAAAGGTTTAAGAACGCCGTCTTATAGGTGTGTAATTTTACATACTATCCCAGCAAAAAAAGTTATTAACAAAATGTACAAAAATAACCACAACTACTTATCTAGATGTAGTTATTTTTTTACAATTACCAATTACCAACTTTTTTTGCTCGGATTATTATTATTTATTAATAATTATTTTTTTACCATGAAAGGTATTTGATAACAGAGAAGTCATTACCGCAACCAGTGATTGATGTTGCAACTCGTTGGAATTCAACATATTATATGTTGAACACACCCCAAAAGTTCGAGGATTTTTGTGAAAGGCACCTTAAAAATTCTATGAAACTGACTTCAGCTGAGTGGGTGGATTTAAAAAGCCTTATACAAACTTTGGAACTGGCTTATATAGCAACTGAGAAATTGCAAAGTTGCCAATTATTCATGGGTGGTTTTTATAAGCTGTGGTTAAAGCTTAAGCTCACTGTCGCAGCAACAAAAACATCTCCTAGCCACGCCTTGAGACAGTGCATCCAAGAAAGAGAAGACAGCTTGTTGGGGGGTAACGTGGTCATTTGCAGCATTTACTTGGATCCACGAATAAGAAGAATATTGCTGCAAGACCCGATAAGCCTTATGCTCGCCAGAGCACAGCTTAAGCAGCTGTAAATTTAAAAGAAATCGTAAGTAAATTCATCTTAGAACTAAGACAAACACAAATTTATATATATATTTCAGATTAAGCCAATACCTGAGCCTTGCTCAAGTAGCCCGAAGGCGTCGACATCATTCGACGCAGCGAGTGCATTGCTTTCGCAGAATTCGAACACCTGCTCCCTCTTGAACGAGTATCTCAATATAATTGAGGTAGCTTCCGATGTGGAAACAGAAGATGGTTGGCACACTGAGGAGTAACAGAAAGGCTATTCTGAAATTGACGACTATTGTCCAAAGCCAGTTTGTCTAAACAAAAATATTATGAAGTACTGGGAGGAAAAACAATTTCAATACCCCTATCTGTACCAGCTGGCCAAAGTGGTGCACTCTGTTCCTGCCACACAAGTGAGTGTTGAAAGATCCTTTTCTGCATTAAAAACAATGCTAACGGATCAAAGATGCAACCTATCAGACGAGTCATTGGCGAAATTACTTTTTGTAAAATTAAATAATAAATAATTAAAAACAAATAAAATTGATTAAAAAAAAACTTATGAAAAAATTTTTAATATTTTTTTTTGCCTTGGTTGGTTCCTCTGGATTTGTTTTATGAGGATATGCAATTATGTTGGTAGAAAACCTCACAAAGAAAAAGACATAAATTGAAAGTGAGTTTTATTTTGAGCGAAAAAAATAAAAATCATAAATAATGATTATTTTTGAGTTCTATTTTTTTTGCTCAAAATAATGATTATGGCTGAATTTTATTAATATTACTCAAAAATAATCATTGCCATTGAAGAAAACCCTTAAAACTCATAACATAATCATTATTGTGTAATTTTTATTATAAAACTCATAATGATTACGGTCCCTGAAAATTTGATCTAACTTAATCCGGTAATATATTACGGATATTACTGGATACCTCAATTTTGAGATAAACTTGGATAAGAATAAATATCGATCTATATCAAATGAGATCTGATTTTATATTTGTGATGTAAGTTTTTTTTTGATCGGGGAAAAAAATCTCAGTTAATTCGAACTTATTTTAAATTCCTAGCATTTTGGGTGCATTATTTAGTTCAAAATTACGTCGCAGGAAATACTGCTGAAATTAGCTGTTTTTTAAGAATAGCAAAAATTAATCAGTTAAATCTATAAAAATTTTTATTTAAACAAAATTTTAGTTACAATTTAGTCGGCAAATACGGAAATAGTGCTAAAATTAAATGTTTTTTTTTTTTTTGCTAAATAATAGTAAAATAGGAATAGCAAAAATTAATCAGTTTAGTCTACAAAATTTTTTATTTAAACAACATTTTAGTTACAATTTAGCCAGCAAATAATTTGCTAAATATTAGTTAAAAAATATGCAAAAAATTTTAAATTTTCAAAGTTTTGTTTTAGATTTTTTTATGCTAATAAAAATCTGCACCTCTGAAATCAGCAGTCTACATTTTTTTCAGCAAATATTTCTGTTGATTTTACCAGAATATACGGTTATTTGCATTTAAGGCAAATATATCAAAATTTATTTAAACATTACAGCTTTTGTTTGCAAATTTTAAATAAAAAGTTTATTTTCAACTAACTAAATTTAATTATTTTTTTCAAATTAAAATTTTCTAATAATATAGATATTGTATTTGTAAACTTTATTGACCATTTCTGGCTTAAAACTTATAATTTTAATAAAACATAAATAAATTTGTAAAAAACTTGTTATCGATTCAGATATAAGCCTATTAAGGGGTTAACCATCTTTACATTTATTATATTTATTGATTTTTTTACTTTACATTTTGATAGTTTGAATTATTTCTAATATTGAGACTTTGCAAAAGGCCTATTGACGAAAATAAGAATTTTTCAACTTCACCATTACCGATTTGCATTAAACTTGGTATATGTAATCTCCTAATTGTCCTTGGCGTTTTAGCCCTGCTTAAAGTTGGTATTTTTTTTTTAATGTATAAAAATACAAACTGTTCAAATTGTCATACTTATGGAACGCGTAGTCTGATTTTAAATATTACTATCTCATTTCAAAGCTTATTTTGTCTTCTCTATGATATGTGAAGCTTTGATAAACGATAAAAAAAAAACTTAAAAATATCCTTGCAAAATGCATCTCTATTTTTTTGTTAAATTTTTGTTTGCAGATAGATCTATATGTCCTTTAAAACATATAAGATATTCAGATTGGAGAAATAATCGGAAACTTTTTCCGATATTACTACTGTTTTATAGAACAAAAAATAAATTGATAGAATTTTTTAATGAGTTCATATTTTTAAATTTATTCGTATTTGGTGTATAAGTACACAAAGCGTATTTACAGGTACGAAAATTAACAATTGTTCCTTCGTTTGTTCTCAAATTCCACGTTATTTCTTTCGAAAAATATTCCTATGTTTATAAGTTCCACTAAAAATTAAATAATTCCCATTAAAAAAAAATAAATAATTTCCAACAAAAATGAAAAACTTCCACCAGCGAAATGAAATAAGTCATAATGAAATAACTCCCACCAAAATAAATAATTAAATCCCAATAGAAAAAAAGAAAAAAGTCCCAACAAAAATGAAACCACTCCCACTCCAAATTTAAAAAAAAAAAACATTTCTTTAACAGTTTTTACAAGAAGACTTGCATGCCATCTTAAACATTTCTGCGAAAAACTGGGAATTTATACTAATCTTCTTCGTTTAAAATACTCTTAGTCAGCACATTCATTGCAAACTTTTAAATACAAATTTTTAAATTTAAAAAATTTAAATCAAACAGTCCCTTATTAAGATAACGTAAAAAAAGTTATGAAAATCGAATACATCCGCCCTCACAAATTTTATTTGATTTTCATAACTTTTTTTACATCATCAAAATTAAGGCCGTTTGATTTGAAATTTTATAAATTTAAATATTCGCGCGATTTTTTAAATTTATAAAATTTCAAATCAAAACCTCTAATTATGATTACGTAAAATACTTATGAAAATCGAATACAACCGCGCTTACTAATTTATTTGATTTTCATAACTTTTTTACGTCATCATAAATAGAGACTGTGTGATTTTAAATTTTTGAAATTTAAAAAATTTACAAACATCGAATTTTGCGAAAATGAAATAACCCCCACCATCAATGTTTTAGTGAGACTATTTTCATATGAAATAACTACCACCTGCAAAAACGAAAAAAGACCCACTAAATTGGGAGTTATTTTATATGAAATAACTTCCAACTTTGTATTAAGTTTTCTTTGGGACTTATTTCATTTTTTATGTGGGAGTTATTTCTTGTCGCCGTTAATAATAGAATATTTTATTATAAACAGTCAAAACAATTTATTTTTCGTTTTTTGAAATGTTTGAAACGGCGCTACGAAATAACCCCCAATGAAATAACACCCAAACGACAAAATGAAATAACCCCCAATGAAATAATCCCAAAAAAAATGAAATAAGTCCCAACAAAAAAAAAATGAAATAATACCCAAAAGAAATGAAATATTCCCCAAAGGTGAAAATGAAATAACACCCAAAATTTGGGGGTTGTTTCGTAATGAAATAACTCCCAAAGGAAGAAATGAATAACCCCCAATGAAATAAGCTCCAAAGAAATGAAATATGTCCCAAATTTTTTTTATTTTTTGTTTTCATATTTTTGATTTTTTTGTTACACTGTTCAGTTTTTCTGCGTGGCGGCCTGCGGCCGATCTTAGGGGTTTTCTCCTCCATAGGACGCGGCAGGTGGCTTCGCTGAATACAGTTTTCCTGCGCGCGTCTCATTATCTTCCCTAGTGTGATGCGCGCTGGGAAACTTTATTCAGCGGAGCCACCTACCGCGTCCCATGGAGGAGAAAACCCCTAAGAGCGGCCGCAGGCCGCCACGCAGAAAAAAAACTAACAAATATTAAAAAAATTTCACTTTTAGCAAAATGAAATATCCCCCAAAAAATATGAAATAACCCCCAAAATAATTGCATATGAAATAATCTCCAAAGAATTTAAATTTAGGGCTTTATTTCATTGGGGGTTGCTTCATAATGAAATAATCTCCAAACCGTAAGATGAAATAATCCCCAAAAAAAAATGAAAAAACCCCAAACAATTTTACACAATTTTTTGGGGGCTATTTCATTTTTGGGGGTTTTTTCATTGGGGGTTATTTCGTAGCGCCGTTTGAAACATTCAAATAAAAATATAAAACAAATTGTAAAGGGTGTTTTTATACAGGTATATAACTTTAACTGGCGGCCATTTTGTCAGCTGTCAAGTGATTTATGTTTAGTTTGGTTTTGACATTTCAACATGAATAGACTGACGCCTGAACAACGCTTCCAAATTGTGCAAATTTATTTTGAAAATCAAATTTTGAGAATTTTGTTAGCGATGAAAGCTCACTTTTGGTTGAATGGATAAGTCAATAACCAAAACTTCCGTATTTGGAGTGATGATAATCCTCAAGTGTATGTTGAGACATCGTTACATCCAGAAAAACTGACTGTTTGGTGTGCTTTATGGGCTGGTGGAATCATTGGTCCGTACTTCTTTAAAAACGATGCTGGTCAGAACGTTACAGTCAATGGTGACCGCTATTGAGCCATGATTACTGACTTTTTCGCTCATCAATTGAACAACCATGATGGGCAGGAGCTGTGGTTTCAACAAGACGGCGCAAAATGTCACACAGTTCGTGCCACAATTTATTTATTGAAGGAAACGTTTGGTAACCGCATAATTTCACGTTTCGGACCCGTGAATTGGCTTCCAAGATCGTGCGACTTAACGCCGTTGGACTATTTTCTGTGGGGATATGTGAAGTCGCTAATCTACGCCGATAAACCTGAAACGATTGACCACTTGAAGGACAACGTTCGCAGCGTTATTGCCAATAAACGGCCAAAAATGTTGAAAGTCATCGAAAATTGGACCTCCAGATTAGACTACGTCAGAGCCAGCCGTGGCGGTCATATGCCAGAAGTCATATTTAAATTATAATGCCAGAAGATTATCTTTTGAATAAAGTAAATTTCACGTTAATTTAAAAAATTCATCTTTGTTTTATTCCATTTCAAAGTTATATACCTCTATAAAAACACCCTTTATAATAAACTTTCCAGGGTTGGCAAAACATTTATGACATTAAAGAAATAATAATATGCTTTTTACACTTTATACGACATTACACGAATCCGGCTATTATTTTTTTCAAATTTAATATGTTTTTTAACCCATTAATGCCTGACCCCCGATTCCATTGTCCAATATCGATGAAATTTCACACATTCTTTACTAATGGTTTTGGAAGTTATCTGATATAATTTTCTTTTCTATTTCCCATACTTGGGACTTATGATATAAAATAATTCCTCTGTGGTTTTTTAATTAAATTATTTTGTTATGCTCTTTCATGTAAAACTCTTCATTTTTACTTGAAAATAATCGATATTTCAAGCAAGGGTACTTCATAAAACTGTAAAATACGTATTTTAATGGTCATGTCATGAAATCATACCTGTAGCCTAAGTGAGTGGTCCAACCCAGCTACAAATTTTTTGCACTTTAAAGAATACCTAACACTATTAGCCAACAATAAAGTTTTCCGATGTGTTGCTTCTCTAATTTTTCAGAGGCAATTTCAATTCTTTCTTTCAATTTTTCAGAATATGTAAATTTGCAGACAATTGAACAGATAATTACCAATCCCCAATTTTACACAAACATTTTCCTTAAGTATTTTAATCCTTTCTCCACCTACCTGTAAAAATCAATTTGATGCAACTCTTGCCTGGCTTTAGCTATAATTTTTTTAAGATGGCTGCTTTATGGGTATTTAAATACCCAATAGGCAGGAATGGGTTAAGTTCAGGAAATTTGTGTTGTTTTATATTGAATATTAGATCGACCCACCTTGTATGGAGAAAAAAAAAGTTTTTTTTGTCCACCTCTTAAAGTATACCTTGCATGTTTTATGATGATTCCCAAAATATTTCCTGTCTAGCATTAAGATTCTGTGAGCTAGACCGTTTTTAAAAAAATGTATTTTATTTTTGTTTTTCAAAGAGTTTTGAACTTTAACTAAAGAAAACGTAAAAAACATTAGTATCATATGAAAGGTATCAACGGTATATAAAACATGTCAAAGCATGTCCATACATATCCTTTTTTCGGGGATATTCTGTTAAAAAAATGATTTTTAAGTTTTTTTGTATGGGAGGTTGGTTGGTTTAAGTAAATACGTGTTTCAGCTTTTTTTAAAATTCGCAATAGTTCACGATTTAGCAAAAATGAAATTGGGCTGCAAAACTATGTTCTAATCAGTTTAATTTCGGTATTAAAATTTTTTTTAGTCAAGTTCGAGGCCATACTTTATATTTCTTTATTAGGATATTGTCCTAACAAATAATCTATAGAGTTTTTTGTTTTCAAATTTATTATTTGACCCTTTCAGGAATGTGTTGATAGATCTATTTCGGGAATTTGCTAGGTTCCCATCATCAGAACACGTTTTGAAAGCGGTAATAATCCCATGCCAAACATTAAACATTCATATAAACTAGTTTACTCACTACATGAGAACTAATATATGAGCTTGAAGTTAAAGATTATAACCATTGATCAAAAAATAAATTGAAAACTTGTTTGTTGTGTGCAAGGTTCACCTTTGGTGGATATTCAATACACTTTTTTCTGTTTTTTCCTCCTTTTTATTGTTTGTTTAATTTATAAACAAAACAGTGGGAAAAAACATAATTTCTATTTTTAATAAAAATTATATCAAACTCGATATATTTAAATTATAAAAAAACTTTAAAATCCTAAAAACAAAAAAAAATAATTTTTATATAGAAAAATGCCCAGCAAAACATGGTAATGACATGCCAATGCCGTATAGATTACCAAGTAATGATAGGGCATTACCTTTTGAATTACTTTAAAATACAAAATAATGACTTACAGATAATGGGGTTATATAAGTACTTATATGTTATTGTAAAATAATGAGTTACTCGAAATTAAAAATATTTCTTAAAAAATAACTTAACTTGTAACTCCTTGTAACCACTTATTCTATTATTGTAAGTAATCACTTATTCCTAATATAAAATAAATTAATTATTCTTTCACTATGAGATTCCAATCTGGTAACTCATTATTCTCACTTTTTTGTAAGCAATTTGTAATGACCAACAACGATGGCATCCGATTTTGACTTTTAAAAAAGGGTGTATAATGAAATGGCCAACCGGGTTGTAATCAGAATTAAAAATTATAATTTTTAAAAATAATATTTGATAGTTGTTTTGTTTATATTTTTATAATTTTTGAAATATTGTTGTTTATATTGATTTCTAAAGAGGGTTAACCCCTTAAACATAATCTTTAATATCGACTTACATATTTTAAATATTTAGTTAAACAACTTAAATCTTACAATACAATGGCCCAAGGCAATTTTTCTGTACTATAATTATTTAATGGTGGTCTATAATTAATAATTTAGTACAGAGTAAATATAACATGACAATACTTTGTTTAAGTGTAGTTTATTGGTTTTTATGTTTAAATAAATTAATTACCAAATTATGGTATTTGATTAAGAAAAAGCAATGATTTATTTTCGATAAATGAAATCATTAACTTTATTCATATAGACCCATTAAGTTTTTAATTTATAAAAATTTTATCAAAGACTATTTGTTGTACATATAAGAGAAAGTATGTATATAAAATTATATTTTCGCTTCTATATGAAAACGACATTTTTATTACATTCCTCGTGAAACTTCTAAAAGAACCTTAACAATAATTTAGCACATACTCCAAGGAACATATGATTTAAATTTAAAACTTTTAGACATTAAAGACAAACACACCAAATTCCAAGTACGTCGCTTAAGCGGTCTTGCCAGGCCGTCAAGGGGCAGCCTATACCCCTTTTTGCCCCTCCCCGTAGAAATTTCCGAAAATCTCTTGTAAGGGGATGTCAGGAACCCAAATCCTGGATACAAATTTTAAATTCCAAATTTCCAGATAATCCCTCTATACAGATATCTACTCCTGATAAGGAACCCACATACCAAATTTCGGCAGTTTGGCAAGGACGCCAAGGGGAGACTTTGTCAACATTTATCCCTACTTTTCGTGATAAGGAACCCACATACCAAATTCTAAGTTCCTCGTTTTAGTGGTTTGGCCTGGCCGCCAAGCGGAGAATTTACCCTACGCTAACTCCTATTTTAAACACGTTCCTGGCCAGAAAAGTATCATATAAGTGAGCTAGTTCACATTCGAAGAAACTTTATCTTAATGAAAATGAAAATTATTCAAGTTCTATATTTCTTTATTAGGAAATTATCCTAACAAATAATCTATAGAGTTTTTGTTTTCAAATTTATTAAGTGACCACTTTCAAGAATGTGTTGATAGATCTATTTCGGGATCTATTTAGGTTCCTATCACCAGAACACGTTTTAAAAGAAGTGACAATCCCATGCAAACATCAAACATTCATATAACACATTCCTGAAAGTGGTTAATTAATAAATTTTAAAACAAAAACTCTATAGATTATTTGTTAGGACAATATTCTTATATCTCAATTTTCAAATTTCTGACCAAAGTGATTTGGGCAGGCCGCCAAGAGTTAGAAATTCCGTCAATACAGATGTCTTCTCGTGATGAGGTAATCTTCAGGTTCCTCTCTTTACTGGTGTGGTCATGCCGGCAGGGGAAAACTTTTCCCCTTTTAGCCCCTTCCCATATAAATTTCCAAAACTCCGCTATAAACAGATGTATACTCCTGTTCAGGAATTCACGTACCGCGTTTCAAATTCCGAGCGTTAGCGGTTTGACCAGGCCGTCAAGACGGAAATGTTTTCGGAATTTTTTTACCTTTTTGCCTCTCCACGTGGGATTAAAAAAAATCCCGTCAATACAGATAACCACATACCGCCAAAGGGGTACAAAAAATTCCGCCAATACAGTTATCTACGCATGATAAGGTACCCACATACCAAATGTCAAGTTACTCGCTTTAGTGGTTTGGAAAGGCCGCCAAGATTGGAATTTTCCCCTTACTGCCCCTCCCAGTAGGAATTTTTAAAAATCCGCTGTCTACTCCTGACTAGGAACCCACATAAGAAATTTCAAGTTCCTAGCTCCAGTGGTTTGGACACGACGCCAAGGGGGATATTTTTCCCCTTTTTACCAAATTTCAAGTTCGTCGTTTTAGTGGGAGACTTTTCCCATTACTGGCCATTCCCCTAAGAATTTCCAAAAATCCGCTCTATACAGATTTGTACTCCTGATTAGGAACCCACATACAAAATTTCAAGTTCCTAGTTTCAGAGGTTTGGCCAGGCCGCCAAGGCGAAGACTTTCCCCCTTTTAGCCCCTATTTTACCACGTTCCTGGGAAAAATTCAAAAAATTACCATACCAGGGAGTTAGGTCATATCCTAAAGTACACATATTTCAGCTTTCTGTCCCAAGTAATTTGGTCAGGCAACCAAAGGGAAGACTTTTTCCCTTATTACCATTCCTCGTAGGAAGTTCTTAGCGGATGTCTACTCTGGAGAATGAGCTTCCATACCAAATTTCATGTTCCTAGCTGCAGCGGTATATTCTGGGCGATGTTAAGTGAGTCAGTCGGTCAGTAACGTTATTCTTTTATAAATATAGATTATTTTTAGAATCAACCACCGATGGTAATTTCTACAAATTACTTTACAAGGGGAGTAACCCGATGGGTTCTCTCCTATCTTAATGAAATTTAGATACGTGATAAAGAAAAGAAAAAATAAGGAACAATCTCCTGTTTAGGGGTAAAAAATTGCAAAATTTTTCGTTTCTCGGCTTATTTCAAATTGTTTCAGAGAAATGTTCGACAAATTGGGTACCAAATGAAATATCGTTTAGAGTCGAATTCAGTTGTATACCTACGAAACATGTCCGATAACTTTTTAGTATTTTTGTTATTCAAAAATCTGTATTTTAAGTGACATTAAAATTGAAGTTTTGTTAAAGAATTATAGTTGGATTTAGATAAAAAATATGTGTATTAATGCCTATTGAATGTAATCGAGGGGGTGTCTAAGCCTTTTCCGACATTCGTATTTGGCGGCTTTTATGTTACTTTTTCCGAAATGGTAGAGTAGCCATTTATTTTAAATGTTTTAAATAAATGGCAACCCTAACACACTACATAGGCATTATTGGTATCAAAATTCTTGTTCTTTCGAATACATAAAAGTTTCGTTAGTTTCAGACTTGTTTCCATATAAAAAAGTATTAACTTTTTAACTACCTTTTAACCTTTAAACGTGCAATTGGGCCGCTAAAAAATACGTGTCCCTAATTTCGTTCGTCTTTATCACATATCCACATTTCATTAAGATCAGAGAGAACCCATCGGGAGACTTCCCTTGTTAGTAAATGTACTACTGAGAAGTAATTTGGACAAAAAATAATGCATTTGTTCAGAAAACTAATGAAAGTTTACTTCATAAAGTAAAAATAACATTGTTTAGTTAAAAAAAAGCTTCACACATTTTATGAATCTCATTTTTTTATAAAATTTATTCATTGAGTGTATGAAACTGTGCAGTGACAAATTTCATAAAACTTGCATTAATTTAATAAAAAGTTTTTATGGACGAGTTCTAGTGAAATTTAATTGATTTGTATGTAAAAATTAAATTAAAATTTTAATATCATTCAGATAATTCTCTTAGTGTACAACCTTTGGTATAATTATGCCATAACAATACAAGGTTAATTCATTAGGGAGAAATATGATTTTTTATTTGACTTTCTATGGTTTGCTTTTCACTTTTTGTATGAATTTTTGTCATTTTGTTTTTGAAAATGAGAGAACATTTTTCTAATAATGGCTGAATCAGCCACACGTAAACGTATCTCAGCATAGAAAATTAAATAAGAATAGAAGATGTTGTGTATTGCTTGTTGTTTCGTTCATTTGCATTAAACATACACAGAAAAAATTATGAGCCAAAAATATCTAATTAATCGATTGTTTGAATATCAATGGCAATTTAAACAATTTTTTTAATTAATTCAATTAAAAAATTTATTGAATTTTCTCATATATCCATACAGTGTTGACAACATGTAAACAAAATTTTTAAAAATTTGGCAAACTATTTTTTTTTATTTTATTTAGATTAAATAATCAAATAAATTTTTAATTATATCAATATATTATTTAATTTGAAAATAAAAAGAAAAAAAATCGCAAATGATTAACTTTTAATAAGTTGAATAGTTTACAGATTTTAAATACACGCAAAATCGTAGTTATTTCACTAGAGTTTGCAACACTCTTTTTGTTGAGATATTCGTGTACGCACGAAAACTTAATTTAGTTTCGAGTTTTATCTGTGGTAATAAAAGTGCACACGTGGAGTTAAATAAACCTCATCGAAAAAGGACAATCAAACTATTATTTTTGTAAATAATTAAATTTTCAATAAGTATAAGTATCATTAAACTACCATTTTCAAGTTGTGTGTGATTTTTTTAAGAAAACAATTCAATTACAAGAAAAAGTTCAAGACAAGACAAGCAAAACAAAAATTTTGTCTTTACTTTTAGTTGTTTTCTTATAATACATTTTTATATTAAAAATCTTTAATTTTATTATAAATAAAATGTCAATTTAATTTACAAACCTACATTTCTTTTTTTATTTAATGAGGGGCATATAAAAAAAATAAAAAAATACGAGTATTCAATTAAAACTACCATTGTTTTCTTCTCAAGTTTCAATTAAAGTTTTAATCAATTTAACTAAACTTTTTAATTGAGGTTGTAAAGAAAAACAATAACTCTTTTAATTGATATTATTATTATTTTAATTGAAAGAGTTTTAATAAACTGTCTGCAAATTTGCTTAGTTAATACTATAATTTCAGTGGTAGGTGCAAAATCAATTAAAATATTAATTGATTCAATAAAATTTTTAATTGAAACCCGTTTTTAGTTTTTCTATATATAGAAAATGTAAACGGACAACAAAAATCAGTTTTGGTTAGATTTTCTTTGTGAGATTACTTTTTCTATATGTTCAATGCATATGAAAGAAACAACAAGCACTACAAAACATCTTCTATTCTTATTTAACTTATTAAATTTTCTATACCGAGATACGTTTACGTTTACGTCTGGCTGATACAGCCTTAGGTCTACCAGGTAATGTTTTGCCATCTGGTATAATATGTATAAAAAATACATGGGGGAGGAGAGGGTCTATTATGTCCATAGGGGTTATTTTTTTTTTTTTTTTTTATTTTGATAAAAACCCAAATATTTTTGATAAAACCCCAATACTATATAATATGAATATTTTATGAAATAGATTAAAAAATAATTATGTTAATATATTAACGCTAAACATGCAAAAAAGCATTTAAAATATTTCAGCGTTAAAAACTGAGTTTTCTTTATTTTTATATAAATGTTTTCATTTAATAAGACACTAATTGAGTAAAAAGTAACTATTTACTATTCACAAGCATGTTTTTGGAATGAGGTTATATTGAAAAATCACAAAAAAATTAAGTTCTTACTACTCTCAGGGAAGAGACTTCATCATATGTATGAAAAACTTCATAAATATGAGGAAAAACTTCATGAATTTTCGTCCAATGTAACACTTCATAACTATGATGAAGTTGTGTCATAAAAGAGCGAATTGATGACAGGCTTATTCATATTTATGAAATGTTTCATGAATATGTTGATGAAGTTTCATAACTTCTCATGAGGTGCTTCAGAAATATGAAACATTTCAGAAATATGATAAAGAGTTTCATAAAAAATTATGACGAATGTTTCATAGACCTTCATCATTTCCTAAAAAAAGTTTTATAAACTTTGTGAAAATATAATATTTTTTATTAAAAATGTGAACTTTTTGAAGACCGCGAAAAAGCAAAAACGTATTTCTTTCTATGGTGTTATATGAATAATGCAATTCTAGATATAATTATATACGACATTAAGATTTACAACTTAGTTTGAGATATGATTATATATGGTCCAACTAATTAATATTCTCTAAGCGTATAAGACATAATTATATATTGTTATATATAACCTCATACATAATTATATATGCGCAGATGTCCAAATTATTTTTCTTTAATTGTTTTTCATATTTTTATTAAAAATAATATGTGTCATGGGAGTAAATCCAATTTAATCTCAAAATATCTCATTCTATCCACCAAAAATTACTTATCTTTTTGGATCTTATTAGATCCAAGTAGATTTAAATTCATCCCACGGGATATTTTGTGATCCATCTTTTTTGATCCCCCATTTTGAGTTTAATTTTGATCTTACTTAAACCGGAAATATATTTGAGGGATCTAAACGGATATTACTGGATACCCCAATTTTGAGATAAACTTGGAAAAGAACAAATATCGATCCATATCAAATGAGATCTGATTTTGTACAATATTTGAGATGTAATTATTTTCGGGTTGCGAACCATTATTTTAAATTATATTTCGCATGCTAAGCACGAATATTTTGAAATCGGACTATCGGTTTTTGAGATATTGCGACTAGTTTTTTTTTACTAAAAATGGTATTTTTTCCTCCATTCTAAACATTTTTTAAAAATTATGCAAAATTTTTTAATTTTTGCACTAACAAAGCAGACAAAACTGCTTTTCATTTGGGCATAATTATGTCAGTATTGGTTGAAGGATAACTTGTAAATTCACCTACAATTATCTCGGAAAAACAGAAAATTGACATAGTAAAATTGTTATGCTTTTCAATTTTATACACGTGATTATTGAAGGAATATTTTCTTTAACTTTGATTTTCATTAAATAATGCTTTGATTGTTGGTCCAATAGTTTTTTTTTGGGAACTTTAAAAAAAAAATCGGATTACTTAACCCTTGGCGACCTACGCGACCCGATATATGGACATAAACCTATAATTAATTTAAGAAAATGAATTTATTTAAGTTCAAGGCCATACTCTATATTTCTTTATTAGGATATTGTCCTAACAAATAATCTATAGAGTTTTTTGTTTTCAATTTATTAATTGACTACCTTCAAGAATTTGTTGATGGTTCCATTTCGGGGATTTTATAGGTCCCCATCATCAGAACAAGTTTAGAAAGCAGTGGCTACCTCATTCACAAACTCAAACACTTATATATCCCATTTGTTAAAACAAATGAGAATTAAGTTGAGAATGAAAATAATTTCTTTATTAGGACAATATCCTAATAAAGAAATATAGAGTATGGCCTTGAACTTGAATAAATTCATTTTCATAACAGAATTATATGTCGAAAAAACATAATTTATATTTTTTTAAATAATAATTATAACAAAAATAACACTGTGCTAGTTCAAAAACGTAACAAGCGGGGCACCCAGCGGGTAAAGCTAATTCGAGTACGCTGAATCCAGTGGTGCTAACCGTTTTTTTAGGTTAGCTCTCGTTTAAAAAAACATTTTTTTTAAGTTTTTTTTACCATTTATTGATTTTAAATGTATGAAATTGAGAACATTGTATGAAACAACATCAACAATAAACTATTTGCAACAAAATTTAATTGACTACAACAATTTTAAAGTGATTTATAATTTTTTTTTTTTTAATAAATAAATTTTTCATGATTTTTTCAATTTTCATTTCCTGATTCTTCTATATCATTATCTTCCTCTTGCAAATTCCAACAAAAGTCTTGAATGTGATAATTTATTTTAATGCTTTTTTGATTTTTGCATTTGGTACCACGCCCATTTATCGCATTACGCCCATTTTCAGTTCGACTACCATTATTTGTAATTGATGGACTCGTACAAAATTTGAAGGCTATATAGCTAATATAGAACCCTAGATATTTGATTTAAATATTAATTTTGTATATGAGCTTAATATTCACTTTGTATGGGAGCTGCCACGCCCACTGGTATGATCCCGCCCAATTTTCCCATGACTATTCATAATATAATCAACGTGCACAAATTTCTAAGACTCTGGTATTTACTTTGTATGGAAGCTGACACGCCCACTGGTCCGATCATGCCCATTTTTCCCATGACTATTAACACTATCAAATAATCAACGTGCACAAATTTCTAAGACTAAGACTATTATAGTACTGTAGATATATGATATTAAATATTTACTTTGTATGGGAGGGAACCATAATTTTCAATCTTAATTATCTTTTAAACAAGAGCTAACCTAAAAAAACGGTTAGCACCACAGGATTTAGCGTACTCGAATTAGGTTTACCCACCGGGTGCCCCGTTTGTTACAAAAAAAAAGTGTCCGATTCGAGCACAGTGTAATTAATTTAAATTAATATATTTGTGATACATCATATTTAAATTCAGACATAATTATGACCAAATAAAATAAAGTTTTGTGTAGTATTTGAGTGCAAAAACCAAAAATTCTAAGATAATTTTTAAAAAATTTTTAGAATAAATGAAAAATATCCGTAAAATACCGTTACCGATATAACTAAAATAACAATAGAATTAAAATTCCGTTCCCGAAATAACTAAAATACCGTTATCGCTAAAGTACCGTTATCGAAGCAATATAAATTGCGTTATCCTTAAAATACCATTACCGTAATAATCTGACTAAATCAGAAACTATATCGCTGTAAATAAAAACATGTTTTCTCAAAGCTTGATCATAAACTAAGCTAGTCATTAGAATTCGGGTACAATGAGGCTAAAATTATCGATGAACATTGATATAACCTGAATAACTAAAATAATGTTATCGTTAAAATACTGTTACCGAAAAAACTGAAAACCGTTATCCCTAAAATAACGTTACCGAAATAAAAGAAAATAGCGTTACCGCTAAAATACCGATACTGAAATAAGCAAATAACGTTAACACTAAAAAACAGTTACCCAAATAACTGTAATATCGTTACCGCTAAAATACAGTTACCGAAATAAACGAAAATAGCGTTACCCTTACCGAAACCCGCATCCAATCGGTTACCATCTATGGTTCTATCACATATCTGAATTTCATTAAGATCGCAGAGAACCCATCGGGAGATTCTCATTGTAAGTGTACTAATATTTTGTTTGCTTTTTACTAACAAGGGAGGTACTCGCAGATTTTAAACACAATAAAAATTTGATACCCATATTGCCTATTTAGCGGACCCAGAGATGCACATTTTCGAATTATTTGAAATATAGGGGAAAAGGCACTTAGGGAAAAGCCGCATAAAAGCCGAACGTTTTCCAATATCGGAAAAATCTCAGACACCCCTTGATTAAATTAAGTAGGCCTTAGTATGCATGATTTTCAGCTTAATACAAATACAATTTCGTAATAAAACGCCAAAAAAAATTTTTTTTAAAGAGAAGCAACACTCAGGAAATTCTTCCTATTTATTAATGTGTTGCTTTCTTTCGAAAGGGATAGTGACGGGATGAAAAGTGGGGAAAGATAAAGGGCTTCCAATATGGCAACACTGTAATTTCGAGAGATGATAAGTCTGATAAGTCTTTGCACAGTTGTTGCCCGCCACCTGATGAGAGTTGGCGAACTTATTGAAGTTTTTTGGTTCATAGCCCTGATCAATTATTTTACTTCTGTGAGGGATAGAAAACTCATACATATTATTTTTCAAAATGGATGTTGTCGTCACCGGGAATCAAACCCGGGACTATCTGTGTAATGTGTCTTCAAAAAATCTTGTATTTGATACTAAATTTGAATATAGTTATTTAAATAGAACGAAATAAATCGAAAAACGTAAATTGGGGTAATTTTTGACCCAACTTAGTAACGCCTAAACATTAGATTGGGCAGCTTAAAAAAACCACCGGTCCCTTCAAATTTTTATTCTCTACAACATATCCGAAGTTTGTTAAGATCTGCCGTTCCTGGTCGGGATACCTTCCTTGTAAGTAATTGTGGTGATACTTCCCTTTATAAGTATGTATAGAGAAACACATTTTTAGTCGTTATGTTGTTTTTGTTTTTAAAATACCAAAGTAATGTCTTGTTTTGTGATTTCTTCCTTTTTGAACAAAAGGGGATGCTAAGTAGTTTTACTAAAGTTTGTTTGGCTCTAAAATAGCGTGGATCGAATTCATTATTTGGGAAAAATTTCTCATGTTCAGACATGTAAACAATATTTATGAAAAATTTCACACTAATCGGAATTTTTCTCTTGCGCTTTTCAGCTGAAAATCTAATATTTTAGAGAAAATTATTTTTTTTTTTCACCGGAAACGAAATTAAAAAAAATGTATATTTTTTGTAAAAAAGTTTCACTTTGAAAATTATAAAATTTCTAATTCATATTTGGCTTAATATTTCCAAAAATATTGTTTACAACTTGTCTACCCATGAAACAATGAATTCGAGCCACCCTTCTCCACAATACAGTAAAATACGGCTGGGGATGATAAGGGTGGCCAACTCTCTTCTTAAAAGTAACTTAAGATATTGAGATTAAATGTGCTCAATAAGAAAAAGTCATACAAAATTGTATTGGTTAACCCTTTTTAAAGTGAAACAAATTTCAGAAATTAAAGGCTCCATTAGTTTGTATTAGGGTTGTCAATTATTCGGGTTTTTATTTTGATCGATTAAACTATCAACAAAATTTTGATCACACGATTAACTTTTTAAAATTGTTCGATTAATCGAACGAATAACCAATAAAAATAATTTTTAATATAAATCAAGGCATCTCCAAATTGTGCGAATTGTTGCACCATTTTGAATATTAAAAATACCAATTCTCAAATGCAATTATGTCTGTTCTATAAAAACGCCAAAGGTCTTCTCAACGTGGCATATTTATCTTACAATCATAGCCCGAGTAAAAGAAAATAATATGATGTCATGAACAATGATATCTCGATTCCTATAACGGACGATATATTATGATTAAAAAAATGGTGGATAAAAATATATCGGATGTGATATGTATATAGCAAATTATATAAAATTTTATTCGGATTTTGACCCGATATATTTATATCTAATTTGATGTAGAAAGACATAATGTTATAGTTTTATATAAACATTTTCGAATATAATTACATGCTTCATATAGATATAAATTGATTTTAATTTATTAAAAATATATCACATACAAAAACTTAAATTTAGTATTGATTAAAATTAAAAATTTCGAGCTTATATTTTTATGGAATAAAAAAATCAAAAAATTTAATTATAAATTTTATAAAAAATTTATAATTCAATTAAAAAAAAATTAAATTTTTACTTTCATATAACAAACTCTATAGTCCGTTGATAGTGTTAAAAATATTTTTTTTAAAATTAATACTTAAAATAAGTGATTAAAAAGTGAACGAAATAGCGATAATATAGATTTGTCATCCTCATTTCGTTTTAATTCGCCAATAAAATACGAAATGTGTTGACGTATAAATTCTGTATAGTAATATCATATCATTAAGTTCAAAATTTAAAAAAAAAAAAAATAAAAAATTAAGTCCTTGTAACCATGTCAAAATATATATAAAAAAAAATCGATTTGTTGAAAATTTTAAAAACTGTCAATTAAAAATTAATTGAATCAATTATATAATTGCTCAAATTCGCAACTTGCGTCACATTATTTTATACCATCGCCTAAAAGTATTAAAAAAAAAAAAACAAGATAACATCAAGATATTGTTGTTGTTTTTTGTAATATGTATATTAGAGTGGGTGAATTTTTTTCTCTCCCGATGGATTCTCTGCGATCTAAATAAAATTCAGATATGTGATAGAACCGAATTCGATGCGGGTTTCAGTAAGGGAAACGCTATTTTTGTTTCTTTCGGTAACGGTATTTTAGGGGTAACCATATTTCAATTATTTCGGTAACTGTTTTTTAGCGTTAACGGTATTTCATTTATTTTGGTAACGGTATTTTAGCGGTAACGGCATTTTAGTTATTTCGGTAACTGTATTTTAGGAGTAACGATTTTTTAGTTAATTCGGTAACGGTTTTTTAGCGTTAACGGTATTTTACTTATTTCGGTAACGGTGTTTTAGCGGTAACGGCATTTTAGTTATTTCGGTAAAGATATTTTAGCGATAACGGGATTTTAGTTATTTCGGTAACGATATTTCAAGGGTAACAATATTTTAGGAACGTTGTTTTAGTTATTCAGGAATGTCAATGCCCACCTATATTTTTAGGTTTTGAATCCATAACGGTATTTTTGCTATATTAAGTGCCTTCACTGGGAAAAATACTTATAATGCTAATTTTTTTTAAGAGCGATCTAGAATGACTTGTTTTTCTAAATTAAGGTCAAAATGTAATTTAAACAGTGAAGTTAGCTAATGCGGTGAAGTTAGCAAAATGTTTTACATAAAAAATATGTTTCAACTGATAGTTGCTGCATTAAAAATGTGAAATATTCCCGGGATGCATTCCCTATTCGTAAAGTATAGTGTCAGCTGTTTACTTCTAATTGTTGATGGCACACACAACTGTTTAGTTTGAAAGTAGATTTGACATAAGAAATTCTATTGAAAATAGATTCTACCTCACGTTACCTCATTTCGCCGCACTTTACTTTGACACTAATTTGGCTTAAAACATTTAAGGAAAGAATTTATTTATTAGAATGAAAGTTTGTAATTATCTGATTTTAAAATTATTTTAAAATTATGTAGTACTTAAAAATCTGGTCACCTCTAATTGATGCTGCCTAAAAGCTTTTTACTTCAGTTTTTTTCTTTCTTTTTTCAGTAAACAACCAATTTTATGCTATGACATAGTTTTCGCTTTTTTATTACTTTCAGTTTTTCATTTCCGTTTTAAAGCCAAAAAAAAAATTTAAACCAAAATATAAATGTACACCACGTGCGGCTAAATTAATTCATATAAAGGGACATTTCATACGCCTCAGTGTACAAAAAAACAACAAACACATTCAATTGTACATCATGACGTATGAAATTTCCCTGTATATTAATTGCTGGAGCCGCGCATGCTGTACACTCATACAAATAAGTCTGTAAAATAGTAGAAAAAGTTACTAAAAATTACTTAGAAATGACGCTGAAGAAAAAATCAGTAAAATTACTAGAATTTTTTTGATTAATATTAGTAAAATAAAAACAGCAAAAAAAAAAAATTTACTAAAATTCAATTATTAAACAATACAATTGTTTAATTGCCATCACCCAAATCTTCAGTTATCTGCAATAGAAAAAGATAATGTAATTCGCTTAACTCAAAGATGAAGATTTGGGTGATGCCAATGAAACAATTGCATTGTCTATCATGAAAATGATCAAACTTTTTGAAAAGCAACAAATCACAAAAATTCAAAAAGTCACCGAATTATAAAAAACAAAAATGCTTTCATTATAGTAATACATATATTTCGATATAAAGGGTGTTTTTTATACAGGTATAAAACTTTAAGTTGGCAACACTTTTTTAACTGGCGGCCATTTTGTCAGCTGTCAAGTGATTTATGTTTAGTTTGGTTTGGCATTTCAACATGAATAGACTGCGCACTTCATAAGCGAATTTTGTTTAGCGATGAAGCTCACTTTTGGTTAAATGGATACGTCAATAAACAAAACTGCCGTATTTGGAGTGATGACAATCCTCAAGTGTACCGTGTTGAGACACCGTTACATCCAGAAAAACTGACTGTTTGGTGTGCTTTCTGGGCTGGTGGAGTCATTGGTCCGTACTTTTTTAAAAACGATGCTGGTCAGAACGTTACAGTCAATGGTGACCGCTATAGAGCCAAGATTACTGACTTTCATTCATCCATTAAACAACCATGATGTGCAGGAGCTGTGGTTTCAACTAGACGGCGCAACATGTCACACAGCTAGTGCCACAATTGATTTATTGGAGGAAACATTTGGTAACCGCATAGTTTCACATTTAGCACCCGTGAATTGCCGCTGGACTGTTTTCTGTTGGGATATGTGAAGTCGCTAGTCTACGCCGATAAGCCCGAAACGATTCACTACTTGGAGGACAACATTCGACGCGTTATTGCCAATATACGGCCACAAATGTTAGAAAAAGTCATCGAAAATTGGACCTCCAGATTAGACTACGTCCGAGCCAGCCGTGGCGGTCATATGCCAGAAGTCATATTTAAATTATAATGCCAGAAGATTATCTTTCGAATAAATCAAATTTCATGTCAATTCAAAAAATTCATCTTTGTTTTATTCCATTTAAAAGTTCTATACCTCTATAAAAAACACCCTTTAATAATAAAATTTCTTGGATATAATGAAATTTGTCATTGAATCTACTAAAAAACATTTTATGAAATTGTTTCATTAATATAATGAAGGATAATTCTTTCAGTGTGTTCTATTCAAAACAGGAACAATTAACATGTATTTGGACTTTTACCAGGCTGATTGTGCATACAGCACATGTATTTTGTTAAAAAATAACAAAAAATGTTTTTTAATATACGATCACCTAAAAAAAATATTTTTATATGACATATATGAATATTAATATATGTCCATATATCATCAATTTACGTATCCGAACATATATGGAAATATATAGGGCTTCATATATGCGCCAAGGGTTTCATATATGAACATATATGAACATTTCTAGCAGGGTTTAGTAAATTCAGCTAAAAAATTTTTGTTAAAAATTTTGTATTTAATCAAGTCAAAATAGTAAAATTTTGAAATAAAATCTCAATTTCAACTAATAATTATTTTAAAACTTACAAACTTGGATTACTAACGGCTTTACTAATTTTTTTACTAACTTTTTTCTATGAGCACAGAAACACAGTTTAATGTGATTATTTTTAATATTATTTGTTAAAACAGGAAAGCAAAGGAAAACCGAAGTCAATATATATGACAGGTTTGAAGACTAAATGTCAAAGAGTGTTATTTCCGGTTTTAATGGTTGGACGAAAAGACAATCAGATGTTACGAAAGGATATTGCAAAAAATTTATGATTTAGGTTAAAAATGTATTATTTAAATTAAATTAAACTTATATAATTTACATAATATAATGATAATAAAAATTCTTTTACATAATATATTAATGTTTTAAAATGCCCCAAAGTAAGTTTTTGTAATGATTTTATAGTTTCGTCTAAAAATTAAATCGCCAATAAAAATAATTATTACTAAATTTTGTGAATTACACTCAAATAAATAAATAAAGTCAGCAAAAAATTTTGTTGAGTCAGCAAACATTTTGTTGAGTCAGCGAAATTTTTGTCAGGCGGGTGCTAGCAAAAAAATTGCTAATGTCAGCAAAATCTTTTGCTGAAACCAGCGAGCTGATTTTTAACAACAAAATTAGTAGATTAAGCAAAAGTTTTGCTAAAACTTAGTGGATTAGAAATTAAAAACCCTTGCTAAACATTAATAAAATTTTTACTGAATATTAGTAGACTGAAAAAAACTCAAAAAATTAGTAGAAAAGTTTTACTTTAGTTAATTTATTTTGCTGAAAATCATAAAACATATTTTTGTGATTATTTAAAAAAAAAAATCATCTTTCAACTACTTACATTATTATTTGTCTAAATGATGCTAGTGAACGCTAATGCAGCAGAGAATTATAGAAACGAAACGAAAAAATAAAAAAATGTAACATATAAACCCTTTTTTGCAATAAGAAAAAGGAAACATAAAAATTTACCTAAGATGTATGTGTGTCTTTCGCTTTAGTCTATCTACCTGCTGTATATTTGTTATCAACTTGACCACTCAATTTGACTCAAATACACATTTAATCTTTTTTAAATTTATAAAGGGTCCGCCAAATAACTTTTTTTTTTTTAAAATGCTATAAAAAAAACCACTGAATATTTTCTCAAATTTCTTTTTTTATTTGAAAGTACAATCCTTCCGGTTAATAATGGAAAATAATTTCCATTAAATGGCTGCCTCCGCTGGCCATGCAGTAGCCTACACGATCGGTTCAATTTTTAATGACATTATCGATTGTGTGCAGCTGTATTTCACCAATGGCTTCACGAATATTATCCTTTAAAGCGTCAATTGTCTCTGGCTGGTTGGCGTAACACTTATCTTTGACGGCACCCCACAAATAATAGTCCAACGGTGTCAAATCGCAGCTCCGAGGTGGCCAAACGACATTAGCTCTGCGGCTGATAATGCGATCTTCAAAAACAGGGCGCAAAACATCGAGTGTAGCTTCGATGGCACGTAGCGCCATCCTGTTAAAACCAAATGTTGCCAATATCCTCCTCCTCAATTAACAAGATAACGAACATACGGAGCTGACGGTGCTTCTCTTCTTCCAAAATCCGTACGCAATTTTCGCACACATTCTGCAACATTACCATGATTTTCAAAGTAATGTCGCAATATTTCCCAGCGTTGTTCAAGCGTATACACAACCATATTCGTTCAGCGGAAGAATAAAACTAATTATCTGTCAAATCAGACATGAGCTAAGTGTTACCATTCACGAAATAAGCACTAGTTGAAAAAAAAAACGTTAGATGGCGGACCCTTTATATTTTATTTTGTCTTTTATTTAATTAATAGAAAATTACTTTCACAAGCCGGTGAAAACGCAAAATTTAAGTTGTTTCAATCCACAATTTTGTTTTATGTGTGAAAAACAGATACAAAATCTTCCATGGTTGATTTTTTTAAGTGTCCTACTAGAGTTGTACTTTTTAGTTTAATTTTCCTCGTCACTACTACTTCTTGACAACTAATTCACTCTGCGTATTACATTTAATCTGGTTGTCGTTCACACTATTGATGTGCTAGTCAGCGCAATTTTTTTTAGCAAAATAAATTAGTAAAACATTAGTAAAATATTAGTAAAACATTAGTTCAAAACAGTTAAGTGATGACTAAGTATAACTAGAATTGTAGTTTTAAACATAATTTTAGGAAAAAATTTTGCTGAAAAATAGTATGCCTGAGTTACAAAATGTTTTACTGACTTTTCTACTAACTTATTTTTTGAGTGTACACAAAATACATTATAATAAGTAATGCTTGTCGTTTAAATAAATATAGTAAAAAAATTTTAATACTTGTTATAAAAAAAATCAGTTTCGGATTTAATTTTGTTTTTTATTATATGGAATTCCTTCCCCGAAAAAGAAAAAAAAATTACGACTTTTGTAAAAACCATTAAAATTATTATTTAAATTTTTTTTCAGTAAAATTTCTCCATTAATTGTATGTAAAAATATGTAACATTTTGAACTATTTTATATGCAATTTTTCACACACTTATGGAAAAATAAAAGAAAAACTATATAAAAAAAAAATATTATTATTATTTTATTAGAATTTAATTGAAAATTCTATTACTTACAAAATAACATTGTATTCGTTTAATTGAGAGCTAAATTAAATAAAAAAAGCACATTTATGTTAATTTTTTTATGTGAATAGAGACAATTTCATTTGTACGGTACACACATGGAGACAAGGATAAATTAACTCTTTATTAGCAAGATGGCATAAAGTGGACTTACGAATTTATTCTGTTATACTATAAAACAGACGAAACGACCTCCTCTTGCAATATATTATTTATACTGTCATAAAAAAAGCCCGTACAATTAGTTGAAAATTCAGCTACGACAACAGAAAACGGTACCTGAATTTGTGCCACCCGGCTAAAAATATTCAGATATGAAACCATATTAAAGCTGTTTTTTATATAGGTATAGAACTTTAAGTTGGCAACACTTTTTTAACTGGCGACCATTTTGTCAGCTGTCAAGTGCAAATATATTTTGAAAATCATGGTTCTGTTCGAAATACATATCGCTCACGAATTTTGCGAATTTTGTTTAGCGATGAAGCTCACTTTTGGTTAAATGGATACGTCAATAAACAAAACTGCAGTATTTCAAGTGATGGCAATCCTCAAGTGTATGTTGAGACACCGTTACATCCTGAAAAACTGACTGTTTGGTGGAATCATTGGTCCGTACTTCTTTAAAAACTATGCTGGTCTGAACGTTACAGTCAATGGTAACCGCTATAGAGCCATGTTTACCGACTTTTTCGTTCATCAATTGAACAACCATGATATGCAGGAGCTGTAGTTTCAACAAGACGGCGTAAAATGTCACACAGATCGTGCCACAATTGATTTATTGAAGAAAACGTTTGGTAACCGCATAGTTTCACGATTCGGACCCGTGAATTGGCCTCAAAGATCGTGCGATTTAACGCCGCTGGACTATTTTCTGTGGAGATATGTAAAGTCACTAGTCTACGCCGATAAGCCCGAAACGATTAACCACTTGGAGAACAACATTCGCCGCGTTATTCTCAATATACGGCCACAAATGTTGAAAGTTATCGAAAATTGGACCTCCAGATTAGGCTACATCCGAGCCAGCCGTGGCGGTCATATGCCAGAAGTCAAATTTAAATTATAATGCCAGAAGATTATCTTTCAAATAAAGTAAATTTCATGTCAATTTAAAAAATTCATCTTTGTTTTTTTCCATTTCAAAGTTCTATGCCTCTATAAAAAACACCCTTTATTTCAACAAACCGCACGAGCGGTATTCACAAGTGAAGTGAAGTGTTACTAATGTAAAGAAATGTAACTTTCCAAGTAATTGTAAAATTTTATTAAAAAAAAAAACTTAGTTTTGCTACAAACTAAACAAACTTTTAGTCCCGTCGAAAAGCGAGTTGCACGCATGTAATCTTGTGGTATTTTGTTTCATTCACGTTGAAGCGTTCTCTTCAAAGCTTCAACAATTACGTACTTTTTTGTGATGACCTTGGAGTTCAAAATAAACCACAGAGAGAAACCCAACGGTTGGCATCCGAAGAATCTGATGAAGAATTTAACATGGGTTTTTAAACAATCAAGATTCATACGTGCTTTGTGTGAATGTGCCAAGTACTGTTTAAACGTATATGGTCCATTTTATGAATGGTTTTTTTTTTAAAGAGAAGCAACACTCAGGAAATTCTTCCTATTAATGTGTTACTTTCTTTGGAAAGGGGATAGTAGAGAGGTGAAAGATGGGGAAAGATGAAGGGCTTCAAACATGGTAACACTGTAATTGCGCGAGATTATAAGTCTTAGAACAGTTGTTGCTCGCCACCTGATGGAGAGTTGGCGAACTTATTGAAGCTTTTTGGTTCATAGCCCTGATTCATTTTATGAATTCGGTGGGGTAAAGTGCTATAGGAACACCGAATGCGGGCGCTGCGATACATATGAGGGATAGAAAACTCATATATATAATTTTTGTAAATAGTTGTTGTCGTCACCGGGAATTGAACCCGGGACCATCTGTGTAACAGTCCAACGCGCTAACCATTACACCACAACGCCCTTTAAACAGACCCGATAATTTTTTTTTTTGTTAACATATTGTTAAATTGGATAATTTTTCTCATCTGCACTCGTCAGTGGTTAGTTTATGTGCCAAGGACTCGTCAGTGGTTAATTCATGTGCCAATTGAACAAAGTATTTTATATTGTTAAATTTCTCTATATGAAAAACTTTTTACAATCTTGTCGTAGTGATATTCAAACCCACAGCCAAACAACAGGCTATGACTCGTAGCATCACCTCTTTGCGAGTTTATCCACTGTCGACACAGTGATGAGTGAGGCTAAGTGGAGTTTTGTCAATCACAGCATTCACAATGTATTGTTTTAATCAGAAGAGACAGAGTTAACTAACTGATTTTTATTTCTTTTTTTTTGGAAAAAGATCTTGCTTTTTTCCATTTGGCAACCATGACGACATAATTATTATAAGTTTAGTAGTATTTTAATAAAATCCATACATTATTTATGTTTTGAGTGAAAACAAAATACATTTTGGAATATTCTAGACTTTGTGTATTTGAAAAGTTCATCGTTCAATCGGTCAGATTTTTAAAAATTATATTATTATTCATTTCAAAAATTATGTACTCATTTCAAGCAGAGAAATACATCTTCATATTTTTTTCATCAACATAACAGTCAAAAATGTAAAAGATTAGTCTTTTTAATATTTTTTAATAAATTTTGAAACATGATCCATCAAAAAAGATCAAAAATTGATTTTTTCAAATAATTATTTGGCAACTCTCGTTAACAATTTTTTTATTCACGATTGTTGTCAAGATGTTGAATAGTTTTAAGGTTTTTAAATCACTTAATTATCTTTTTCCAGTAAATAAATATAGCTGTTTAAATATACTGGGTCAAAAAAGGAAGACTATGTCAAAAATTAGTTAAAGTATTGCATGTTTTAACACAGTGTTTTATACATAAAATTAAAAAAATCAAATATTTTATCTTAGTTTGTTCTGGTAAATAGATTAAAGACCTTAATTAACATTCGGGTATCAAATTTGTTTAATAAATGTGCATAATTAACAAGTAAATCTGCGTTTTTTTCTCAGTGTTTACTATATTATACTATTTTTGCACAATTTGAACAAAATGCATCAGCAGGAAGACAAATCTGAACAATTATTTCGTGTAAAAAAGAAAGTGCGGTTCATGGAAATACGCTATATGCGCCTAAATTTGATATGCCAGCATAGCGAAAAAGGATGGCCTTCTAGTATAATATGTAAATTACTTAAAAATTAATGTGTATCAAAATTTAGCAAAAAAAGCTTATATTTACGTAAGTTATTTTAACACGTCTATTACAGCGAATGTCTACAAAATGTTTTAAAATTTCATTTTAGAATTCATACAAATTTGTGAACATTTTAAAAATAAAGTTTGAAATTTTTTTGTTGGCATTCTGAAAAGGCATATGAATGAATGATTTATTTAAAAATGTATAATACTTAAAATTTATAATAACTAAATTGTTTACAATGATTAAATCTTGGGAATACATAACATTTTATGTTGTGTGTCATATATGAAAGTGTTTGTTAAACTAACTTTCGCAAATATAAACTTTTTTGGTTGAATTTTGGTACACATCATGTTCTAACCTTTATACATATTATATTGAGAGATGAACTCATAGGCCGTCCTTTTTCGCTACGTCATATACACATTTCGCGCTCTTCCGATGAATCGTACTTGCACTCAGGGAACTTCTGCTTTAAATTTTTTTAGTTGTTTGGGTCGTAATACAGTTTCTTTGTTTTTAATGTAAACGTCAGTCATTTATAGAACAAATTAAATTTTTTACTAAACTTGTAGTTCATTTAAAAAAACAAACCACATCAAATGACTGTTTTATGATTTTACACTCATTTTTTGCAGTAGTTTTTTGTTATTTAAAAAAATAAATGTTTGTTTATTTTTTACTAACATGTGGTTTATTTTTACTAAAATTGTGGTTCATTTTTTGAACATTAAAAAACAAATGCCAATGTTAGTTAAATTTACTGAAATATAAGTCGTCCTTGCTATAAATGAAATTTCATTTGTTTTTAACAGCATTTGTAGTGGTCTTTATGTAATGGGATGATAAATTGTGCAAAATGGTAAAATATAGTAAAAACTGAGAAAAAACGCGGTTTTACTTGTTAATAAAGGGTCCGCCATCTAACTTTTTTTTTCAACTAGTGCTTATTTCGTAAATGGTAACACTTAGCTCATGTCTGATTAGTTTTATCCTTCCGCTGAACGAATATCGTCCGTATGTTCGTTATCTTGTGAAAAAAGTGAAAGAAACTGGCATCCTCATCGATAAACCAAAGCGTGAAAAGCCAAAAACAGTGCGTACACCCGAGAATATTGCTGCTGTGGCAGAAAGTGTGCGTGAAGTGCCATCAACATCAAATCACCGTCGTTCTCAACAACTGAACATTTCGGAGACATCATTGAGACGAATTTTGCATAAAGTCCTTGGTATGACGCCATACAAAGTCCAATTGGTTCAGGAGTTCAAAAAAAAAAAGTTATTTGGCGGACCCTTTACTTCACATTTATTAACTAAATTTGATACCCGAATGTTAACGAATGCCTTTTATGTATTTATCATAAAAAAACAAAGATAAAATATTTGATTTTTTTTAAATTTTATGAATAAAAAACTACGTTAAAACATGCAAACTTTTAAAGCAAATTTGAGGAAACTCTGGGCCATAAGTAAAAAAAAATTTGGTAGGCCATTCAGCGTGGCCGAAATATTTAGGATCAATGGCAGGTACTCACTCTTGTTTTCGATTTTAAAATACCACGGAAATGCTGTTTTGAATAAACTCAAGTTTCGGTATAAATTGGTTGAAACTAAAAAATTGATTTTGATACACTTTAAATTTAATTTAAATATGACTCATCTTCAAAAATGTTTACATTATACCGTAAAACACTTATTTTTGTATAAAAAAAATCTTACTTTAGAGGGTTAAAGGAGAAATGTGCAAAAACACAAAAACAAAAAAAAAATGAATAAACAATCAATAGACATTTTTTTTGCAGCATCCACTGGGAGCCAAGAAAAAAGTGGCAATTCATAATACAAATATCTAATATTTATGCTATGGAGGTTATTATACTACATGCTTAACAATTTCACGGAATATTAAAACCGTACACTAATTTTTCAAGAAATTATTAAGAATTTTTTAATAAAGCATCTGTATAGATATTAAACGAGAAAATAAGTTGGTGCTTGTATGCATTGGTCTCTATGGCGAAAAAACAAAATTGAAAATTTAAATTTTCCAGGTGTTTTTTTTTTTTTTGGGGAAGGTATAACATTTTATTATACTTCAAAAAGATTTTTTCTCCAATAGTTTATTTTATAATTTTTTTCATCTTTTTTTTTTTTTTTGCTCACCTCAAAAAAACAAAAGAATACTCATTTTTATTATTTAATAACATTGGTTATAGACTTTAAAGATTTCACAAATTTTTAGTTCACTTATTTTTTTTTTAATAATTAATTTTTTGTTTATTTTATAATAAAACAAATTTTTTCTTATGTATTTTTTTTTTTTTTGCTTCACCTCTTAAATGTATATTTTTTTTTCTAATACAACCCGCTCACGATTTTCGTTTCGACCTTAACCGTTCAATTTAAAATAATAAAATGATGATTTTTGTGTTCTATGCATAAAGTTTTTAATAACTTTTGTTTGGCTTTAAGTTTTTATGGAAAAGTGAAAAGTGGCTAGAAAAAAAGTTTTATATTCTATACAACTTCTAAAAGTTTTATTTGTAACTTATGAAAAAAGCTTTTTTTTTCGTTACTATTCCATATTTATATGTGGCCAGCATATAAGTGAGGTAGAAGTTACAAAATTACTATTTGTTATCTTGAGATACTTTCACTCTCAGTTAAAATTTAGCTATAGAGTAGTAAAAACAAAGCATTTTCATTCATAAATTCATGATTGGTATTTCAGTGTAAAAATTGGGGTGGTTTATTTTGTTTTGAACATATGTTTAATTTAGTAATAGAACTTCTTTATATGAAGAAAGACCTCGATGCGATTAATGGTATATATCTTTATTTTTCAACAAATAAAGAATTTCGAAATTATATATAAAGAGTGCTGCTGAATGCTTGATGTTTTTAAATATCATTCAAAATTTATTATTTTAAGGGTACACTTAGACTATTATGCAGATAAAGACCACAGTTAAAAACAAATGAAATTTCACTTGAAAAGGACGACTTACATTTCATTAAATTCAACTAACATTGTCATTTGTTTTTAACTGTTCAAAAAATGAACCACAATTGTATTAAAAATGAACTACAAATGTAGTAAATAATTTACTAACATTTATTTGTTTTTTGTTAAAGTTCTGCCTATTATGGAGGCTCTAACTTTTCTAAAACTTCGGGTTCTGATGAGATCTTTAGCCAGATCGAAATACTAGTATCAACCTAGCTAATATGTTTGATTTGCTTTATTTTTGTAAATATAGGGAGGTTGAAAGCTCGTTATAAATTGAAAATATTTATTTGTTTTATTTTCATTTAAATAAAAACAAAAAACCATGGATGGTAAAAGATTCGATGCTGGTATTGGTAAATGTTACGCTTTTTTCGTTTATTTCGGTAACTGTTTTTTAGGGGTAACGATATTTTAGTTATTTCGGTAACGGTTTTTTAGCATTAGCGGTATTTTACTTATTTCAGTATCGGTTTTTTAGCGGTAAAGTTATTTTAATTTTTTTACTTTAGGGATAACGTTTTTTCAGTTATTTCGGTAATGGTATTTTAAGGATAACGTTATTTTAGTTATTCAGGTAACATCAATGCACATCGATAATTTTGCCCCATTAAGCCCGAATTATAGTGACTAGCTATTTAGTTTACGATTATTTCTTCTGATTTTGTCAGATTATTTCGGTAACGGTATGTTAAGGATAAAGCTATTTAATTTATTTTTGTAATGGTATTTTAGCGATAACGGTATTTTAGTTATTTCGGTAACGCTAATTTAAGGATATTAGTATTTTAGTTATAACGGTAACGGTATTTTACGGATAGAGTTATTTCAATTATTTCGGTAAGGGTATTTTAGGGATAATGTTAGTCAGTTGAAAGGGTTTTGAATAGATAACGGGATTTTAGCGGTAAATGATAAAAATTAATGTAAATTAAAATGATTAAAGTTTAATATAATTTTTATTAAAAATAAAAATTATGTTTTTTTCGACCTTTAATTGTGCAATGAAAATGAAAATTATTCAAGTTTGAGGCCATACTCTATATTTTTTTTATTAGGATATTGTCCTAACAAATAATCTATAGAGTTTTTGTTTCCAAATTTATTCGTTGACCCTTTCAGGAATGTGTTGATAGATCTATTTCGGGAATTTTCTAGGCTCCCAACATCAGAACACGTTTTTTGAAAGAGGTAACAATCCCATTCCAAACATCAAACATTCATATAAACTAGTAAAATGATAAAATTAATGTAAATTTATAGTACAGTAATTTGTTGTGGTTTGTTTTTTTAAATGAACTAGAAATGTAGTCAAAACTCCAATTTTTTCTACAAATCACTGTCTTTTCACTTAAAAATAAAGACACTGTATTACTACTCAAACAACTACAAATACCCTGCGGGAAATGAAGCTAATTCACGGTTGTCCCATTAAAAATTCGATTTTTTTTAAGAAGCATTCTAATGAAGACACATTAAATTACGTATTATTATCAGAGAACGCAAAAAATTGCTGAATTCATTGTTTTTATAACTAAAAATTTTTTGGAAAAAAGCAAAAATAACAAAACTACGCTTTTTTAAAGAAACCGTAAAATATGTTAAGAAAAATGCATTTAAAGCGAAGAATATCTGAAAAAGAAAAGCTGTTTTAAGGCCCAAAAATCAAAAAAAACGGATAAAAGCAAATACATATGATTAAAATGCAAAAAAGCAAAAAAAAAAATATTTGTCTGCTCTGATGATTATATAAAGTATCACATAATTTTTTAGACTGGGAGTTAAGAAAATGTTCGCCCTCTACTATTTTTCTTGTGAATTACGTATGAGTGTTATTAATTCATATATTCGAAAATAACACTCATACGTCACCCAATAAATAACACGATGTAAGAAAATAGAAAAATTTAATATACAGTGGTAAAAACATTTGGAACTGAGATCGCATTTGTTGTTTTCATTGATTTATTTTCTTCAAATCACACTTAGTTACTAAAATTTATTTTTTACATATTCCTCATACATTGTTTTATGTTAAACAAATAAAAAAAATTAATTCCGTTGAATTAAAACAACAAAAAAATTAATAATAATAATACTAGATGTATTCAAAATGCAGGTGTTCAAAACATTTGCAACTCTCATTATTCTTACTCTTAATCGCATTGCTTTTCAATATGAGATTCAGGCCGTTACATTTTTTAAACAAATTTATTATAATTATTATTCTTTAAGAGTTGTAATAAGATGTTGGAAGCATAAACATCGTAAGAATATTTTTTGTAAAAAAAGGCAGGAAATAAATACAATTCGGATTTTAAATCAAAAGTTTTGAATGATTTTCAAAATGGACTTTCCCAAAAAGAAATTTCTATAAAGTACTCCGTTCCAAAATCAACGATTTGCCGTATAGTTAATAGTGGTAACATCCACACAACTCATAAAGGTGGAAGACCCCGTATTACAACTGTAAGAGAAGAACGGAAAATCAAGAATTCGTTTACGAAATATCCCAAAGCAGTTCCCAGAGAAGCTAAAACTGAACTTTTAATAGATGCCAGTCTTGAAACCATTAAAAGAAGAGCCCGAGAATATGGTCTTAGAAGTTATAGATGTACAAAAAAACTGTTTGTGTCGGAAAAAAAACCGAAAAGCTCGGCTTGTCTTTGCGCGCACCCATTTGAACTGGACTCAACAGAAATGGAAAAATGTATTGTGGTCAGATAAGTCTAAATTCAACCTCCGGAGATCAGATGGAAGAGCCAATGTTCGAAGACCACGAGGCGAAAAGTTTAGTCCCGCCACAGTGAAGCACGGTGGTGGAAACATTATGGTGTGGGGGTCTTTTTCACGAAATGGGATTGGCCCAATTCACCGCATTACTAGCAAAATGACGGCCACAATCTATAGAGATCTTTTGAGTTCAGTTATGCCTCCGTATGCTGAATGGGAAATGCCACTCTCATGGACCTTCCAGCACGACAACGACCCAAACCACATGGCGGGGGTTGTAAAAGTTTGGCTGCAGGAAAATGAAATTAATATCATGTCGTGGCCGGCTCAATCTCCCGATCTCAACTCGATTGAGAACATGTGGATGATTGTAAAACGGAATATCGGCAATAAAGTATTCGGAAATGGTGATGAACTTTTCGTCGAGTTGGAGAAGCAGTGAAATGGAATTTCTGACGATTATATTAAAAAGCTCATTGCCTCAATGCCTAAGAGGTGTTTAGAAGTTAAAAAAAATAATTTCTACGCTACAAAATACTGAGCGTTAAAAACATTGTTTGTATTTCCTGTTAATTACTTTAAGAGTTGCAAATCAACTTATTTTGTTAAAATTACTTTTTTTTATTTTTGAGAAGTTATGAATAATTTTTTTGTATTTGTAAAATAATATGTTATAAATGAATTTAATAAAAAAAAAAACAAAAACTTATACCACAAATCTTTTGGATCAAAAAAATTACAATTACCTAAACCATGATTTCAGTTGCAAATGTTTTGAACACCACTGTATGTACTTTTAAAATGACCGAGTGTAGGTCGTAGGCCAGGTTAAGTAAATCGCTTTTCAGATTTTAGAATATTGAATACTCGCTCATTATGCATTTATGCGATTATGCAGAGTTCCGAATAAATACCAAATATTCTTGACATACACTCACAAGAACTTTTCCATAAAAATTCAACAGTTATTTAAAAGTTTAATCGGTAAAGTTGTTTCAATAGAATATACAATTAACAAAGAAAAAAAATTTTTAACGTTCTGTCTGTTATTCAACAAAAAAAAAAAAAAATAAACAAATAAAAGGACTTTCGGTAATAATTAAAATATTCAGTTAAAATTTTCTATTCAAAACAAAAAGTTGTTATACTATATTGAGTATTGAAATAAACGAAAACAATCTATTGTTTTTTATTGATTTTGTCAATTAATGTTTCAACAGTTGAAAATAAACTAAAAAATACAATTGTTTTGAACGAAAAGTAAGTACATAGCCCTGTTTTTAACTGATTTTCAGTTAATTCAATGTGTATATTCAGTAGTCTTTACGGAAATAATATTGTGAGTGTATAAAAAAAAATATATTCATTTAAAAAATTTTGTTAAAAAAAATCGAATTTAATAAAACCCCATTTGGGTTTTGCTTGTTTAGCTGCTGTTCGGATTTTATGGCTTCATGTATATTTTGGCTAAAACTTAATTTTTCTGAAGAACATGAAATTTTTCTCAAGGCTATATCTCAGAAACCAACTGGAATTTTGTTTTCCTGTCTTCGGCACAATTGTAGCTATAGACTAGGAGAAAAAAATGTAAAACAAACTAAAACGAATAAACTGCATCTTCTTCTTTATTTCCGCTTAACTCCCTGTGGAGCATAGGGTCTCATAGGGCACTGCATCTAGTGACTCAAAATTGCTAAAATGTCGAACAATTTTATTTTTTCTATCTTTTTCAACATTTTTGGCCCATAGCTGCCAACCTGTGGGAAATTCAGTAAAATAATCTTCAGAAAAAATATGCCTTATAATATAATTCATAATTATTCAGAACATTACTGGAAAATGCGTTTTTTCACATTTTCCAACTGTATTTTTCATCGAAAATTCGAGAAATTTAGCAAAAGGCAAAAAAAAAAAACAGGAATTAATCAATATCCATTGAAGTTGATGCTCTCGGTGAAGCCTGTGAAGTTGATAGTCTTGGTTTTGTAGAAAGTTATTACCGAATATCTGTTGAAGAAATCTAATTTCTGTTGTTTCAATTGAGCGGCTGTTGTTACTAGCGAAAAATTCGGTCGTAACAACCGAAGCATTCAATTGGTCACAAATACAGTTGCTACTACCGGGTCTGTTTTCTAGGTGTAGAAATATTGAGGTTAACGAGAATAAGAATAAACGTTTTTATCTAAGAATTATAAACACTTTTAACTTTCAAATCAGACTAGACTACACACAGAGAAAAATTCAGCTATTTGCAAACTGATATTTGGTTACTGCTATTCAAATTCGGTTTTTACGAATTTCAGTCGGTTGTTACAACTAATCATTAGTTTTCACAACAAAGTTCGGTTAATTCAACTGAATTTTAGTTACAACACCCAACATATTTAAAAATCTAATGTAATTATCGTTGTACTAACTGAATTAATAAGTTGTTACCATTAAAATACACTTTTCAATTCGGTTGTCACTTCATTTCTCTTTGTGTAGTTTATGCCTTTTTTATGGACGTTCGTCATCAGTGATTTTCCATTTAAATTGTACATTTTTATTAAATTACCAACAGTTAACTACATAATATTTTGAGTGTATTTTTATTTAAATAGCATTGCATTAAATAAAATATGATTGTATGTGAACGTTTTTACAAAAAACACATTGTGTAGCCCATAGGAATTTCGTCCACTGTACGTATGAGTGTTAATAATTCATATATCCAAAAATAACACTCATACGACACCTAAAAAAAATCAATTTACCAAAAATATTAAAATCTTTTGAAATTAATTTCAAACATTACAAAAACAAATTGAATTGTATTATTTAAAACCAATTGTAAATAAACCCCTAATATAATATAAAGTTAATATTTTATACAAAACTAAACCATTTACCCTTAACCCTCTAACCGGCAAGCCCGCCTCCAGGCGGAGTATTTTAAATTTGACATAAGTGCGCCAAATAAGGTTTTTATAATAAGAATTTCAGCTATTTCGATAGAAAACTAAATTTACAAAATATTTTGTGAAGTAATTTTTTGTCGGCATGTCACGGTTTGGAAGCGAAAAAGCCTTAAAGTTAAAATTTCAAAAAATCAATATTTTGAAATAAACACAATTTCCCAAATCTTGAACACATATTTATGTTGACTAGAAACCATTGATACTAAACACAAAGTAAGACTGAAGCTTACACTTTTAAAAAAAGGTCTCACTTTGGTCCAAGGACATACAGGTTGCCAAAAGGATTTTTGTGAAATTTGTCAGAAAGATTATATTAAGTATTAAGTAAGTTAGCAAACCCTTTAAGTTTAATCAATATATGTTGAAGTTAAGGAGCGTTTTCGCACAATTTCGAGTTTTTCGAAAAACAAAAATCGCCATACCTTCTTAAGTAAAAGCACAAAAAGTGTAAGTTATATCTTGGTAAGAGGTATAATTTATGCCTGAAGTTATTAATTTTTATGGATTAGTTTTTGAGATTCGCTCTAAACTTATTTTGGCTTATACCGCATTTTTTTCCTGCCGAACAAGTGGTATAAATTGCATTGCAAAAAAGTTTAGACCGGTTTGAGGGTTAAGATTAAAACACTCCATATAATAAGTATCAAAACGCCAACAACAACAACAACTACATGTCAATTATCTAAGAGTTAAGCAGCAATAATGAAAACAAAACGACACAAAATGAGCACCATTAGTAATTAAAACAAAAAAAAAAAAAAAAAATTATGACAAAACACATGAAGAAAAAACAGCTGATAGCAACAAAAAAGATAAATAAACAGCTGGTTTTTGTTTAGATTATGAAAATAATAACTGTAAACAACATAAACAAATGAAAAACAAACAAAAAAAAAAAATATGTAAACAGAGAGCAAAACAAATAAATTAGGGAGACAGATTGTGTATGGGGAACTAAGAAAAATAGAGTTTATAAGTGAAACAACAAAAAAAAAAGTTATTACTAGAGCATGAGATAACATAAAATAACGGCGCATGTTTAAAAGCTTTTTGTAAAATACTCAACTTAAAATAAACTATAAGGGCTTTAAAGTTAAAAAAAATATATACAGTTTTTTTTACAGAGAAGCTTTAAAATTATGACATAAAACGAAAGTTATATATGAATTTAAGCTTTAAAAAATGTTAAAACTCAAGATGCAGGATACATTTTAAGGATGTTGCAAAAGAACTTTTGATTTAGTAATCTAACGGTATTTAAACGGAATATACACGCCATTAACGCAATAACTACAGTGTAAAGTGTGATATACAATATTAAAGAAAAATGTAATAAAAAAAAAGAATTAATTATAGTTAAAAAGTTAAAAAATTATTTAAAAATTAATTAAAAAAAAAAATATATATAAAAAATTATTTTCAAAAAAAATTGAATTATGAAAAAATATTTATAAAAATAGTAAAAAAATTAAAAAAAGTGAAAAGTTTATTAACCATTTTAAATTCTTAACTTTATTATATTTTTGCATAATAATTTCCTTTCATTACTTGAGGAATTTCTTAATTTTTATGCATAAATAGTTTCACTTTTTTTTAAGAAAATTCTCTTTAATGTAACACACCCATAGAAAAATTTTGTCTATTTTCTATACATATTTTTTTTCCTCTACAATTTGATTTAACACATTAAACCAGTTTCTTAAAAAAAAAACGGAAAACAACAACCTTAGAAAAAGCATCATCAGCATGAGCAACAAAAAAAAAATATTTTTACCATTAACATTTAAAAGATCCAAAAAATAATAATAATGAATTTACTCTTCCTCGTACTCCACCCACTTGCAAACAAATGAAAGGAAAATGAAGAAGAAGTAACAAAAACACAACACCAACAAACTTATCTATAGCCAAACACTACATTCCGAGTTCAGCACAAGTAGTTCAAAACCAGATACACACTTATATTTAGTTTCATTACATTCACACCCATTTTAAACTCCTGACAGATCGAGTACAACAGCAGCCATCCAGCCATATATATACACTAGGATGTCCCTTAAAAAACGATTTGTCGTTTTTCCTTCATTACACCCCTTCAGTTGTATTGAACACTGAACGAATTATTCTTCATGAATTAATAAAGTATTTCGTTATGTTTCTTTCGAAATTCAATTAATATTATGAAATTTTTAATAAACTTTTTTCATAAAACTTCACAGTTTCATAAAAAAATGTTTATTCGATTTCGTAAACTATATTTTCATAAATTTAATGAAAACTTTCGTTGGAGATACACACAGAGAAAAATTTTGCTATTTGCCAACTTAGGTTCGGTTACTATGACTCAAATGCGGTTATTACGAATTCCAGTCGGTCGATACAACTGAGCATTAGTTTTAACATCAAAGTTCGGTTAATTTAACTGAATTTTAGTTGGAACACCTAAAATATTCAATAATCTAATGTAAATATCGTTGTACTAACTGAATTTATAAGTTGTTGCCATTAAAATATCTTTTCGATTCGGTTGGCACTTTATTTCTCTATGTGTATGAAATTGTTTTAAAGAGTACACAGACAAAATATTGTTTAACAATTTTCAATTAAACTTTTTTGCTTTGTCTCTAACACACTTTCACTTAATAGTTTAATATGTTATGTACACACAGAGCAAAATTCGGTTACTATGACTCAAATTCCGTTATTACGAATACCAGACTGTTGGCATAACTTAATCTTAGTTTTCACGACGAAGTTCGGTAAATTCAACTGAATTTTAGTTTCAACACACAAAATATTCAGAAATCTAGAGTTGTACTAACTGAATTTATAAATCGTTACCATTAATATACACTTTTCAATTCGGTTGGCAATTTATTTCTCTGTGTGTAAGGGAATGTATTCTAATGTGGCCGTACACCTGATATTTGGGCTTTATAAAAAAAAAACTAAGTGGGATATTCCAAATCCAAATACATCAGCTTATAGGCCAACCGCTTGTGTATTTTTCATCCATAGATAATTTTCTTCTGTCAATTAACTTTTTGACAAATTAAGAAAAATACTTAAAATGAATGAAAATATGCACAAGTTTTCATTAAAAAGAGCAAAATATGCATTTAAATGGCATATTTTGTGCGAAATCAAAATATGCAAAAACATGCACTTTTGCCAAAATATTCAACTAAAAGTCGATGCCTATTTGTTCTTAATTTGATTATTCTTAAAATATTTAGGCAATATTAGAGATGTCACGAATAGTGTATTAGGCACTTCACCGAATATTCGGATATTGCCGAATAACTCTATCATACATTTTCATATAAAAAAGTACATTGTACTTTAGATATTGACGAAGTAAAATAAAAAATAATACATTTTTAGGTAAAATAAAATCAATACACAGAAAAAATTATCTACCTGAAATATCTAATTAAAGATTTGATTTGAATTTAATTTGTTTCAAAACAAATATTTAATTGAATCAAGTAATATTTTAATTGACTTTTATATATATAAATACATATTTTATTTTAGACGCAATTATCATATTATTTTTTCATACACTGTAAATAAATAGAAAATTTTCAGTATAAAATACCAAATACATTTGAAGTTAACAAACAAAAGAAGCACACACACAAACAGACTCAGCATTGTAAAAACACACATACCAACGTATAGATCACACACTTTTTTTGTGAGTATCATATTTTTTTTTTGTAGATTATTTATAACTTTTTTTTTCTTTTTTATTTTAATAAAAGGTTTAATTTATAGTATCATTGCCATGATAGGTGCAAAATCAATTAAAATGTTGTGTTGTGTAATTGATTCAATAAATTTTTTAATTGAAACCCGTTTTCAGTTTTCTCTGTGTACAATTAGCCGTGTTTGACGTTTTAAACAAAATTATGTGAAAAATTTAATTTTCTAATTTTTTTTAGATAAAATTACAAGTTTTTAAGCTATTTAATTTTAACCTACTCATTCTGCGGAATAGTGCTAAACTCATAGAAATACACCTGTAAAAATAGCAAAAAAAAACAACAACTAAACATTAGTTAAAAATTACATTGCAGAAAAAGCTGCTAAAATTAGCATATTGTTTTACTAAATACTAGTAATATAAGAATAGCAAAAATAAATCTGTTGAATTTACAAATATTTAGTTATATTTGAGCTAAATTTTAGCTAATTGGAAGTAACAAAATAATCTGATAAAATCAGCAAAAACATTTACTAAATATTAGTAGACAAAAAAAAAATCATTAAAAAATCTGAAATTTTTAAAGTTTTTAAAGTTTTTTGTTTAATGCGAATAAAAGTCTGCCCTTATGAAATCAGCAATCTACAAAATTTTGAGGTAAATATAGCAAAAATTTTGTTAATATTACAGTTTTTGTTTGCTATTTTGAGTCTAAAAATATTTAGTAAAAGTTTTTGCTAATTTTACAGAGTAATATGCTATTTTCAATTAACTAAAATTCACATCGAATATAACTAAAATTTCGTAATGTTAACAGATTTATTTTTGTATGCGTGTATTATATATCTACCAAAGGTATAGAGTGCACATAACAAACCAGTTTTCAATTTATTTTTGATCAATAGTGATACTCTTTAACTTTGAGCTCATATATTAGTTCTTATTTAGTGAGAAAACTAGTTAATATGAATGTTTGATATTTTGCATGGGATTGTCACTTCTTTCAAAACGTGTTCTGATGATGGGAACCTAGAAAATTCCCGAAATATATCAATCAACACATTCCTGAAAGTGGTCAATTAATAAATTTGAAAACAAAAACTCTATAGATTATTTGTTAGGACAATATCCTAATAAAGAAATATAGAGTAATGTTTATTTATTAATCAAAAAAGTTTCCTGTCCGCTAACTTAAAGCAGACTTTATCTACGACAGGTCCTTACATGTTTCATTTCGAGTCACCGAAAATTATCAGAGAACCAGTGTAATACTATATACAGAAAGTGTTGTTGTTTATTTAATAAACAATAAGAACACAGTGTATTATGACTAGAGATTCTAGCCTGTACACGAACAATGTTTATGAGTAAAAAATGTTTTATTTTTGATTTGAATTAGTTAAATTCTTCCAATTTTGGTTTTTACTTCTCATCGGGTAAATAAAACAATACGGGTAAAGCGTTGATCTTTTTGCTTTAAAATTTGGGGTAAAAATATTTTACCCCTTCTACATTGATTCTCTGATGATTTTCGGTGACGCGAAATGAAACATGTAAGAACCTGTCAGTAGATAAAGTCTGCTTTAAGTTAACGGACAGAAAATTTTTTTGATTATTAAATAAACATTGCACGGTTTTTTGTTTAACAAAAAACAAATGATCTTGAACTTGAATAATCTTGCTCACATCATAATTTATGATAGAAGATAGAAAAATAAACTTCTGATTTTAATTTATTTTTTTTAAATTTAAAAGTAAAACATTTAATATAATTTTTTAAAAAAATTGATAATTTTCTCCCGCAATTCGACACAGTTTAACGTTTAACAAACAAATTGAATTTCACAATTTGCAACCATTTTGAATAAAACTATAGGGTGCAATGAAAGAAAATCGACAACTTGTTTTTTATGGGACATCCTTATCTACACACATACAAATACAAAGTAATAGAGCTGCCAGTCATGTTTTTTTTTTTTTATAATTTAACCAATACTCAGGGGATGCCCCCTACTCATGCAGTGCATTGTATTGATCAGGAAAATAAGGTATGGGAAGGAGGAAAGAGGGAGTAGTGTTTGTGGATATTTGATTTAAATTTTTCTAAATTGTAAGTAACAGGGAAGACTTCTGCGGGAAGTTTGTTCCACATACGAATCGTTCGACTAAAAAACGAATTTTCTCTGTAATGCGTTGTGCGAAACACAGGACAATCAACTACAAACGGATGTGCTCTTCTTGATAAGCGAGTATTACGAATAAAAACTCGGGCTCGTGGAATAAGTTCACTTATCTCAGATGAGCATCTCCCATGGTAATATCGATAGAAAAGTGACACACAACCCACATTCCGACGATGCTCCAATGAATCAATAGAGTTGGATACACTACTGTCATTGATAAGCTTCACCGCCCTCCCCCGAACACGGTCCAGAAGCTTCAGAATAGACAGTGGAGCCCCTGCCCATATATGAGAGTTGTATTCCATTTTTGGCCGGATATACATAGCTGGTATAAATAGTAAGGAGATCGGATGGAGTGAAGTAAGTCTTGCACCGTTTTAGAAAACCGAGACACTTGAATGCCTCTTTCGACACTTGAAATACGTGCTTATTCCAACGGACATCACACTGTATTCTCATGCCCAGAACATCAAGAGTATCCGATTCCTCAATACCTATACCATCCATAGTTACAGATGACAATGTCAATTCCACAGCCCGTCTGTGGGTTAACATACAACATTGGGTCTTGCGTGCATTAAAATCGACCTTATTCGCGCGACCCCACTCGGAGATTGTAGAAAGGTCTTGATTGAGTGTGTCATTCATGTTCTGCCGCATGCCCTCTATCTCCAAAGAGCTTGGCCTATGATCGAATGAAAATGAATGACAAATGTTGCTGTCATCTGCAAAAGAATAGATAGGGTAGAAAAATAAACCTCTGATTTTAATTTATTTTTTTTAAATTTAAAAGTAAAACATTTAATATAATTTTTTAGAAAAATTGATAATTTTCTCCCGAAATTCGCCACGGTTTAACGTTTAACAAACAAATTGAATTTCACAATTTGCAACCATTTTGAATAAAACTATAGGGTGGAATGAAAGAAAATCGACAACTTGTTTTTTATGGGACATCCTTATCTACACACATACAAATACAAAGTAATAGAGCTGCCAGTCATGTTAAGCCAGGCAGGCTGCCTGACTGCCTCCTAGGCTGGCAAACATACAACATACCAACTAAATAATATCAACAATCTCTTATTGTCTCTCCTCTTAGCAAGGACGTTTTTTTTTTTACATTTTGTATTATTAAATACATACAATACTTTTAAACACATACATACATAGTTTTGTTTTATTTAATAAAACATACATTGGGTCATGTAAATTGCTGTCTAAATATTTGTATAAAAATTTTCATTTTTTATTTAAGCTAAAGTTTAATGGAATTCAACTTTATATTCATAAGTTCAGTAACTGAAGTAATGATGTTTTGTATAAACAAAATCTATGGGGAATTTAGAAAATTATAAGAAACAAAAAAAAAAATTTCTTTTCATTTCATAACCAACTTAAGAAATGAATTCATTCATTAAACTTTTTTAAAGAATTTTGAAAAGTTAGGCTACTAAATTGTAATTCAATTTTACAGAAACAATTTGTAAACAAATTATTTTTGTTAAATTAGTTATGTTAAGTCAAATACAGTGGATGAAATGAAAGTTTAAAAGTTTACCCAAGAAGTTGTGTTTTTTTTTTTTCAATATTTAAAAGTTGATACTGACTACTTATTATTTTATGCATTACATTCTGCATTACATTCTGCATTACTTTAAATAATAAAATAATGGGTTACCAATAAGAATGGATTACTTTCATACGCTCATCTGGAAGGTGCTTTGATACGAATCTCAACTAAAATTAAAATAAATATATATTATCCAAACATTTCAGATTGTGATCGATTTTCGTCAAAAAAGTAGAGCCGGTGTCTTAAGGTATGTAAAGTGTCATACCAGAGCACAAATTGTTTTGCATTTTTGTTTTTTCATAATTTGACATCAAATATTTATTATTTATATGAATTTTGTTGTTGTTTTACATTAGAAAACATTGATATACGACTAATAAGAACAAAACTCATAACTTTTTTAGAAAAGAGCGCTGCACAACAAAATTAGGCTTAAAATAAAAAAATCAAGTCGAATTCAATGCTCTCTTCTGAAAACCTGAACTGTTTTTAAGAGAGTTTCAAAAAATGTGTTAACAGTGGTACTTTTTATTAATTAATTTTCATGCTTTTAAGCTACGAGTATTTTAATTAAAGTTTAAAATAAATTTGTGCTGTTTAATGTATTCTCTGCAGAAGTGTTGTATATTTAACAAAAAAAAAATCTGTTTATACATATATACATATATATATATGCATTAAAAAAACCTGTAAAAAACTGTTTCTCTTAAAACCAGTTGGCATATAAAATGTAACAGATGTTGAGTACATCGGTTCTTCTTTAAGGCTCCATTAGTTGTTCCGTTCCGTGACGATTCTGTTAAGTGCCGTTCCGGATGGCTATTTTGTGTGGTTAGTCTAATCCGTAGCAAGCTGAGTCAGGAACGATAAATGGGAACTTCAAAATGTACCAACCCTCATAGAAAATATTACTTTTTCGACCCCAATAGTACAAATAAAATTTATTATAAATTACCAAACAAAATCGTAAATAAAAATTTATTTGTATAAAAAAACAAAAAGTTAAACAATGTTGGTTACAAAAATTATAAAAATTTATAGATTTTTTCTTAAATTCCTCAAGTTTTTAATATTCTTTTAATACATATATTAATAATTATTAATGAAATCTTTTAATGAATATATTATTATTAATAATATATTCATTAAAAGATTTCTAAATCGAATTAAGGATTAAATTATTCATAAGCTTTTTTAATGGGACTAAAAATAATAATATAGAAAAATTTTTAAATAGTACTAAATGGATCAAAGGAGTACCATAGTACTTTCAAGGTTAAAATAGTACCATACAAAGTACTATAGTACCAACTTTATCATCCCTGAGCTGAGTATTTTTATGTGAGAGCAATCATCTGTTTTTAGCTGTCACTTAACAGAGTACAGAAATTCTGTTTTCTACACGTTCGACCGACACGGAACGTTACATTACAGACAAACTAACCACGCACACTCGTTTTCATACATCAAAAACAAATCAGCTGATTCGTCACGGAGCGGAACGGCAAGACTAATTCTACCTTTAGTCTTTATGTTCTTTGGTAAAATACATCAGTAAGGAAAAAGTAAAAAAAAAAAAATCATAATGCTTTGCCGAACCGAGTTTAAATATGACTGAACTTATATTTATTTCGCCGTCCAACAATGACTAATTTTTAAAAATGACTAAAAAAATGCAGCAAAAACTGTAGCAAATGTATCGGAAGGGATTGGCATCTACTGGGTTTATTGGGTCTTTTATGTGGTAGCAAAACACTTTTAAATATTGCAAATATTTTGGGAAACAATCACATTTTCATAAGTGTACTTATAATTATTTCGTCCACTGTACTGAGAAGTGAAAGAAAAATTTAAAAACAAGATTATGATTCAGTTTTGAAAAAAAAATTACAAATGCGACTTATTATAAACCGGAGAAAACGAAATTGGCAATTTTGCTTTTTATAGTTATTTTAGTCATATTTTCTTATGCAAGCTAAATACTTTTCTTAACCCTTTCACTACCGACTTTTTGTTTGTGGATGTATTTCTATTTTGACTTCACATTCTTGTTAGGGGTCCTTATGTTAGAAATAAAAAAGTTTTTATATACACACAGAAAAAAATTTAGCTATTTGCCAAATCGGTTATTTCGAATTTCAGCAGTTGGCACCACTTTATATTTGTTTTCACAAAAAAAAAAATCGGTTAATTTAAGAGAATTTTAGTTGCAAAACCCGAAATTTTCAGAAATCGAATGTAAATATCGTGTTACTAACTGAATTCATAAGTTATCAACATTAATATACACTTTTAATTCGGTTGGCACTTTATTTCTCTGTGTGTATGTATGGCTCCTGCCCACCTACTCACCAAAAAATAGGCTCGAAAATTTAAACTTCTCAGTCCATTTTTACCACTAAAACATTCGAATAACCAAAAATGCTTTGTTTTATTTGGTTCAGGTCATTAAATGAAACTACGTGTCAAATTTCGAAATTCTAGCTTTGCTAGTTTAGAAGATACAACACACGCCCCTTTTATCGAAGATAAAAGCTGATTCAAAAAAATAGGAGTTTGCTAACAAAAATCTCGACTATATTGTCCTGATGAACAGAATTAGCATATAATAAATTGTTCTCAATGACCAATATTCTAATAATCATATTTAAATAAAAATATAAACTTTTATTTCATTATCATATTTTTAATATTTTTTTTTAACATGTGTACACTTCGGTGTACAAGGGTAGTGAAAGGGTTAAAAAATTTTACATTTTTTCTTCTTAAAAATTATTGTTTGTTAGTTATACCTGTTTTAAATTCCTTAAAAACAATTTTTTATAATTTTTTTTAGTGTTATAAAATTGGAATTATAAAATTTAGAATCAAAAAAAGTTGCAATTAAATTTGATAACATTTTAATTAAAAAGAGCTTTTTTAATAAGTTGTGAAAATTTAAAATTAGTGTTACGTGTCGGTACGAGGGGCAGATTCTCTAAGAAAAACGATATCGATAGATAGCGATAACGATACCTAAATTGCTATCGTTATCGCTATCGTGTTACTTACGAAAACGTTGAGATAAACAATGGAAAATTGTTATTTTTGACAAAATTGTTAAAATTGTTAAAATTATTTAAAATTTTTATTTAATATCGGCGTAATTTAACTACTAAAAGTGGACGATAATCGTCGATCGTCCTAAAGAATACCTAGCCTAGCGAATTGTCAATGACGTATGAGTGATATGTAATACATACAGTAATATTACTTATACGCCTATTAAAGGAAACAAGTGAATGGAGCAGTGTTGCTGCAAGAAAAATTAAAAATTACACATGATGATTGCTAAAATTACATAAACATCATTTTCAAATTAAACATGTATAACATTTTGAATTTATTAAAAAAATTTAATATTTTAAGTCCTTAGAATTTAAAATGTTCTTTCAAAAAAAAAAATCAGATATCTGGTTGATTTATTTAAGAAAAGGTCCTAAAAATTGAAGGATATCAAAATCTGATATTTTTTAAAAGAGAAAGTCGCAAAGATTTAAAGTTTTTTTTTAATTCTGAAGTTTAGTTTATACAATGCAGAGGCTTTTTTTATTAACTCATTTTTGACACAGTGTTCTTTTTGGGACCCAGTACTTTTAAACGGCTGTATTTGTTTTACTGGATAAAGATAATTAAGTGGTTTAAAATATCTAAAATAATTTAACTCCATGATCACAATTTTGAATAAAAAAATTGTGAATTTTTTTATCCAGAGTTGCCAAATAATTAGTTGAAAAAATCAACTATTTACCTTTTTATATGGAACTTTTTTTAAAAAATTATTTGATAATATAAAAAGGGTAATGAAAATAAAATTTTTAAAAATCTAACCGATCGGACGATCAATTTTTCAAGCACACAAATTGAATATTCTTTGATTCGTAAAAGTATTTGGCCAAAATCAATTTAGGGCTACAGAGGAATACTATTAAAGTTATGACTTCCCAGCCCGAAAAATACAAACGGTAAAGCATTGGCCCAGTGCTTTCAACGGTGGTATAAGCGTTGGCAGAGCCTTGGATTTTTGAAAAATTGAGTGCTTTGCCAACCACAAAATGATAACACCGGGCAGGGCTTGGCCGTTTCTTTTTTAAAACGTTGGCAAAGCACAGGAAATGAGTGCTGCGCCAGTACCAAAATGAAAATTTTACAACACTGGCAAACCATTGGTAAAACAACCATTAAAAACTATTAAAACTTTGGCAAAGCAACTAATAAAGTAATTAATAAAATTATGTATAAAAATAAACAAACAAATTTGTAAAAATATAAACATGCAACTAAAAGTTTATTTTTCGATCTTTTATCATAAATTATGATGTGAGCAAGATTATTCAAGTTCAAGATCCATTGTTTTTGGTTACACAAAAAACTGCGCAATGTTTATGTATTAATTCAAAAATTTCTTTATCCGTTAATTTAATGCAGACTTTATCTACTGACAGATCCTTACATGCTTCATTTCGCATCACCGAAAATCTTCAGAGGACCAATGTAGAAGGGGTAGAAAATTTACCCAAATTATTATTTTTAAAGGAAAAAGACCAACGCTTTATACGCATTGTTTTAAATTTGGGAAAAAAACGTTTATTTTATATTTGAAATTAGAAAATTTATTACTTAAATCGATTATCCATTTGATATTAAAAAATTTAATTAAATTAAGAATATTAGATATGAAAACGTGATTTATTTATGAAATTTAGTGAATCGAGCACTATAGCAAAGCACTTTTGGCCAACGTTGGGAATGCGTTGTGAATAGGGGCTGTGCCAGTGCTTTTATAATGCTAACGGTTGTAAATTTTGTAAATCAAGTAATTTCAATGCACTTTTTGCTAATGATGGAAAAGCGCTCTAAGCCAGGGCTGTGTCAGTGGTTTTATTATGTTTACGGTTGTAAATTTTGTAAATCAAGTACAGGCAAAGCACTTTTTACTAACGTTGTCAGAGCGTTGTAAATCAGTGCTTTACCAGCACTTTATTTTTGGGGCCATTGGAAAACAGTGCTCTGCCAGTGCTTGATTTTTCAGACCATCTGCAATTTCTGGCTGGGTTTTTTAAAATTTTTATTTTTGTCCCAATAGCATTCAATGGAACGCAGCTCTGTAAAATTTGGTGAATTCAGACGTTTCGGGTCAAAAAGCATTTTTTTTTTTTACTATAGAGCAACACTCAGAGGATGCCCCCTACACAGAGAGAATTCCTTGGACGAGTGTCAATAAAATTTTTCACTAAAATAATGAATCTTTTTAACATAATCTGAATGAAAAACTTCTTGAAGTTCATGAAACAGCTTCACAGTTTTAATGAAACTGTTTTTAATGAAATTTTTTCTTTAGCCGTATGAAATTTTTAATAAATAATATGAAATTTTTCATTAGATTTTATGAGAAACTGCATAAATTTAATGAAAAGTTTTAATGGACGAGTTCCAGTGACAATTCATAGATATAATCCGAAAATTCATTGATATCATGCAGATAATTCATTCAGTGTACTAATGCAGCGCATTTTGTTGACATCAGGAACATAGGGAACATAGGGAGCATTATATAGGGAGCAAATGCGAGTTTGGTAGTTCTGGCAATCCATTACGATTTTCAGCAACTAACGAAACAATTCCCTTAAAACTCTGCATATAATGGTAATTTATATTTCCCATTGCGCATCAGAAGTATTTTACAAACTACAACAAAAGTAAAATAATGTTTTCTACATATTTTTTTTTTTGTTAAGAAAAAAAAAAACAATAATGTGCATAAAACACTCAAATAAAAATTCGGTAAAAGTTGCAGAATAATCGCTAATTTTAGAGAAAAATTTAACTAATATTAGCGAAACGTATCTGTAATTACAAGGTGTTCCAAAAACAAAAAAATTGCAAATCACTTTTCTATATGGATGGTATATTCGATGAGTGTATCGGTAAGGGTAACGCTATTTTCTTCTTATTTTTGTAACGGTATTTAAGGGGTAACGATATTTCGGTTATTTCGATAACGGGTTTTTAGCGTTAATGGTATTCCAGTTATTTCGGTAATAGTATTTTAGCGGTAATGATATTTTAGTTATTTCGGTAACATTAGTTCAGGGTTAACGGTGTTAGTTATTTAGATAACGGCATTTTCAGGGTAACGTTATTTTTGTTATTCAGGTAATGTAAATGTACACCGATATTTTCAGACCCATTATATCTTAATTCCAATAACTGGCTAGTTTATGATAAAATTTTTGGAAAAATATCTATCTATTTACAGCGATTTTTTTCAGATCTTGTCAGATATTTTCAGTAACGGCATTTTAAGGAAAACGTTATTTTAAGGATAACGCTATTTCAATTATTTCGGTAACGGTATTTTAAGGATATTGATATCTTATTTATATCGGTAACGATATTTTTACGGATAAATGTATTTTAATTATTTTGCAATTAGCACTTGGGTTGTCCTAATAGGAAGGTAAAAATTTCAGTTTTTGTTAAAATATAAATTTTCACTATTAAATAAAATATTTATTAATAGACATAATCCAATGATTTTTTGGATTTAAATAGACTTTTAAGTCAACAACGTGAAATTCATGTCCGAATTTATGATTTTCAAAAAGCAATCCCGCAATTCCCAAAAATAAATTAAAAATTTCAAAAAATGGGAATTTTTTTAAAATTTTTTTTTTTTAATTTCTTCTTTAAACGAATGTAGTTTTTGAGTGGAACAAGATGTTGCATTAAATTTTTTTATCAAGAATTATTTATTTAGTTAAATAACCAATATTTTAAAAAAGAACTTGGTTCCGAGATCGTCCTGCAATTCGCAAAACACTGGACTTTAGTCGGACCAAATTTTGAATTTAACCTTTTCAAATGGGAATATCTCGGAAACTATTGGAGATAACAGACCGCATGTTTTTTGTTAGTCTCGCCTAGCCGTTTACAAATATGTCAACTTTTTGAAAATCGTATGCCGAGCACTCAAATTTTTTACGCAGAAAATACCCTACTTTGGGGAGCCATATTGCTGCTTCCCTGGGAGGTACAACGTCAAAACTTAAACTCGATATTACGTCACTTATTCCTAACCCAAAATCGAACTACTAAGTAAGAAATGACCGAATTATTTAAAAAAATATTGTGCTATATCCCACTGTATAGCGTACTGGCGCATTTGTCTGGTCTTTTCAAATATATGTATATACTAGAGCGGGTCGCTTTCAAAATCGCTCAACGTTCAAGGAAAATCGTATTCTAGGGATAAAAATAAGAAACTTTGCCGAAGGAACCATACCTCTAAAACGAATTCTGATGTCCCGACTTTTGACCCGTAGGGTAAAATTTTGAATAAGCCCACTTTGATATTTCAGAAAGTAGGAGGAATCTCTCCAAGATTATGGGAGCTACTTCTTCTCCGGGAGACGCGCTAGCATCTCAGCATCTCTCTCGGTCATCATTCTAGGTGACCGTTAAGGGGTTAAAATTGAAGTTGAAAGAGAGCCTTTTTAACCGTGTTTTATAGCAAAATGTACAAATCTCGGGATAGAGATATTTCAGAAAGTAGGAGGAGTCTTTCCAAGATTAGGGTCTCTATTTCTTCTTCGGAAGACGCTCTAGCAGATTAATGTATAAATTATATTCGATTGGGGTTGGATTCGATTGAGGCACTCTAAATGGGTCAAAGTGGAATTTTTCAAAATTTGACCCTACGGGTCAAAATTCGGGACATCAGAATTCGTTTTAGAGGTATGGTTCCTTCGGCAAAGTTTCTTATTTTGATCCCTAGAATACGATATTCCTTGAACGTTGAGCGATTTTTTTTGCCTCCGTACAAATCGACCCGGCCTAATATATACTCTCTTTATATTATTTATATAAATATGTAGAGATTTGTTTAATAACAATTAAAGTTTTAATTTTTTTTTAACTTTTTCAAGGTTCTTTTCGAATCTTCTTTTAGAACAAAAGTATTCTTCTTTCCTTAGTAAAATAAGTCATAATTTGTTAAAATCCGTTGAAAATGCTACTTTTTCTACATGTACAGAATTTTGTTTCTTTTGTTTGCATTAGAAAAACAAAATCCTCTATATATATGGAAAGTACCATAACCCTCCGTTTAAAACTTCAAAATTGGTTAAAAAATCACTAAGTTACAAATGTTTAAATGACCCAGACGCAGAAAAATACTCTTATCGTTATCTCGAAAATGTCCAATTTGCAACTTCTCAAACCGAATTTGAAATATATTCAGCTACACGAAGTTATTTGACTAGTGATTTTTATGTGTAGCACAGTGTTATTAGTGAATTAAAAGTAGTAAACAAAATTAGTAAACGTTACTAAAATTTAGTAAAATTTTAATAAACTGCTAATGGAAATCGGGGCAATTTTTTATTTAGTATATTTAGAGAATTATCAGCATGATATCAATGAATTTTTGCATTAGAGTTATGAGATGTCACTAAAATTCTTCCATTGAAACTTTTCATTAAATTATTGCAGTTTTTCATAAAATTTTATAAAAAATTTATTTATTAAAAATTTCATACGACTAATGAAAAAGTTTTTAGTAGCATTTTTTTAATTTTTAATATTATTATTTATAAAAATGTTATCAACTATAAAATCTTTTTTAAAACAATTGCAATACTTTTTTTTAAACTAGTCAAATATTTCTCTAAAATCAGCAACGAGAATTAGTAAATAATTTAGAGCAAGTAACTGCCCAGCAAGTAACTGCCCAGCAAAACCACACATTACCAAATCATGGGTAAAGTAATGTATCGCCATAGGGCTTCACGCATTACATTACACCTTACTTCACTGATGAATTTTACAGGCGATGAGCCTAAAAGTAATGGGGGGTAAAGTAACTGGTTACTTATATGGTTACATGGTGGGAAAAAGTAATATGTCTATAAATAGATTTTCATAAAAAAAATGCATACAAATTTCTTTTACAGAAATTTTTTTTTTAATTAAATAAATAACTTTTGTTTTATTAAATAAATTACTTGGTCATGCTGGGATTCGAACCTGTGGACTCTGGTATTTAACAATTAGTTAGGCGAGAACTCTACCAACTGAGCTATCGATACATATAATATTTTATTGCTTAAAATTTAAATGAGTGGTTGTGCTTCGTGTTTTCGTTCTTGATATCAAAAATATACACCTTACCATTACCTTACCTTATGTCTATAAATAGATTTTCAAAAATATATATTAATACTTGCTTTACGTTTACAATTCATGGGTTATGTAATTGATGATCGGTAAGTTATTATTTTATGTTTTGAAGTAATGTAAAATGTAATGATGTATCATTACAAGGTAATACATGAGTGTTCAATTATCGGTAACTCGTTACTTCTTGTTGGAAAATAATGATACACGTAAGGAGTACACATTACAAGGTAATGCATTACTTTATCGCACCCATTACCAAAGTTTTGCTGGGTGTTCTAAAAATCACCAGAGTTTAGTTTTAACCACAGATTTTTTTTTATATAAATTTTACATTCATTACTATGGTTAAGCCCAAAACTTTGCTTATTTTGAGATAAGTTAGCGGGCCTTAATAGTTTGTAAAAAGATAACACGAAGAATTTAAACTAAAAAATCATATTATATTAAAATTGTTCTACTAACTTTTTTATTTGAGTGTACTAGACATTGTGTTTGGAGTTCATCTGTGTATATGAAAATGAATTCTATTGTTTTTGATTTGATTTAAAAAAATGTGTATACATATACATATCTATTACAACATTTAACAAAAAAAGCAAACAAGGATTAAATACACTTAATGTACATACACCCAGTTAGAAATTGCCAACCCTAGTATTGGCAAACCACTGTTATTTTTGTAAAACCCATCGTGTTAGACATTGCCACAGACACAACTAATAGTGTACTATAAAGACGCCTTTTTGTTTGCAAAGCTCGTGCTTTGCTAGCAACACCCGCAAAATTCTTTGCGGTAACTCAAATAAATATGAATAAAAAATTTGATCTGATTGCTTTCGAGGGCTCAAAAAGTTGATAATATCTAGCAAAAATTACTGAACAACTAAATTGGTTTCAGTTGTTTCACGAAAATACTTCTCAAAAATACACACAGAGAAATAAAGTGCCAACCGAATTGAAAAGTGTATATTAATAATAACAACTTATAAATTCAGTTATTACAACGATATTAACATTAGATTTCTGAATATTTTGAGTTTTGCAACCAAAATTCAGTTGAATTAACCGAATTTTGTTGTGAAAACTAATGTTCAGTTTTACCAACCGACTGATATTCGTAATAAACGAATTTGAATCGAATTAACCGAATTTCAGTTGGCAAATAGCTACATTTTTCTCTGTGTGTACATTTTTTTTAAATGCTGGTTCAAAGTTCAATTTTTTGATTGAATCGATATATTTGAAGTTAAATTTAAATACATATTGTAATGTATGTTTGGAAAAAACATATTTTTTATAGCTCCGAAAATCACGTTTTTTTTTTTGTCTGAAAACCCTAAACTTTCTTAAGTTTGATGGAGAATTAAAAAAAATTATATAAAATTAAATAATTTATTTTTTATTTTTGTGTTAGCCGATAATGTTATATAATATATCATAAAACAAAGTCAAGGGTTTTTAGCGGAAATTAAAAATATAGGCGTTTGTAAAAATTATCAATTTCACGATTTTTATCGTATTTGTTTGACTGATATGTATGTGTCAATATCGACCTATTTTCACAAAATTTAATATCCCAGGTAAAAAAGTCCATATATGGTTTCATGTATGAGCATATATGGTTCCATATATGAGCATATATGAACATATATGTAATGTATGGGAGCATATATGGGTAAATACATTTAAATGAAAAGTTCATATATGGATATGTATGACACCATATATGATGATGTATGATAATATACTACATATATTGGTTCATATATTGGTTCATATATGCCATATATGAATTCATATATTATTCCATATATGGTTAACATGTTTTAATTTTTGATCAGACCATATATGAGGATAATTTTTTTTTATTTTTAACCCTTACTCTGCCGGTCTACGAATTCTTAACAAAAATATAAAAATTAATTTATAAATACGATTGCAGAGAATGAGTTATTAGGAAAAACGGACCCCCTTTCCGAGGGGAGGGGTTCAAAGTTGAAATTTTGATTTGCGATTTTATACAAAAGTTCTGAAAAACAGAAAAAAATTAAAAAAATACCAAATGTTAAACTGACTCGTAATGGGTTAATGAATGGGGATATACTCTTTGAAAAGACATTTAAAACACCTTTCCGATGATGCCTAAATGATGCCAATCCATTCAAAACTTTTGTATACAATCGCAAAACAAAACTTCAAATTTGAACCCCTCCCTTCCGAATAAGGTCCTAAAAAAGATTTTACCATCGGCAGATTCAGCGTGGAAAAGTTTCATTAAGTTTGGAAATATGCGGCTAAACTTTATTTAAGCCAAAGTTTTTGATCTCAGTATTCAAAAACTGGTTAAACCAGATGAATTAATTGGATTTATTTATTTTGTTATATTTTGTATTTAAAAAATAAAATATTTTCCCACATTCCCATTTTTAGTTGTGTTTCAGAATAATTGAAAACTAAACAGAACTATTTAAATTTTAAGATACAATTAAAAATGGTGTAGAATATTCTTATATTGAAGTATATTTTAAGTTTTTAAAAAAATTCCTGTATTCAGTAACATGTATATTAGGGTGTCCCATTCAAAAAAAAATTTTGGGGATCATTCTTAATTTGAATACTCATAAGGCTAAGAATTTTTGAGAATTTTTTCAGATTTTTCGGAGGTGGTTTAGAGGTCGCGCAAATCGATTTTTTATCAAAAATCGAGCTTTTTGGGCTTTTTTCGAATTTTGCTTGAAAATTGGTAAAAAATCGATATTTCTTCAGCTTCTGAGTCAATATTCTTAAAGAAAATTTTCCGATCTTTAATTATATGTGCATAAATAATAAGTTTCGGCAATGATTTTGCACATTTTGACAATTTAATAACGGTTTTTCGTAAATTTTCAACAAATATGGAAAAGAATGCTTTATAACTTTTAAAATTTGTATAAAGACTAAAAAACCTAATGATGCAGTTTAATAGACTATTAAGTTTTAAATAAATTAGCAGAAAAAAAAAATGAATTTTCTCTCACCGTTCTCGAGTTATACCCTTTTAAAACTTTGTACACATTGTATGAAATGTATAATACTATAAGGTGTGAACTAGGTTTGCATTGGTTTAAACTTTAAATAATTGGATTTAGAAAATGTTTTTACAAATAAAATAATAGTTACTTACCACTCATACATAACAATTATATTAAAAACAAAGAAAAATAGATTTGTTATAAATCATTTATTAGAGTTCTTGCGATGCTGCTCTACCCCCTGCAGTAAACTCTGAAAGTCTGTTTCAGAAGTTATGATATTGATATAACTATGAACCAAGGCCACACCACGTTCTGCGACATCATTTACAACTACAATTATTACAATTATTGAACTTTGTGTTTTGCTTCCTGAAATGATTTGTTGTTTTCCCATTTTTCTGGATCCGTTTGTAAAAAATCAGTAGAAATGTTGAAAGGCTTCAAAAAAAGTTAGGCTGGCTTTTGTAATAAAACACTGAATTTGTTTATTTTCAATCATGTCTTCTGTTAAATTTCCTTTAACTAATTCGTTGTTATTACTTGGTTCATGTAGCTTCCAAACTTCTCGGAAAGGTACCACTGATGACCCAGAAAGGTTTTCAGAGTCTCGCGTGCAACTTTTTCATTAAAGCGTTTGTAATCATACAATTGTTTCAAAAGTCTAAGGTCATTGAGAGGAGCGTATCGGGGACACTGGCATAGGTACCAATTTTAGGTGAATTTTAGTTCGAGCCATATCAGTGCCACCTAGTGATAAAGGCTTTTTGGCTACTTTTTTTTGCTATCCACAACTTGACAACACTTAAAACTAAGCTTTGACATACAATAAACAAATTTTCAAATCTCATAATCTAAAGTTTACAACAAATCGGATGCCCAAATCGTATAGTACTAAAATTTCATACAATGGGTGCAAAGTTTTAAAAGGGAATAACTCGAGAACGGTAAGAGAAAATTATATTGTTTTTTCTGCTAATTTATTTAAAACTTCATAATCTTTTAAACTGCATCATTAGTTTTTTTAGTCTTCATACAAATTTTAAAAGTTTATAAAGCATTATTTTTCATTTTTGTTGAAAATTTACAAAAACTGTTATATAATGTATCAAAATGTGCAAAATCCCTGACGAAACTTATTACTTATGCACATAAAATTAAAGATCGGAAAATTTTCTTTAAGAATATTTACTCAGAAGCCGAAAAAATTACCGATTTTTTAGCAATTTTCAAGAATAATTCAATATAAAAGCCCAAAAAGCTCGATTTTTGGTACAAAAAAAAAAAAATCTGATAAAACTCTCAAAAATACTTTACCTTATGAGTATCCAAATTAGGAAAGATCTTCCGAGAAAATCCAAATTTTTATTTTTTTTGGGACAACCTAATGTATATAGAATTATAATAGCTGTATTTTTTAATAAACAGAATATTTTTGAAAAAAAAACTAAAAAAGCTTTTTTATATACGAGAATATAGGAAAAGTAATAATATATAACAATATATGAACATTCATATATGTCCATATATGAACATTCATATATGTCCATATATGAACATTCATATATGTCCATATATGAGCATATATGTCCATATATCCTCAAATTTCGGATCCGAACATATATGGATTCATATATGAACTCATATATGTGGCCATATATGACAATATATGAACTTTTTCACCTGGGTAGCTTTTTTTTTTGCTATTTTTACAGGATTGTTAAAAAAAAACTCAATATTTTTAAATATAATACAAAAAAATTAATATTAATTTTTTTTAATTATTCTTATTTTAAACGACTTATGATAATTTATTTATTAATTATAATTCTTTATTTCCAATATTTTTTTTTTTTTTTTTTTATTTATTTATTTCAAATTTAAGAACCAAGCCTATAAGGCCAAATATGGTTCAAATACTACTCCATTATCAAAAATTACAAATCAAAATATTTCGTCTCCACATTGGGTGACTTCTTCAGGGAACAATTATTATAACAATTTTTTCAATCAAATTATAATAAGAAGAATTAAATAAAAGAAGATCTAAGAAAACTTAACATTATTAAAAATAATCCATTTTTATTAAAATATGTAAACCAGGATTGTTCCGCCAAAAATTCGACGTTTTTGAAAATAAAAAGCAGCCTAAAGTACAGTCAACAACAAAAAGTCTGTAAACTCGGCAACATTTTTGCTTGGAGGAGCCTTGCAGAAAATTTGCTAATATCAGCAAAAAATTTGCTAAATTTAGAAAAATTTTTGCTTTTTGTTATTGAGTGTATGTTAATGGCCAATCGATTAAAATACGTAAAAGTTGTTTGCAAATTCTCTCTGCTAATTTTGAGTCAAAGTGTAAAAAAAAAAAAGAAATCTTTTATGAAAATCACAAAATTATATCTACATCATTTAACATTCCTTACATAGGTTTTTGCGTTTTTTTTTTTTTAAATTTTCTACTCATGCATGCCACATGTCAAAGTTCAATAGGTATTCAATCAATTGTTCAGACATTTGCATATTGTTATTAATATGATTGAGAGAAAATGCCGACATTTTCAAAATTAATTCAAATATTTGGGATTTTCATTACAATTATTTATTTAAACCCAATTACACTATGTAATGCATACACACATTTATGATCTGTTTTAAATATATTTTTTATTTTTTATTTACAATTAAAAGTAATTGAACTTTGTATGTCGGTATACAAACATAAAAAAATAAATTAACGATTGGTCGGTACATGATTGTAAGTAAATGTGTATTTGTGCTTTTTTGCATGTATGTCAAGTTTATGGTTATAAATACCAGCTATATTTTTAAATATTTAGTTAACCGTGTAAATATGAAATTGAGTTTGTTAGTAGACCAGAAAAAATATGGTAAAATGTTTGTAAGACACAATTAAACAAAAATGAATATGATGCAACAAAGAAATGTATTAAATTTGATATGGATTTATATCTAATTGAAATACAAATTGATCCGAAAAATGGTACACTCAGCGAAGTTCTGATTTAAAAATATGATGTTGTTTGGGTTGTAATACAGTTTCTTTATTTTTAATGTAAATGTCAGTAATTTTTTGAACGAACTCACTTTTTTACTAACCTTGTAGTTCATTTAAAAAAACAAACCACATCAAGTGACTGTTTTATGATTTTTGTTATTTAAAAAAATAAAAACAAAATAAAATAAATAAATGTTTGTTTATTTTTTACTAACATACACACATAATATTTTTTCCGTAAAGAAAATATACACATTAAATTAACTGAAAATCAGTTAAAAACAGGAATACTTACGTTTCGTTTAAAACAATTCGCACTTGATCAACAAGAGGGTATTAACTCAAAATTTTAAAATTTTCAGTAGAGTCAAAAAAATGTTTATGGCTACATTTTAACAGAATTTAAAAATTCAAACATATCATAATAAGCAAATTCCATTTGAAAATATATATACATGGTTTTATATTAAATTTTACCACTCATTGCAAAAAAAATCAATTTTTTGAGTTAATACCATTTTTTTTGAAATTTTATCGATTTAAATTTATAGAATAAAACAAATTTTATCAACAAAACAGTATCAACTCAAAATACAACCAAATATAAATAAAACAGTATGATTATTTTTAACATAAATAAAGGCTCAAATCAAAATAATACCTTTTTTATGAAAATATACGATTCATTTCTATTTGAACTTTTGTATTAACTAGAAATAATACCTTTTTGTTGAAATAAAGGTAGTCACTACATTATCATGAAAATGGTCTTAAAAGTGAGGTTCGAGATGAAAGAGTAATCGGAATACGTTGAAATTTTTACAATAGATAGATATTGATGTTGTTAGTTGATTTCTTGAAAAAAGTGATATTTTAAAAATTTTGAGTTAATACCCTCTTGTTGATCAAGTGCGAATTGTATTTTTTAGCTTATTTTTAACTGTTGAAAAATTAATTGATAAAATAAATAAAAACAATAGATTGTTTTCGTTTATTTCTATACTCAATATAATATAACAACTTTTTGTTTTAAATGGAAAATTTTAACTGAATATTTTAACTATTACAGAAAGTCCGTTTTTTTTTGTTTATTTTGTTTATTGAATAACAGACAGAAAGTTAAAAAATATATTTCTTTGGTAATTTAACTGTATATTCTTCCATTGAAACAACTTTGCCGATTAAACTTTTAAATAACTGTTGATTTTTTATGGAAAAGTTCTTGTGGGTGTATGTGATTCATTTTTACTACAATTGTGGTTAATTTTTTTGAACATTAAAAAACAAATGACAATGTTAGTTGAATTTACAGAAATGTAAGTTGTCCTTTCTTCAAATGAAATTTCATTTGTTTTTAACTACATTTAAAGTGGTCTTTACCTAAATAGTATTCTAAGTGTAGATCGTATTATATATAAATTGATGTGTGCGCCCTGGTAGGCTAGTTGGTAGCGTGCTGGCTTAACAGTGAGGGTCGTGGGTTCGATTCCCACCAGAGGCACTGGTCTGTTTTCGCTACAACGCGCCGAAGGCCATAGTAGCTAGTGCGCGGTTAGGGTAATAATATATAATTTGTAATTATATGATTATTAAATAATAAAAAAAAAAATGAAAATATATAAATGGATTATATTACATTGAGTTTGATATAATTTGATACGATTCAATTCAATTCAGTGAAAATAAATTTGTTAAATTGAATACGGGCGGTCTAGATATTATGGTCCGATTATTAAGAGCCAAATTTAAATGTTATATGCTTAACAATAAAAAATGTTTATGTCAAACTAAAATTTTTGCAGTTTGATATTTATTTTAAATTGTTATGTTCATTGTAAATAATTTCAATAGATATTTTCAATGTAAATTTTCGAGTTGATATGAAACTTTTAAGAAGGATGTTATGGATTTCAAAACAAAACGACACTTTTCCACAACTTTATATTTTTTTTCACATGTGGAGGCAATACATTGTTTTGTTTAATCCCATATATTAATATGCCCCGTCTAATACAAAATGGTATAACATATTGTAAGATACAATTAAATATGACGTTTTACTAAAAATTACAGTGGCAAGTAAAATTGTATCTTACTGTACATGATGTCATACTTAAGTATATTAAATTGTACAAAACTGGATCACATTATACAAGATAATATTATATTATTTTTTCTTGGGGATTCACTTAAAGGGGTTTACTCTCCATAAATATTTTATTTTGTGATTTATTTTTTATTTGACATTTCGATGGTTTGAACCTTTTTTTATATACTGTGAAAATGTTCGTGAAAATGTTGGCAGCAATAAAGTTACAGCTTGTTAAACAAACTCCTTGCCCTATATTTTATATGCACAATATTTACTTGTAATGGCCTTTTCTCAAGACAAGATAAAGAAAATTGGGTGACATTGTGCAGCTTTAACGGGTGGGCCGATTTTCAATGGAGGGGGTTTTTTTTTTTGTTTTGTTTTGTTTTGTAGAGTGCCAAAAAAGAAATCCCTAACGTAGAGGCATTTTTTAATGCTTGCCTAGTTTTTTTCTTTAATTAAAAAACGTTTTGGGTGTTTTTTTTTAATTTTTCAGTTTACCCTCGTACCATTTAAATGCATATCAAAATTGAAAAATCTGGCTAAGTTAGGGACTAGAAAATGTATTCGTGTGTAAAAAGGTAAGAATTTTATTTTCAGATGAGTACACTTATAGAAATAAGTCTGTAAATATAGCAAAAAAAGCTACTAAAAATTAATTAAAACTGAGCTTGCAGAAAAAACTGCTAAAACTAGCAGATTTTTTTACTAAATATTAGTATGTAATATAAGAATTGGAAGCGACTTACCCTATAAATAAGGTACATATTGGAAGTTGTTGTAGATACTCCAACATATATCCAATTTATTTGGCAAGTATCTTCCAATCACCACTTTAAATCTAGACATGACAGCAAAAAATGTAAAAAATCCCATTTTTGGGATTTATTTTTTATTTTTGGGAATTGTGGGATTGCGTAGAGCAAATCATATATTCGGACAAAAATTTCACATTGTTCACTTAAAAATCTATTTAAGTCCAAAAAATCATATTAATAAATATTTTATTGAATAGTGAAAATTACATTTTAACACAACCTGAAATTTTCAGTTTTTGTTCAAGAGTACTAAATGCGATTATTTTCAAAAATGCCGCTATCTACAGTTAATTTTCTTTCCAGCGATAGGAAACATTTACAGATATTTTATAACTTCTTTACAGGAAATCTTCAAAAGTTACCCATATGAAAGTAAAAACTTAAGCTCGATATTATGCCTGTTCCAAATTTCTTTTCAGTCGGACTACTAAGTAAGAAATGACCGAATTATTTCCAAAAATGTTATGATATATCCCACTGTGTAACGGTAAAGGAGTTTTTTTTGCGACTGGAGCATTTAAACATTTTTTAATCAGACATTTTTTATCCGGTATTTAAAAGAAAATTACCTGGTATTTAAAATTTATACTTTTTTATATTGTTAATATAAATACGAATAGATTTTTTTAACAAGAATTAAAATTTTCCTATTTTTCTAAACTTTTTCAACTTCTACGATTGTACCATAAAACATTAGCTTCGCATCTTCTTTTAAAGCTAATGTTTTATGGTACATTTTCTCTGCATACAAAATTTTGCTTCTTTCTCCTTACCGAGTCATTTTTTTGGGTGTGTATTATTCAATTTGGGAAATTTCTGGAGAAATGTTTTAATTAGTTTGCGCACATTCTGTTTGGGTATAACAAAAATAAAAATCTGGCCAGCCTGGCTACATAGAGGTGATATATTGTAGGTTTCATTCGGTTATCTGTATTGGATAATTTAACTGGAGATGCATTTTTACTTATTTTTTAATTTTTATTTGGTTTATCCAAGGAATTTGAACATATCCAGTATTCTATAGCAATTGGACAAACTAAAGAAAAATAAAAAAATAAAATACGTGAAAAAGGTCTCCTGGTTAATTATGATTTTGACGCTTACGTCTTTTTTTGGCGGTTAGGGCTCGTTATTTTACAGATAACAGCAACTTTTAGCACACTTAAATGAAAAAATGCAAAATACATTCCAAAATTGCAAAAACAGTAAAATCGCACTTTAGAAAGAATAAGTTATTTTGGATTACAGATCGTAAAAATAGACAATCGCAGTTTTTAGAAGATTTTTCATCATAGTACACTAGTTTTCAAATTTGTTGTAGTTTTTGAAAAATTAAAAACGTAAATTAAATCACGAGTTTTTAAAACTGTAAAGGCCTAAAAACGGGACTATCTACACACAGAAATAAAATATGGTTGCAACATGATTGCGGCCACAAAACTATGTTTCATACAGCCATAAATGGTTGTTTCAATTAAATTATTATTGTATGTATCAATAATATTTCCGCAATAATCATGTTATAGTAAAACTCTCTCTTTCGGTTATCATATTATTCTCTTGCCTACAATCATAATATATTATTTATTATTATTTTCCTCTCTCTAACTGAAGCTATATTATAGTTGCTCCAACTATAAGATGATCAGTCTGTTTTTATGAGTGTCTTCGCTGTATTAGTGTCATTCTTTTTTAAATTAAATAATATTAAAAAAAAGACATAATAAAAATAGAAAAACAGCGCTGTAGCGTTAATTGCAATGACGATATTTTTAGTTTCAGAAGCAGGAGCGGGCCCAGAAAAAGAGTTTGAAGGGAAATTAGAGTACTTTTGGTAAACTTTTTTTATCGTTTTTACAATTTTGTATTCAAAAATTTTAATTTGGAGAGAGGAACTGTCCCATTTTCCCACCCCCTGGAACCGCGCCTGGACAAAAGGTATAATTTGGTAGTATCAACCCGGTCTACCATGGAGGCATAGGCAAAAGCTAAATTGACACGCATCCCTTTAATTAAGTTATTGTTTATTATACATAAAAGTGTTATAAATTAAGTACAATGGTGATCAAAAAGTGATTTATTTTTAAATTTATTGTACTCACGCAAAATAAATTGTAAACAAAAGAAATTTTAAGAAATATGAAAGAAAAATTTAAACATAATACACGTGCTTTTTTGTCTGTAGTACGATATAATCATAATATGGTAATATAATCATAATATGGTAATAAATATTGCCGAAATTCTTTTCCATGATCATAATATGATAACTAGGACTAAGTATATGATTATAGTGCAAATATTATGATTGTTACAAACATGTTATGATCATTATAAATGTATTGTTAAATTGTATTCTTAACATTATTTTTATGCGTATTTATGCTGTAATCACATGTTTGCATTATTTAATTTTTCCTGACAAATTAAGATTTATGCTGAAAATGAGAAAGTATCATTTTACTTTTTTAGATACTAAAAGTAGACATCGCATAGCGACAAAATAATGATATATGTAACTCGTTAATAACCCAAATCTTATTATTATAAAATTTGTTTATTTAAATGTGTAAATTATTAAATAAATAAATATACGTTTGTACTATTAAAAAAAAAAAAAACATGCATAACTTTTTAATCCAGCTTCAACAGAATGCTGGGAAAATAGTGTAGGAATCATACTATGATAATTTATAAACATTTCCATAACCATAATATAATAATATTGAGATCAATTGGGAACCATAATATGGTAATCTAATTATGATATTATGATGAAGAAAAAGATAATAACAATGTCACAACCATAGTAACATGGTTGTCGCAATCATAAATCCAAAAATGTATGACGCTCTTCTAACATGGTTGTCCCAACCTGTGCTTGTATATGGCTCCAAAGTAAATGCTTTTTGAAAGTTCTTTCATGTTAGTATGTATTTATGATTAAAAAAGTTGAACAAAGTTTTCTTTCACTGAATGTGTTTTGGACGTGTTTTGAAACAAAACATGTTTTGTACATGATTTCCCATACATTTTTGGCACCAAAACATATATTTTGCTCAAAACACGTAAGTGGAAATGCAGTTTTTGGAATTTTTGTTTTGATAATTTTAAAGTAATGATGATTTTGAGGGGGAAAAATATGTATTTCGTTATAATATTTTAGAATTATTTCATTATGGAATTTTAGGTTATTTCGTTTGTGTTATTTTAAGTTTAAAATAGTTCCTTGAAACGGCATTGAATCGTTATCGATATTTTGGTTTAGTGTTTGCCAACCATGATTTTAACTAATTCTCTGGAAGCATTAAGTCATACATTACCCGCTTGTTCGGCAAATAGCAATTGTCGCTTTGCAAATAGTTATATAAGCAGCAACCCTACACTAGTAATTTCACTATCTCTAAGTAATGCATAAAAGCGACAGTTGTCCACACTGTTTTGAAACAGCTGTTGCACGCTCCTCTTTGATATTTTATTTCGTCATTCGTTTTGTGAAAATTTGCGAAAAAGGTCGTCTTTGTGTTAAGTTGTCTCAAAAAAATAAGAAATACCAAATCATTTGTGAAAAATAATTGAATTAACCAGGTAAAACCTAAAAAGAATAATAAAAAAGTGTTAAAAAAAGAGTTAAAAGTTAAAAAAAAGTTAATTTATTAATTTTTAGCCAAAGGTGCAGTTTGATACACTTGATACGTGCAGAGAAAAGTTCCGTCCTCCAATAGTTGTGGCTGAAGTCCAACAACAACTCAAATCACTCCAAGAAACTGCAGATAATCTGCAATTACAATTGAATGTTGTACAAGGTAAACACTTAACTTTACAACAGTATTCTATTTTAACATATTAATATTTATTTTCAAACATTTTCATGTTATAGGCCAGCTTAAAGTCATACTGGAGTCGGTATGTGATACGAAAGCAGTGGTTGGCAAACTTTTGCGGCAGCACTATGAGGATGAGCCCTTGCAGAAGCAGTTCCCCATAAAGACGGAACAAGAACTGCTTAAGTTAAATGAAGAAATATGTCCCGGAAATAGAAATCAATAAGTATGTAATTTTTAGTAAATATGTGTACATATTTGTATGAAACAGGGATGTTCATAATTATTTTTTCACTTTTTTTCCATTATTTCTGTTTTTACGTAGGTTAAAGCAATGAAATCTATATTGGAAACTGGCGGAGTCCTAAAAAACCTCAAATATATAATTGACGACACTGTCACCATGGCATATAACGTTGATGGAGTACACGGCAAGCAGAGCCTTAAAACGCTGGACAATTTTTATAAAGCACTGTTAGGTAAAATTTAAATTTTCTTTATTTGTATAGATATTAAAACTTTACTTCTAGATGCCATCTCATTGTTAAAAGACAGCCAGGGGCCGCCAGAGGAACAGATCCGAAAAGCCATGCAAAGGCAGAAAAAACGACAGTTTAAAAACAAATCCGTTTTAAAACCTCCAGAGGACGCAATTCAAACCTTATTAAATCATATCTTGTAATATATAACTCATTATCATTATCATTATTTTTAATTTTCCTGTAAATATAACTTTTAAATGAATTCATTTTACTTTTGCTTTGAAATATATAACTAATTTAATTTTTAATTTTCCTGTAAATATAAATTTTAATGATCTCATTTTACGTTACCCTTAAAATATGTACCTAATTAAATAATAATTTGTAAACTTTCTTTAAATGAACTGATTTTTAATTTAATTTCAATTTAATTTAATAAAATATAAGTATATAATTTTCAGAAAACATGTTTTTTCCTTTTTCATTCATATTCCCAATTTCACTAGCTATTTAGCTGGTTAGAAAATACCATTAAATTCATATTGCGGCTTTCACTAGTGAAATAACCCGAGAAAAGTAATGCAATGGGTAGACAATTATACCCCTCGTAGGACAACTCCATGTTAAATTCACCAGTCTAATACATGTAAAGTAGATTGGACAATAACTAGTGCTGGTTCCTAATGTATAGACAAATTGATAGTTCGGCACTAGTAACACGAACAAGCGGGTACTTCCCCGCTAACACTAATAAATTTTCACATTGATAACATGATAACTAACACAATTAAAGTATAAAAAAAATAATGTTTGGTTTTTTTTTTATTGTTAGTTCTTATCAGAAATCTAAATTGGTGGTAAATTAAATAACAAATTAACAAAATTTCGTGATTTATCTACTCACCGTTGAACAACAAAAAATATGTAGTATAATTTAAAATTAATTAAGATGAAGAAGATTTTGTATATCAGCAACAATTATTACAAACACAATTATAATAAAATTTAATTATTTTAATTTTATAAAATTTTTATTTTAATTATTTTCTAATTTTTTTTTTTTATTTTTTTTAATTTTTTATTTTATTTATTATTAAATGTATTACCATAAAGTAATTTAAATATTTCTTTTAATTTAATTTGTTTTATTAAATTTTTCACCTTGAATATATTATTATTTTATTATATATACAGTGGGGAGCACTCGTGAGTACACATGTAAGTACTTTTTACTCTTTGGTACTATTTACCTTTTTAATTCTTCAGTCCGAAAAATATTTGACACTACACGCAGAAAAAAACTGGCGGAATATTATCGAAGTGCTTAGTAATTATACAAATAACATAAGTTTGAAGTTAGTTCTACAAGGTTCTAGAAAAATCTTTACAAATTTTTGTAAAATATGTATGTGTATACAAGCCTAGTGAAAAATTTCTAAAAAAAATTCATATTTTTTATTAGAGCTTTGTAAAACTAACTTGGAACTTATAATTGAAGAGTTTATTGTAAAAACATGATACGCCACATTTAATGTTTTATGGATTTTTCGCTGTTTTCTAGGCATCCATTGTCTAATATTTGATAGAAGCCATACTTTAAGACTTATTACAAGTACCTTGATTACAAACGTCTAGCAAAAGTTATTTTTTTGCATTTTTCCAATCTTTGAAAGGCGAAAAGAAACTCAAAATAAAATGTGGCTTTTCAAGTTTTTACAACAAGCCCTTCAATTATAATTACTAAGCACTTCGATAATATTCCACCAGTTTTTTTCAGCGTGTAAAACAAAAGTATACTTTTCTACAGGTATAAGGTACGCTGAATCCAAATCTGGTCTCAGAACCACACTCCATGATCAGGCGTTCGAGCTATACTAATTGCAAAAGTGTAGTTTTTGATCAAAATGATCCGATTTTTCATTTTCCTGGAAATACATTTTTCGTAATAAAGGATGTTTTTTATACAGGTATAGAACTTTAAGTTGGCAACACTTTTTTAACTGGCGGCCATTTTGTCAGCTGAATTATGTTTAGTTTGGTTTGGCATTTCAACATGAATAGACTGACGCCTGAACAACGCTTTCAAATTGTGCAAATTTATTTTGAAAACCATGGTTCTGTTCGAAATATGTATCGCACACTACGTCCATTTTACGGTCAACATAATCGTCCATCAGAGCAATTAATTCGATTAACTATGGAACGTTTTTGCGCCACGTTTAATATGCATCCACAGAGACGTCGTACTGTGCGTACAGAAGAAGTCATTGCTGCTGTACAGGCCCGGATTATCCATAAGGCAATGTAGGCAACTGCCTAGGGGCCCCTTATCGGCTAGGGGCCCACACTCAAAATTTAGTTGAAGAATTATGTGTAACTAACCCTCAATGAAAAAAATATTATTGCCTTGTTTTTTATATTAAATCGTCATATTTTAGTACATGAATGAATGCATTTGAATTTTTATAGAATAATATAAAACTTTATCGTAGCTTTTTAACAACAACTTGTCAGAGGACGGCACTGCCAGAACAGCTTTTTTAAAGCAACTCTATATTGAAAATGATATATTCGAAAAGGTTAACTTTCAAGATGTTTTAAACGATTTTGTATCTAAAAAAATAAGAAGAGTTCATAAAAACCTATTGTACTTTATAAAACGATTTAATAAAAAAACACGCATATATTCCATTCATTTGTTTAAATTTTTTTATTGAATACCATGATGTCATATCTTCGTAATGTAATAAAAAAACACCGTTATTATGAAAAAAATAAATTATGGTAAAAAAATATGTTTTATGAAGTATTAAAAAGGGTGAAGGGGCCCGAGACATGAATTGCCTAGGGGTCCCGACATATTTAATCCGGCCCTGCTGCTGTAGAGCGTAGCGTAGAGGAAGACCAATAGACCAGAGGAAGTCAATGGTGCCCGCTATAGAGCCATGATTACTGACTTTTTTGAACATCAATTAAACAACAATGATGTGGAGGAGCTGTGATTTCAACAAGACGGCGCAACATGCTCGTGCCATAACTGATTTATTGAAGGAAACGTTTGGTAACCGCATAGTTTCACCAAGATCGTGCGATTTAACGCCGCTGGACTATTTTCTGAGGGGATATGTGAAGTCGCTAGTCTAAGCCCGAAACGATTGACCACTGGAAGCGCAACATTCGCAGCGTTATTGCCAATATACGGCCACAAATGATGGAAAAAGTCATTGAAAATTGGACCTCCAGATTAGACTACGTTCAAACCACCCGTGGCGGTCATATGAAAGTATTCATATTTAAATTATAATGCCAGAAGATTATCTCTCGAATATAGTAAATTTCATGTCAATTTAAAAAATTCATCTTTGTTTTATTCCATTTCAAAGTTATATACCTCTATAAAAAAAACACCCTTTACTTGTATCGTCACCTGAACGCACTACTCTTACCAATTGTTTCAGTTTATGAATTTTTAAGATAATTTATTTTTTTTATAAACATATTGTAAATTGAAATTGAAGTTGTAACTGTAATTTTAAAGTCCGACAGTGTAAAATTTTAAAAAAATTCATGTTCAACCGACAATAATTTCAAGAAAAAATAAGACATCTTAAATATTCGAAAACTAAAAAAAAGTGTAAGAGTAGTGTGTTCAGGTGCCGTTAAAAGTTTTATAAAAAATATATTTCCAGGATGGTGAAAAATCGGGAGCATTTTAATCAAAAACGACACTTTTCCCGTTAATATACCTCGAACGCCTGATGTCGGAGAGTGGTTCTGAGACCAGATTTGGATTCAGCGTATCTTATACATTTAGAAAAGTTTACTTTAGTTCTAGTTTCAAATATTTTTCGGCATCAATCTTTAGGTGTAAAAAGTACTTACATGTACTCACGAGTGCTCCCCACTGTATTTTTATTTTGTATTTGTTGTAATTCTATTATTTAACCACGTACAATTATATCTATTTGTTTTTTACCGCTTTTTTCTCGTTTAATACACTACACTTTAACAACAACGATAGAAAAACACAGCTTTTTTTGTTATAAATAGCAATAAAAGTAACAACAACAACAACAATTATATATTTTTCACAATATGTATCCCACCAAACACGACTTGAGACTCCCCAAAACACGACACCAACAACAACAGCACTAACCACACCACACACAAACAAAAACCACTGTATATATGAATGAGTCTCAGCTTTAACTTACACACGTTAAAACCAAGAAATTCGTATAGAAAAAATTGCTACGTATTAAGAAAAAAAAAGTGGTGTCAGCGAAGGTGTTTGTTTTATAATTTTTTTTTTTTCAATTCATATTTTCTTTCACAATTTCATGATTTTCTTTAAAAATTCTATTGATTTTTATTAATTTTTTATTAGATTTTATATTTTAATAATTTTATAACCGATTTTCGCGTTAATTTTTAACAAATTTATTAAAATTTGCACAAGACGGAAAAAATCAACAAGTGTTCCAATAAGACAAGACGTTTTAATGAGAATAAAGGAAAGAAAAAAACCAATTGGAATGTCTAGTTAGAGAGAGAAAGAGAATGTTTAAAATAGAGAGAACAATAAAACAAACTGTCAAAAACAGATGATCGTTAAATGTAAACAAAGCTACAAAAAACTGTGATGCCAGCTTGAAAAATTTATAAACAATAAGGGGACTTTTAGAAAATAGCACGAAAATATAGAAATATAAAAAGATCAGACTGGATATTCTGCAACACAATGACACGATGACACTCCTAGCCAAATTTCACTTTTTTGCAGAACCCCTCTTTGAAATACATACATTTTAAAAGACTTAGGTACGCTGAATACAAAACCAATTTATAAAATAAAATTGTCTCATTTGCAGTTATTGAAATATCGCGGCTACATTAGGCGCACCTAAATCTTTTAGTAAATACATACTTAATCCAAAGGCACCCACTCAGAAAAAGATAAACGGACTACCACAGACAAGGTACATCAACAGTTGTTAGAAGTGTTGACAAAAAGTGCTTTCCCAATACGTAAATAATAACATCATTAGACAAAAGGTCCGTCTGTTCAAAAAGTGTCGGACAAGCACTGCGGAAACAAAATTTCCAATGTTGGTAAAACTATGAAATAGGTGGTCTAATAAGAGATTTTCCAAAATATAATTTAAAAAAGTTCACCCGAGTAAATGACTTATATATATTTATATATAATCATATAGCACCATACAAAATTAGACAAAATTATATATGCGGTTTGCAAAACGTTTCAAATTCTGCAGTAGTTATATTAATTATATCGGCAATTCCACGATAGATCAGATTAGCAGATAAGATTAGCAATAAGCGACCCCTAAAACTTTCCGAAAAAATATTTGATACAAATCCGATGACTTTTTTAAAAAAATCATCCGCCATATTGGATTCGCCTTTTTTAATTTTGCAAATTTAATGTCAGATTCGTAATCAGCGATCCTAAAAACTATTAAGTGGCAATTTTGAAGCAATTTTGAATATTGGATCTGTCATTTTATTTTTAGTTCCGTGACACCAAAAGCTAACGTGTGCCAATTTTTAAGCCGATTCCGTCACTCCTTCGCACATTTTTAAGGGTCTCTGAAAGTACACTGTTAGAATTTTCCTTTATAGAATTAATGAAACGATTTCATTAGTATGGATTCATTGATTTAATGAATAATTTCATTAGCTGAATTAAAATTCATTAATACTGTTAATTTTTCATAATTTCTTTTAATAATTTTTCATAATTTCATAAATAAAAATTCATTAAATCATTGAAAAAATTGTTTCTGTCTAATATCTCAATCTTTTTAAAAAGTGTATTAGCAATAAATTAATTTAAGTTTTGTAATAAAAAGTATCAATTTTATTCATTAAACACATGAAACTTTCATAAGTTTATGCTAGAGTTAATGAAAAAAAATTCATATGCTTTATGAAATTTGCATTGGGTCAATGAAACCATTTATTAAAATTTATTTAATGAAGCATCATTCATTGATTCAAAGAAACATTTCTTTGGGGACGTTTTTATGAAAAAATTAATTGTATTAATGAAGGAATTCATTAATACTACGAACAAATTTCTATCAGTGCAGTATCTCCGCATCCATATTTGCTAAACTATCATTACCTCCACATAGCAGCACTCGACTTTTAAAAGTAGAGATATGCACCAAAATTTTAAGCCATTAATCTGTACATCAAGCTCAATTTTGGAGAGCAGGGAGTCTCCCATTTACAAAGTATGCCCCTTATATATGAGTAATTTCAATATTTTTCGACGCCTAATGAAACTGACTTTAGATGCCTCTTATTTCTCAAGGTTTTTTTTTTTTAATTGAGAGAAACGATGGACAGGGCTAGGTAGACTATACTTAAAAATTTTACGTTGAAAAGTCTTCACCTGAAGAATTAATGACCATTTCAAAGTCGAAAACGCTGAAAAATTACTGGAAACACAAGAGTTTTGTCATACATTTTATTTTTTTGCTCATAGCTTCAGATCGCATTCTAATGTATTTACAAACAATTTTTAAAAACATTTAATTTCGAATATTAAGCTCATGCTTAAGTAATGTGCAAGTCCTTTATAATAAGATTATTAAATTACTATACTAATTGTTTTTAATTGAATCCATAATGCCCTTCATTGGCGGCTCAAAAACAATTTCATATTTTTATTTTCAGCAAAAATGAAATTTTTATAATTTGAAAAACTAAATCAACTTAAAATCATCATGGATTTGAAAATATCTAAAAACGATGCCATATTATTGGCATATTTTATACTATTAACTAAATTTGTCAAATGCAATGATTCAGATGATGATGAAAAATATAATGTGGGAGGTGTTTTGGCGGATTTTGAAAGTGAAAAACATTTTCGTTTAACCATATCGGTAAGCTTTTGTTAAAACATATTTAAACAATAACGATATTTAAACAGTATACTTTCTTTTAGCATTTAAATTTTGATCAAAATTATAAAACAAGTCGTAATATGACTTATTATGGCAAAACTGTACGTATGGATAAAAATCCCATTAAAACAGTTTTTAATGTCTGTGATAAATTAATTGATAAAAGGGTAAGTTTTTTTTTCATATACATATATATATTTTTTATTATGTTTAAAAATTCCATTTAAAAGTCAACTGGTTCTACTTTTAAGTCCACACGATGATCACTACCATATGTATGTATTATTTCCAATTCACCCAATAATGTCATTATAAAATATAGAATATAAATCGATAGCATAAATATGCCCAAACTTCGCCGCATTACAAAGTTTGTGGAACAGGCAGCAAATAGTAGTATACTTAGACCAATTGCCATAAAAATTGTAGTATTCTCACCCATAGTGCCATCAGCAACATTCTGAAAATTTTTGGATAAATTTTTTATTGATTTAGAGACCGAAATAAAAAATAATAAATACCATTTTATTAGTTTTTAATCCTTCAGAAGTGGCTGCTTTATATGTCATACCCATACCAAGGCCAATTAATATGTCTAAAAGAAAATATTACACATTTAGCCAAAAGCGGGAACATATTATTTTAACAATATGGCATCAATATATTTGAAAAGCTAAAGCTGTATAAAGCACAGACGTAGGTAGTATTTTTAAAATTGGGGTTAATTAAGGGAAATTGTATAAAATATTACTTTGTCCAAACTAAGGCATTGTTTTGCCATTGTCCGCCCCAAACATATTTTAGTGAAATTCCGTTCACTTTAAAGTCAGTACAGTCATAGAAATAAAGGTGAAAATTTTGCAGAAACGGAAACTAAAAGTTTGTTAATAATTACATTGCAGAAAAAACTGCTAAATTTAGAAGATTTTGTTGGTAAATACTAGTAAAATAAGATCAGCTAAAACAAAACTGTTAAATTTAAAAAATGTTAGTAATAATCGAGATAAATTCTAGTTAATTGAAAATAGCAAGTTATTCCGCTAAAATCGGCAAAAATTTGGAGACTAAAAATAGAAATTTTAGCAGATTAATTTGCTACTGTCAAGTAACTCGAATTTACCTCAAATATGACTTAATGTTTGCAGATTCAATAGATTTATTTACGCTATTATTATCCTACTAATATTTAATCCGCTACTTTTAGCAATTTTTCCTGCAACGTCAACTTGCACTAATTTCTAGTCGCTTTAGCAAAAAATGTTACAAGGGAGGTATCCCTACCTGAAACGGCAGATATTAATGGACTTCGGATATGTTATAGAGAATACAAATTTATGGGACCCGTGTGTCTTTTTTAGCTGCCCAATCTCATGTGTCGAGTTTTTTCCGATATTCAAAACCGTTCGGTTTTTATGCGACTAATTAAAAAATGTAGTAACTCTGAGTCCACTATGTAGGCAATATGGGTATACAAATTTTTGTTTTCTTGAATACTTTAAACCAAATAAATATACAAATAAAATAAATAAAAAATCTACAAGTTTTCATACAAAAACAAATGACAACATATTCAAAATTCTAAAAAATCTGCGAGTTCAGTCCGGCATACCTCCCTTGTAAGTTTTTCCTATTAGTGTATATCAGGCGCGGATCCAGAAAAAAATTTAAAAATTTTAAAAGAGCTTAAGATCTTTAAAAAAATTTGTTATATCGCACTTGATCAACAATAGGGTATTAACTCAAAATTTTAAAATTTTCAGTAGAGTCAAAAAACTGTTTATGGCCACATTTTAACAAAATTTAAACAGATCATAATAAGCAAATTCCATTTGAAAATATATATACATTGTTTTTGTTTTAAATTTTACCACTCATTGCAAAAAAAAAATTAATTTTTTGAGTTAATACCATTTTTTTGAAATTTTGTCGATTTAAATTTATAGAACAAAACAAATTTTATCAACAAAACAGTATCAACTCAAAATACAACCAAATATAAATAAAACAGTTTGATTATTTTTAACATAAAAAAGGCTCAAATCAAAATAATACCTTTTTTATGAAAATATACGATTAATTTCTATTTGAACTTTTGTATTAACTCGAATTAATACCTTTTTGTTGAAATAAAGGTAATTACTACATTATCATGAAAATGGTCTCAAAAGTGGTTTTCGAGATGAAAGAGTAATCGGAATACGTTGAAATTTTTACAATAGATACATATTGATGTTGTTAGTTAATTTCTTGAAAAAAGTGATATTTTAAAAATTTTGAGTTAGTACCCTCTTGTTGATCAAGTGCGATATATAAGTTTCTAATTCTTAAAACAAAAATTTTATCAATGAAATTATAATAATAATTTCCCTGAACAATTCACCCAATGTGAAGACGAAATTTTGGAAATAAATAATTATAATTTATAAATAAAAGATCTTTTTTATATTTTTTTACATTTTTGTATTGAAAATTGTTATTTTGGGGGAGGAAATGTCCCATTTTCCCTTACCTTGGATCCGCGCCTGGTGTATATCGAATCGTTTTTAAAATATATTTTATACTATTTTTATACTTACTAAACAAGGGACCACCAAAACAAGCAGCAAAACTCATTTTCTGATAACCGGAACGGGCCAGCGATATATTGGACACCAAATCACCAATGCTATTGCCCCAGGCTAATAAAGTACAACCCAGAAAGGAATTACTACGATGTAAAACTAAGCCCAAAACATTTAAAACGCTAATTGTTTCGGCAGCACAGGAATATATTATATAAACGGAGCCAACAGCAGCTATAATGGCAAAATACTGAAATGGAAAAAAATTATACTCAAATTGAATTAGCAGAAAATTGAAATAGCTTTTTAATCGCAAAAGCTTCAGAGTCCCCATTATGGAGGAAGATATTTTTAGAAATTCACGTGTTGAAAAGAAATAGTTTTAAATTCATATTTAAGTAAGAGCTTTTTAGAAATTCAGGACTAAATGGGAGCTCTTTTTTAATTACCGATCAAGTGAGAGCATTTTCTACGATTGAATTTGTATTTATCTACGACTGAATGAGAGCTTTTTATAAAGGTACGACTGAAAGAGCTTTGTAGAAATGAAAGAAAGAATTTTTGATATAAACGAATGAATTAAAGCATTTAAAAATCCACCATATAATAGTTTTCAGAAATGCACGACTAAAGTTGAGCTCTTTAAAAATACTTGATAGAATTGGATTTCTTTTTTAAACTCCAGAACTGAATGAGATCTTTTTTAAAATCTTTCTTAAAATTGAAGATTTTTAAAAATCAACGATGTAATCACTTTGTAGAAATGCACGTTTGAATTAAAGCGCTTTAGAAATTTGGGATTGAATGAAAGATTTTTTGATATCCACAAATGAAAGGATTTACAAAATGCACTATTAAGTAAAAAATTTCAGAAGTGCATGATTAAATTTGAGCTCTTTAGAAATATATGATAGAATAAGAGCTTTTTTTAAATCGCCTACTGAGTGTGATCTTTTTTTTTTTAAATCGTTCATTAAATGAAAGCTTTTCAAAAATCATCGATTTAATTAAAGCTTTTTTGAAATCGTGCATGAAATGCAACTTTTTTTAATTTAATGATAAAATGATAGATTGATGCATATAAACTTTTTAGAAAAGCACTATTAAATAAAGAGCTTTTTTAAAAGTGTACATTTCAAAACGAGCTTTTTTAAATAAACAAATTAATACGAGTCTTTACGAAATGCTCCATTGAATAAAAGCTAGAAATCTACGAGAAAACAAAAGATTTTAAAAAATAAGAGAATAATTTAGAGTTTTTAATTTTACAATTAAAGAAGAGATTCCAATTTAAGAAAGAGCTTTAAGAAATTCGCGATTGTACCAGATATCAGAACTTGAATAAGGTTTTTGGAATTTCATAATTTATTTTAGAAATCCACGTTTACGTCAGAAAATGAAATTTAATTAAATTTAATAAGAGCTTCTTATAATTTTACAATTGAATGAAAGCTTTATAGAAATATGTATGGGAAATTGTTTAGGAATTTTGTCTTTAATGAGAGCTTTTACAAAAATACACGCCTAAGATAACTTTTGAGAAATTTACATATTAGTTGCAAGTACAATTTTATTTATCTTTAAGAAGTGCCTCATTGAATAAAATCTCTAAATCTGTAATAAAGTAAAAGCATTTAAGAAATATACGATTAAATAAGCTTATGAAACGATTAAATAAGTCTTGGAAGCTATATCTCGATTGAATGCGTGAATGAAATTCGATTGAATTTATTGCACACGTTTTAGTATTCTCCAATAAAATATGAGGCTCAATTTAAGAGACAGTTTTAATGAAAGCTTAAAGAAATCCGCGATAATATCAGAAGTTAAAATTTAATTCAATTAAATTACAGTTTTATTTAGAATTTCGCATTTGAATTAAAGTTTTTAATTACGTTTTACAGCAGCGTTCCACAATTAAATGAGAGCTTTTTAGCATTCCACGATTGAATGACAGCTTTTTTGAAATTCACGTTTGAACTTCTATTTAAACGAGTGATTTTACGAAAATACACTCTTATATTGAAGCTTTTAAGAAATTTACGAATTACTGAGAAGTACAAGTTTGATTAAATTTGATAATAGCTTAAAATTTTTGTTTATTTGATATTTTAGAAGTTATTTATTGTATTTAAAAAAAGCTTTAAAGAAATATATTAAAAAAATGTTCAATTTAATGAGAGGAATATTTATATAAGCTTAAATTGAACTAAAGATTTAAAAATACAAAATTCTATAGATCTTGGTATACTTATATTAGAGCTAAAGAAAACCATCTTGAAGCTTATCTTTGAAAATTAACGATTTTATATTATCCAATACAAAAATTCAGAGCTTTTTAAAATTCCATTATTGAATTAGAGCTTTTAAAATCCGTATTATAAGATAAATTCGGCAATTGATACAAAACTTTAGAATAATTCACCACATAAAGCTCTGCAAAAGTTTTTTAGATTTCAATCAAAACTTCTTCAAAATCCGCAAGAGAATTTAAATTAGAAAATCATATATGCTTTTAATTTAAATCCTTCTAAAAATACCTGACTCATACGACAATTGTAATTACCTTCTGAAATGATGGTGTTCGATCAGTTCTGGATTTGAAAAACATTAAAATTGATAATGGCATAGTCAAAAGAGACGATAAAGTCCATAAAGGTACATCAAAGACATATAAATCCACTATAAAGACAAAATCTTAAATAAAAATTTCAAACTTATACCCAAACCTTTACTCACTTGTAGCAAATATTACAAACATAGGTAAAGTTACACATTGTATACAATTCAATAATTTCGACCAACCATGATCATCCAATTCATAGTCCACCACCGGTATTAAGCATCTTAAAAATAATACTATGGGAGATTTTACAATCATAAAAGCTTTTGCAACTTTACCACTTTCCTCCCATTCATTCATATCGATGGGATTAATACTTATTAGAAATTGTTGAAATAATTTAGAATTTGCATATTTTTTACCCGGATAGTCAAAACTGGATCTTAAGGTTTGACTAACACGGGAGGTACGTGAATTACGTGAAATTATTTCAAAATTTGCATCTTTAGAAAGGCGTTCAAAAACTTCTGAATCTGTGCATAAAAATTGAGAGAAAATTCATTGAGTGTTATTAAAATTTTAAATTTAAAGATATTTTGTACACTCAAAACATTTTTACAGTTACTATGTGACGGTTGTTTGTGTACCAATCAGTAGTTGTGTTTAACTGCAATTACAGTTGTTTTTCTATAAAACAGTACAAAACAACTGTTATGCAAGTTATTTAACAAAACAACTGCAGAAAAATACGGTATTTTTGTTATTTTATTATATTTTTAAAATACCGAAAAAAAACCTCTTTAAAAAAAAGATTAGTTTAACAGTTGTTTCAAAATTTTTCTAGTACAAAATGTTCAGTTATATTTACGACATTGTCCGTTATTTTTAATACATTTGTTATTTATTTTTTTAACTGTTAAAAACAACTATATTTTTAGTTATTTTACCGTTGTCGCCTTATTAATTGATTTTACATTTATTTTAACTGTTATTTTTAGTAGATTCTGTCAAACTTTTTTGATCGTATACTTACCAAAGATATCCAAATCATTTCTGTTGCGCAATTCTACAAATTATAAAATTTATTTAGTTTCTTTTAAATTTAGTTGATAATATAGAAGTTTAAAAACTACCTCGGAGCTTTCGTACTATTAAATATTGATCTATAACCACAACACTGATGTAAAACAAATATATAATCAAAATTACTGAAATGAGAAAAGAAAAAAAATAAATCTGTATTGCAATGTTTTTACTCAAAAGTAATTACTCTAATAGGTTCAATTCGCGATTAAAACTAAATCGACCATTGAGTATGAGAATTTAAAGAAATTCTTGAATAATAAGAATAAACAATAACATCAATTTACGATAGCATTTAAGGATCCGGAAATTTTCATTTGAATCGGAATTAGTTTTGATGCAAATCAAAGATTCAATCCGAGAATTGCGGAAGTTTAGAATTTTTAAACACTTGCGATTTAATCTTAGAATTTTAGAAAATCAGACAAACTTTCGATATAAAAAAACTATGGAATTGGAGAATTCCACAACTTTAGTAATTGTTAACCCTTTGACGACGAATGTTTCATATATGTCCCAGTTTTACTTTTTGCCAATTTAGAAAAACCTGCAGGACAATTGTAACAAAGCTTTTTGTGTGTGTATATTGGCAGCACAATAGGCTCAGAACCTCACAAAGTCAATTCAAAGTAAAAAAATTAGTTTTTTGTATTTTATGAGCGTTTCTGTTTTTAGTTTTTAAAATGATAAAAAATCATCTTTTAGAATATACAAAAATGGTTATTAGTTTTGTATTAGGCATAACTCAAAGCAAAATACAAAATTTAAATTTGGACAAAATCTTAACCCATTAAGCAGCGACCGCCCATTAATTCTTTAGCTTTCATACTAAGTATATTTCTCCGATAGGGAGAGCAGTAAAGCACCAAAAGCAGCGCAAAATTTATTTTTAGTCATAGACCCAAGTCTTCACGAAGTTCCGTATTAAAAAAAAAAAAAATAGTCAGCGATTTAAGTTCTGTCATCAAAGGGTTAACGTTTGGGATTGAATCTGAGAAATTTGAGAGTTTAGTTCCTTGAATAGAGAAGATATTTTGAATTTGAATTATGCAGCATATTTGAAATAATTATGCAGCATATTTGAATCAACTATGTAGCATATTTGAATTAACTGTGCAGCATATTTAAATCAACTATGCTGCGTATTAAAATTGAATATGCTGCATATTTGCTTCAACTATGCAACAACATATTATATTTGAATCAATTATGCAGCAAATTTGAATAACCTGTGCAGCATATTTGAATTAACTGAGCAGCATATTTGAATTAACTATGCAGCATATTTAAATTAACTAACCAGCTAACTAGAACCAACTATGCAAGTCTAAAAACTTGACTGCTTATATTTCTTGAATTTTTCGAAAATTCGACATTTTATTTTTAATAACCCTTTCAATACCAATTGGACATACACTCAGAATATTTAATATTTTCTAAATTTCAAATGATATTTTCTGAATTTCAATTGACATTTTCTGAATTTTAGAAAATATCAATTAATGTATTCTGATTTGCAATTGATGTGTTTCTAAATTTCAATTAGTATTTTCTGAATTTCAAATAGTATTTTCTGAATTTCAATAGATATTTTCTGAATTTCCATTGATATTTTCTAAATTTCAAATGTAAAATCTGAATTTCAATTGATATTTTCTGATCTGCAAATGGAAATCCATTTTATAATTTGATGAAATTAGATATAAATTTATATAGTTATTGAGGAAAATAAGGAACTGTTTGTATCCATTTTTATCTAATAACATTTAATTATATCTAATTCGATATAAATAAACCACAAAAATTTTTATGGGGACAAAATTCGGATGAAATTGTATATAATATACATAAAATTGTATGAAATTTTATTGAATTCCATACAATTTGATGTATTTTAGATATAATTATATCGCTCATTTACTGCAAGACTGACATAACTCAAAAAACACGATTTCGCAGAAAACGAGTTTAAAGTTTTCAATCCATATCTGCTTCTCTCGAACCTTTTTCTATTTATTTGGTCACGTTTTTTATAAATAGAGCGTTTTAATGTATTTTTCTCTTTTTTCCTTTGGTGTGTGAATTCGTTAATTATCGAGACCAGTGAGTAGCATAGTATCTCTATGAAGTATATACTCTTTGCACCCACTTTAAAGAAACAAATAAAATATATTATCCTCTATCTCGAAAAGTATACATGATATTAAAATAAAATTGTTACACAATATAAAGCATGATATAACTAGTAAATCTGCATCATTAACTCAAAATTCACATTTTTTGACTTATGACAGTCTTGAAGTAACATATTATGTTCTCATTTTTCGGATCAATTTTGATCCCATCTCATATCTAGTTTTTATAGAATTGAATATAATTTGATGATGCCCCACATCATTTTTTTTTACTTGGGAATACAAGAATTCCGTTAAAATTTCAGCGAATTTTTAAGTTAAAAAAATGTGTGCTGTAAATGGAAGTCATTGAATATTATGATACCTTATCATTATATATTTTATTTTGGTTAGGCTCATACCACTTTCATAATAAGTGGTTTTCAAAAGTTCATAAAAATATTTTTGACGACGCTTTTCTTTAGGAGTGCTGGGTCGATAAGTAGGAATACACAGAAATAGCAGTTTAAGTTCGATCACTAAATGGTACAAATTTTTTTTTTTACAACTTACATATGCCCTCCGTAACATTAATAGATTCATCCGTTTGAAATGCAAAATCAACATAAACTACGGCAAATATTAAAAAACAACAATCCCGTAAAAAATTAGAACCCTGGGTAACAAATGGCGTAATAGTGATAATAAGGCCAGCCACACCAAATACTACAAAAAAAGCACCACCAAAAGTATCCGAATATAAACGACGGGATTCAGTATTAAGACCCGTAATGTTGGTAATAAAGTCCGGAGCACAATTACCAAATGCCAATAAAGTTACACCGGCAACATTTTCATTAAGACCCATCATTACCGATAAAACTTTTAAAGAAGGACAAAAACTAAAAAAAAGGCAAGAAAAGAATTTTATATTATTTCAATGCGATTAAGAACTTCAAATTGAAACTCACAAACCATCTGCTGTAGAGCCCAATATTAGAAAAAGTGTTGCTATAACGCATATAAAGCTAAATAAAGTCAATATTACCATATACGGATTACCAGAATCGATATTGCAAAAGAAAATTTTGACATAATCAAACAAAAAGACATCTTCGGAACACTGTGCAGTAGCTTTAACATAAGCGCAGCGTTGATAAAATGGCAAAGTTTTGACCATACCACAAGAGGGCTTAAAAATTTGAGTTTTAAATTAGAACTTTAATCTATTTAGCTCACAATTTCAGTTAAATATATGTGTGTGTGTATTACTCACCAATTGGATATCTGTTACAAAATTATCATGTGGTAAATAAAATGGGCTTGACTGATTGGTGGTATTGAAATTTTCAATTAAAATATTTTTGTTGTTGAAAAACATTTTGATAAAAAAATAAAAAAAAAAATATTAAAATAAAAACTGTATAAACAAAATTTTAAATTATTTTATGACTGATATGTGTCGTGTGTACGTAGTTCCCACATAGAGGTGTGTTCCACCACTAATCCACTAATTACACTAGGTTACAGCAAAAATGTTACAAACATACGATCGACCATACATCGGATTTTACAAACAAAAAACTTAATTTTTAAGGTTTTATCAGGGGAAAAAAGCAAGTATTCTGTTTAAAATAAAGTAATTTTCTAAATTATTTATTTTTTATTTCTATCAATAGTTTTGAAAATATTTTTCTTTTAAAAAGAAAAAAAATAAAGCAACATTCACACTAGATGGCAAAACACGTACACTGATAGAAATTTGTGCGTAGTATTAATGAATTCCTTCATTAATCTAATGAGTTTTTCTTACAAAAGTCCCCAAAGAAACGTTTCATTGAGTCAATGAAAGGTGTTTCATTAAATCAACTTTAATGAATGGATTCATTGACCCAATGAAAATTTCATAAAGTATATGACATTTTTTTCATTAATCCTTGCCTAATCGTTATGAAAGTTTCATGTGTTTAATGAATAAAGTTCATAGTTGTTTATGAAATATTTCCGCTGATATTTATAAATTTGCACTTTTTATGATTATTTTAGCATACAAATTACAAATTTTGAAAATAAAATTTTTTTTATCCATAAAAAAGAAATATTTTAATTATTTATTTTAAATTAATTAATAATTTTAAATTATGTATATTAAGAACTTTACTGATTGAAAAAATCGTTTAAATATAATTAACAGGCATTACAATATTAAAAGCTGAACTAAAAAAACCAATTTTAATTTATTTCTGTTTTTATTGTTTTATTTTTACAAAATTGTTCAATCTTTCTTTACATTTTTTATAATTTTTGTTTAAAGATGACATATTTTCTTATATGTCGGTACAAAACATGTAATTTGTTATCGATCTGGCTTGGAATTCTGTAGAACGATCGACGGTTATAGTTCACTTTTTGTAGTTAAATTACGAACATATTGTGATAAAAATGTTAAATATTGTTAACAATGTTGTTAAAAAAAAAACATTTATTTAAACATATACATATTATCGTTTAGCATAACGTTTTTGTGTAACATCGTCAAAACGATACCAATTTACGTCTCGTTTTAAACAAAACTATATCGTTTTTCTTAGAGCATCTGTTCCTGTAAGCTCTAGGCAAATTTAATAAAAAAAAATTTATTTATATCAAAGTTTTAGTTAACTCTGTTTAAAAAAATTTTTCAGTTTTTTTTTTATTTCAAAATGATAGTACAAAAAAAAAATAAAATTTTTTTTTCTTATTACAAGTCAAAATTTTTATTGAAAAAAATTTTAAATTTTTCCATTGACTTAATGAATTTTTTTTATGAAATTATGAAAAAATCATTAAAAATGTTTATGAAAAAAATACCAATATTAATGAATTTTTATTTAGTTATTGAAATTTATCATTAAACCAATGAATCGATTTTAATGAAATCGTTTCATTAATACTATGAAGGAAAATTCTATCAGTGTACTTATGCTGTTTATTCTATTCCAACAGTTTTTTATTCATTTCCACTGGTTTTGGCAAAACACTTTTTTTGCTATCTAGTCTGACTGCTGTATAATATTTTTTTTCCCAAAGTTTAAAACCATTTTTATCTTCAATCAAAAAAAAAAAAAAAAAATTATAATAATAATAATATAAAAAGTTTTTGTACAAAAAAAGAAAAGTTTATTTTTCTAATGAATAAAATGTTTTCATATAAAGAAAAACAGTTTTTTTTCCAAAATTGAATTTAATTTTGTTTTCCAGAGCATTAAAAAATGGTATTTATTAAAAAAACGAGGAACTTGTAATTTGTTAAGTGGCTTTCCTAATCCCTCTAAGACGGGATTTTCGAAAGTTATACGGGGAGGGGCATGAATGGGAAAAGTTTTCTAGTGCTATATCGAGGAGCGAGAAATTTGTGTGTTCCTAATGCCACTTAGACATACAATTAGAAAGGATTTTTAAAAATTGTCTACGAGGGGCTTCGAGGGGAAAAGTCTACCTATCAATGTCCTGGATAACCCGCCAAAGCTAGGAATTTGAATTACGGTGTTTCGGTTTATTCTCTCGCTTAGATATCCGCTTAGACGGGATTATTGGATGTTCCTACACTCGTAGAAATAAACCTGTAAAAATAGCAAAAAAGCTACTAAAAATTAGTAAAAAAATGAGCTTGCAGAAAAAACTGCTACAATTAGCAAATTTTTTTTACTAAATATTAGTAATATAGGAATAGCAAAAATAAATCTGTTGAATTTATAAATATGTAGTTATATTTGAGAAAAATTTTAGTTAATTTAAAGTAACAAAATAATCACTTCATGTAGAAATTCGAAATTTTCCATTTTTAATTTTTTTCGAAAAAGAGATTTTTATCGTGTAATTTCGACAGATAGCTCCAAAACTACTGAACCGATTTAAAAACAGTATTCAAAAGATATGTTTCGCATTAATTGATATTAGTTTTGCTATTTGAATGACCAAAGTAGCTTGATCTTAAGGCAATATATAGACAAATTACTCGAAAATTAAAATTCAAAAATAAAAAAATAATTTAAAAACTACTAAATAAAAAAACTTTAAATGTGATTTTGGTTTGTTAGAAATAAAAAACATCGCAACCCGATGAAAAAAGTTTCGATACAGGTATATATAGTCATATATATAATTCCATATCACATCATATATCAGGTGATCCGAAAAATGGCAAACATAACCTTATCTCATGAGATCCCATGGGATCTCATTTGATATAATTTGATCCGAAAAATTTGATATAATTTGATCAAGTTATATATAATTTGATACATATTAATCTTCATTAAATTCTTTCAAATCTGCGCTTCAATTTTGTTTCAATAATAAATAATGAAAAAAAAAAAAATAAATATAAATCAGTGAATTGGAAAACTAGACATGATTTCATTTTGACTTATTCACTGAGTTTCATAGCTATAACGTGATTTTGTTTTCAAATTGTTTCTTAAACAACTGAACCTATCGCTTAAGTGTCTTGAGAAGATGAACTCATTTCTGTCTTAGCTTTCCATTGATGCAACATAGAAAGTTATTATTGTATGTTGTAGTTTTTGGTTTGATTATTAAGGCATTAAGTGTTTATAATTATAACGTCATTTTAAGAAAATTTAAAAAAATTTTCATAAATTCGAGACTTGATTTTTTAACAATCCTTGATAGAAAAAAAAGTTGATTTCTCGACATAAATATCGCATATTGTGGGGTTTTCTGCCAAATCCGATTCGGTTCTTTTTTGTTATAGCTTTTTACCTTTGGGCTGTTTTTTGTTTTTACTTTTAAAATATTATTTATTCTTCTAACTTTGAATTTTTTTTTTAAGTGTAGCATTTCTAAGTATTTACTTTTGCTTTTTTACAGTTTTCTTTAGGTTAAATACATTGAATTCTGATAATTATATTTAAAAGTGAATTTTTTTTAATTTTAACACATATTGATATAGAATTATATGAGACACCATATATGATTATAATATAAAAATTATAGAATTTGTTTGGTTTTACTGTGTATGTATTTATATATAATTATGCATGGAAGTATATATGATCTTATATATAGCTATATCAATTATATATGATGAGATAAAAAATATCAACTTATATATAACATAGGAAATAATGATATATAGCGCCATATTATAAATGTTCGTAAAAATAAGTATGAGATGTAAGTATATATGTTTACATATGGCCACATATATAATAAGATACCACTATATATACGACTACATATAAACTTTTTTCGTCTTGAAGTTTGTAATATTTTTGCTGTAAACTAGTGTTATCTGAAATTAAAGGGCTTTCCAACAAATTGTTTTTATCAATGAAATTTTGTTTGTTGGTTTATTAGCATTTTAATTTATTTAAACTAAAACGGAAAATAACCGGATATTAAATTTTTTGTATATGTTTTATATGCAAACAGCCTTAACGTATGCCATACAATTATATACTAACTGTATGCTGTAAACACATACGTACACATTTAAAATCTGATTTCAAAGGTAAATTTATTTTTTAAAGATACCTACCTAACTACCTACCTAACTACCTATATACCCCTACCTACTTATGCAAATTGTCTGGAAGTTTATAAAATTGTAAGAAACATTAATAAAATAAATGTTGTTTTGCTTTAAGGAACATGTGTGTGGAAAGCTTTTTTGGAATTTAATGCTCAACTCAAAGAATTAAAGCTGAAGTAGGGGTAGACTTGTCGCTTCGCTTTTTGTCAAACCGAAATAGAACGGTCAAACAAGTTCTACGACATGCCATTTGAAAAAGAAAGTTTTGAAGGAGAAGAATGTATATTTGTGCGGATTATGTACAAGTAGATATGGAATTTTGAACTGTCAAGGAAAAAATAAACTGAGAGAATTATCTGCATGCTATTAATAAATTTTTGCATTAGTTAGATCTATGAATTGTCACTGGAACTCATCTATGGAAACTTTTCATTAAATACGTGCAGTTTTTCAAAAATGTTTATGAACATTTTCATTTCATTTCATTTTGTATTGTCAGGTTTGATATCATAATTAAAATGTTACTATGACCAATAGAAACCACTAATTGTTAATATATGTAAGAGAAGATGAAAAAAAATCTTATCGGGATCAGCGCTAGGCGAAGTGCCACACTTTCGACCTAAGCGACTAGGTCATCTTCAGTGTCATTATAATCCACCACCCACAAAAAACTCATGGTTTGATTTTAATTTTTTTTATTAAAAACTTTATACGACTAATGAAAAATGTTCATTACAAAAACTTTCATAAAAATAATGAAACTTTTCTATACAGTTTAAATAATTTTTAATTCACTTTGTGAAGATTAATTGTCAAAGAAAATTCTCTTTGTGTAGCAACAGAAAACTGAAAAAGGTGTTATTTTATACTGTTTCCACTTTCGCGTTTTGAGCAAAACATGCGTTTTGGTAAAAAAAATGTATGGGAAAACATGTTTTGTTTCAAAATATCAATAAAAGTCTTTTCAATTGCGAATCCAGCGGTGCATAATACATGTCCAAGTGTCTCCAAGATTTAAAGTTACTCATTTTTATTTGATTTTGATTTCTTGTATATTTTTATTTTTCATATTGACAGAAAATATTTTTGATTTCCCGCCCTTTTTAAACAAATTTGTTGTGAATATAAGTTTTTTAATTATTAAAACAAGTTTTCCAATCAAATTATAATAATTGTTCCCTGAAGAAGTCACCCAATGTGGAGACGAAATATTGGAAATATTGACGTAAAGTCAAAATGTGGAAGCTCGATTTTAACCGTAGACGTTTGGTCTAGTGGACTTTTTTGCTCAGTACAATCCCAAGAATCAGAAACGCGAAGCGCCCATTAAGATGTTCAAATCGCCCCACGCTAATGTTCATTAAATGAATTATAATGAAACAAATTTTTGGTTCCCTGTTTCATATTTATATAGAGTTTTATTTTACCGGTGTCCACGAACCCAATAGATGGGGACTTTCCTTCCGGTACTAAGCCTCCCTTGAGATTTCCCACACTCTTATACAATAGAAGAGTATGATCGCCGCCTGAATGTCAATAAAGTAATTAACGTAAGTTCCCTCCGTCTCAGGAACAAGGTCAGCAGCCATTTTGAAATTATGGGTGATAATAAAAACACAACACCGGCAAAGCACCAAAAGACTGTGGTTTTACAAAAATTAACACTAGCAAAGCACAAAACAAAAATGCTTTGCCAACGAAGAAAGCGCTTTTCCAGCACTTATTTTCAAAAAAATGTCTACTGTTTTCGCTGGCGTGTAAAGGACATCTCTTATTCCTTTTAAGTCTGTTTTTCAACACATTTATGAAAGTTCTTTTCCGCCTCAATTTTCAATACAGTTTCTTTTTTTTATTGAGTTCTCAGTGTCAGTTCATTAGATTACCAACTTTAAAATAAAAAAAATAAAAAACTGTATAATTTATTTACTTGTTCACCTTGTTCTCACAGCCGCCTGAAATAGAATTACACCTAATATCCTTTTAAAATTATCATAAATTTCCCCTTTGGAATATGTCTTATGTATCATTGGTATATTACGGAGCATTGGTAGCAAGCGGCATATCAATTCAAAGATCTAATAATGATATGAATGTTATCATCTCCTAATAGGCATCTCTGTATGCAGACAATTTTATTACAACATAAAACAGAACAGAAAGGCAGACAGACAGACTGACACTGCCTGCCTGGCTGAGAGCAATACGCTTGAGACAAATTTTGTCATTTGCCATGTCTCTATTCAGACGGTGTTGTTCTTTTCATTTTTCTGTGCCGAGTATTCATAATTTTTGCTTCCGTCAATTTATATAGATCAGCAGTTCCCACTAACTTTTGCTTCAGGGACCCCTTGACACACTGCTACTGATTCACGGACCCCCCAAAAATAATATTCATATATTTAAAAAAAAATGCAAAAGGAAAGCAACAAACAAAAAGTGGATTTTTTTTTTAATGAAAAAGACTTCACAAAAACCAAATGCCAAAAACCAAAAATCAAATTAAGATGAACTCTGAGGGACCAAAATAATTAATTTGTTATAAGCGAGATTCGTATTTACGGGATCTTTTAAATTTTTCTTTTATTGTCCACAAAATATTAAAAATTTTATAAACTTGTTTTAGATATTGAGAATTGTTTCATTTGATTTGATATTAAAAACAGAAAATTATATAAAGATTTGTTTGAGGGACTGTTAAAAACAGTTCATCTTAACCGCGGGCTCATCTTAAGCAAGATCGTATTAACAGATGATACTTTGAAGTTGCTACCGAAATGATATTTTTCGTTCTAACTTTCAAATTAGTGTGTAATGGGCAAGTTCGTCGTTAACCGAGTTCGTCTTTCAAATTAGTTTGTAATGGCCAAGTTCCAATTTTGTCATTTGCCATATTTCTATTCAGACGGTGTTGTTCTTTTCATTTTTCTGTGCCGAGTATTCATAATTTTTACTTCCGTCAATTTATATAGATCAGCAGTTCCCACTAACTTTTGCTTCAGGGACCCCTTGACACACTTCTACTGATTCACGGACCCCCCAAAAATAATGTTTATATATTTACAAAAAAAATGCAAAAGGAAAGAATCAAACAAAAAGTAGATTTTTTTTAATGAAAAAGACTTTACAAAAACCAAATGCCAAAAACCAAAAATCAAATTAAGATGAACTCTGAGGGACCAAAATAATTAATTTGTTATAAGCGAGATTCGTATTTACGGGATCTTTTAAATTTTTCTTTTATTGTCCACAAAATATTAAAAATTGTATAAACTTGTTTTAGACATTGAGAAAATTCGATTTGATATTAAAAACGGAAAATTATATAAACATTTGTTTGTGGGACTGTTAAAAACAGTTCACCTTAACCGCGGGCTTATCTTAAGCAAGATCGTATTAACTGATGATACTTTGAAGTTGCTACCGAAATGTTATTTTTCGTTGTAACTTTAAAATAAGTTTGTAATGGCCAAGTTCGTCGTTAACCGAGTTCGTCTTAAACGAGTTTTACTACACGAGACTTCTAAAAATAATCATCAAAAATACAGAAGTGTGAGGAAAATTTGTATATTTTTTGAACAGTTCAAAAAATTTCAAAAAAGGTTTAATTTTTGATCCATAGAACTTTTTTTAGGAGTTTTTGAACAAAAAAAAAAACATTTTATTTAAAATTCGATTTTGCACTGTAACTGGATTTGTCTATCTTACATTCAAAAAATAAGTTAGTAAAAAAGTTAGCAAAACGTCTTGTAAATCAAATATACTATTTTTCAGCAAATTTTTTGCTAAAATTATGTTTTCAGCTAAAATTTTAGTTATACTTATTCAGCACTTAACTGTTTTGAACTAATGTTTTACTAATATTTTACTCATGTTTTACTAATTTATTTTGCTATAAAAAAATGTGCTGATAAGCGCATTAATAGTGTAGACGGCAATCAGATTTAAAAAAAGTACTCAGAATGAAGTAGATGTAGCGGCATGTCAGATGTAGTAGAGAATAGAAAAATGATACTAAAAAGTACAACTTTTGTAAAAAATCAACTATGGTAGATTTTTGTATCTGTTGTTCATACATAAAACAAAATTTTGGATTAAAACAACTTAAATTTTGTGTTTTCACCGCTTGTGAAAGTAATTGTCTATTAAATTTATTAAAGACAAAATAAAGTATTTAAATTTAATAAAGATTAAATGTGTATTTGTAAACTAAATGCTTATAATGATTAGTAATGAAGTGTTTGACCACAAATTGGCTATTTGAAATTGCAAACAAATATACGTTCAGGTAGACAGACTAAAGCAAAAGACAAGGACACACATCTAGATAATTTTTTATGTTTCTTTTTTCGTTTTTTCGAAAAAGGGTCGTATATGTCATATTTTGTTATTTTTTCGTTTCGTTTTTAGAATTATCTACGCCATTTGTCTTTCTTTAAATGATGCCATCATTTAGATAACCATTGATGTAAGAAGTTTAACGATAATTTTGTTTATGTTATATATAATTATTTCTATATATTTTTAGATATTAAATTAATTCATGTCGTCAAGGGGGGAGGAGTATGAACGTTTATATATTTTGTAACTTATTTTAAGTTATTTTTGAATGAATCACAAAAAATGTTTAGATTTTTCAGCAAATAAATTAACTGAAGTATAATTTTTCCAAAAATTGTTTGAGTTTTTTTTTTCAGTCAGCAACAATTTTATTAACTTTTAGCAAGGCTTTCTTAATCAAAACTTTTGCTGAATCTACTTATTTTGTTGCTAAAAATCAGCTCTTTTTCAGAAAAAGATTTTGCTGACATTAGCAATTTTTTTGCAAGCATCTTGTCTAAAATTTTGCTGAATCAGGAACATTTTTTGCTGACTTTACTAACTTTTGTTTTTGAGTGTAGGACTACTTAAGACATGGGGAATATAGTAATGACAACATTCGCAGACTTTTCGTAAAAATTGTTAATAGAATCAATTATAAAAACAATCAGTGAGGAGGTACTTATCAAATATGGTGCACAATTACTAAAACGACCTATTTTGTAAGTGATAGGAAAGTTTAGGTGAGAATGAATTTGGAGTCCAAAAAAAGTTCAATTATTAAAATCAATTTTTTTAATAACTTGAAATATTAATAAAATTGCAAAAAAAAAAATATTGTGAATTTTTGAAAAATTAGATTTAAATATTAATTTTGTCAGAACTTTTCGAGGACCCCCTGGAACAACCATTTGGGAACGGTTGATATAGATGGATGGATGAATGTTTTGTCACACAGACTACATTTGATGGAAAAAAAAAAATATTGCTTATGCAGAGATTCACAAACGGTGAAACGCTTGTCACTACAGATACACTCAGTGAAATAAGTTTCATCATATTTATGAAACAGTTTCAATGGAATAAAATCTATGAAGCATTGTTATGTTTATGAAGTTTTCATAAATATTATGAAACTTTTCATAAATATTTATGAAATATGCATTATAACTTCATAATTTCGTAGAAAAATGTCATCAAAATTTGAGTTTGTCATTGATTCATTTAATATTTTAATTGATTTTGCACCTATCACGGCAATGATATTTGTTAAAAATTTTATTGAAAATTGAAAATTTAAAGCTATAAATAAATATCTCAAAAAAAAAAAAAAAATTATGATACTAAAAAAAAAAATGTGTGAACGAAACGTTTGTAAGTGTTTTTAGTAATGCTTTGCGATTTTAGGCTGTTATAACTCCAGATACAAATGGTGTTAAATATGACCTTGGGAAAAAAAGAATTGTTTTTTTTAGACCTTTTACAGTCTAGGGAATAATAAAATATCAGTAATTAGTTATTTCGAAGTAATATACGTTTTTCAAAACTTATTTTAACAATTTTTATACAAAAAATAACATTTTGTTGAAATCCGCTGTTTTGAAAACGCTGCACACGAAAATTGGAAAAGGGAATAATAACAATAATTTACAGGTTTATTCTCTATCTTATATACTGTGCAACCAAAATTTTTTTATTATTTCGACCAAAATTTCGACCATTTGCAAGACCATATAAATTTATTCGATTTGGTTCAAATTTTCACCATAGACTTTGGCACGTAGGAGCAGCAATAATCGAAAAATCGTATTTTAAAAACCAGTTTTATAAACCTATATGGTAGCAACAAGAAACAAATTCTATCACTTTTAAAACCATATAAATCACTAACTACTCAAGAGTTCAAGCCTACTAAAAAAAAATCATTCGGGGTACAAATTATTAGTTTAAGGGTCACTACGATGACCTTAAAAGACAAAATCAAAATTAATCTGAATATTTTATAATGTGTTTGTCACATTGAGCAATTTATTTATCCCTCCACAAAAGAACGAAAGAGTGGCGCCATATTTTGTGCAAAAGTATTGTACATCTTATTGCACTGTGTGTAAGGCAAAATGACAATAATACTGGCAATAATATTGCAAAGTGTATGGGTACCTTTTGGTATTAGAGTACTCCGTAAGTCTGTTTAGTGTTTCCTACACATTAAAGATTAAGAACCCCTGTAATACATACATTTTGGTAGTGGTTTAGTACAATCAGTTGGAGATGGTTTAAGTGAGCCACGGCAAAACAAAAAATGTCCATTATATTCTTTAACATTTTTTGTCATCGACATTACCGTTACAGGTTTATGCCGTGGTTGTGTCGCATACACAAACCTCCGGTGATTTGTCACCAGCTGCTGTTAGCTACACAAGTGGCTTCTTTCAAATACCCGTTATTGGTATCTCATCACGTGATGCGGCTTTTTCTGATAAAAATATACACGTTTCCTTTTTGCGTACCGTGCCACCGTATTATCATCAAGCTGATGTTTGGTTGGAAATGTTAAATCATTTTAGTTATACAAAGGTAAGTCTGAACAACAATAGGAATATGGTGTTTTCTTTTATTTTAATTTAACAACTTCCCCCTAAAGCTAAACTACTTCCTTCCTTCCAAAAAAAAAAAGAAAAGAAAACAAAGAAATAGTTCTTTGATACATTTACAATGTAATCAATCTCTTGTTTTTTTTTTACTCCCCTTTGTAACATTTAAGGTTATTATTATACATAGTTCAGATACAGATGGTCGGTCCATATTGGGTAGATTTCAAACTACCTCCCAAACTTATTCAGATGATATTGATGTCAGGGCTACAGTGGAAATGATTGTTGAATTTGAACCAAAATTGGAAAGTTTTGCCGAACATTTGATCGATATGAAAACAGCTCAAAGCCGTGTATATTTATTATATGCCAGGTAATTCGAATTCCCTTTTTGCCTGACAGCCATTTTATTAAAAACACTTCGCCCCTCGAAAAATAAAACCAGAGTACCGACCATTGATCTTAAATATTTTGGCCACGCTAATTTTAATGGGTCAGTTTTTTTGCAAATTTGCATTAAAGTTTTGCATGTTGTAACTTACTCGATTAATGGATTAAGATTTTAAAATTACTCGAGTAACCCGAATAATTTCAATAATTTTATTTCGTTAATGTTTCCATTAAATAAATACAAAATCAAAAGTTTCGAATTGTATTTTGTCAAAATTAAATATATTCGTTTGCTAATTAATTTAAAATTAAAAAGATCTTCTAAAATACGAGGGGTACTATTTATATTTCGGGAACTGGCAACACTAATGTCAATAGCTAAAATCTGGTAACACCATAATAAAGTTTGACATTTTTTAGCATAAACATACTCACAACCTTTTGATGTACAAGTGCTATTTGTGTTGTTTACAGTGAGTTAAGAAAATTAATTTGGCCAAAAAAAGAAAATTTCAAAAGAATGTTTTCGTTGGATTATTTTTCACAACTTTCGACGTCGATTATCTCAACAAGAATGTGTCGATGAGGTCAGTTCTTTGTATGGCGATAAAGCACCATCAAAAACTACTGTATATCGCTGGTTTAGTAAATTCAATCGTGGTCGTAGTTCGGTCGCCGACAAATTCCGTGAAGGTCGTCCAAAATCGGTTCTTGTGCCACAAAACATTGATGCAGTGCGTGAACTGATAACGCAAGATCGTCATGTGACATATTGTGAGATAGAGGCATCCTTGCACATTAGTTCCACTTCAATACAATTGATTTTGCATGAACACTTAGTTGTAAAAAAAATTTGTTCTCGTTGGATACCCCATAATTTATCAATCGCTCAAAAAAAGGCTCGCGTCGATTGGTGTAAGGAAATGATTAAAAAGTTCTACCGGGGTGCTTCAAAAGACGTGTATAAAATCGTGACAGGTGAAGAATCATGGATATATGCGGATGAGCCGGAAACAAAACAGCAATCGACCGAGTGGATATTCAAAGACGAGCTAAATCCAACAAAAGTTGTTCGTGGAAGAAGCACAGCGAAGCAAATGGTAGCCTGTTTCTTCTGCAGAATGGGTCATGTGGCCACTCTTCCTCTTGAGCAACGTAGGACTGCCAATTGTGAGTGATACACGACCATTTTTTTTGCCGGAAGTCTTCGGAGAAATTCGTAAAACCAACCGCTGAAGACGAATCATTCTCCATCATGACAAAGCGAGCTCTCACACATCTCGTCAAACAAGTGAATTTTTGAGCAATCAAAACATCCAATTGATGACTCATACTCCGTAAAGTCCTGATTTGCCACCCAACGACTTCTTCTTGTTCCCGAATATCTAAGGTAAACTGCGTGGTCAACGATTTACGAGCGCTGAAGAAGCAGTTGAAGCGTTCAAAAACCATGTTTTGGAGGTGTCTCAAGTGGAATGGAAAAACTGCTATGACAAATGGTTTGAACGAATGCAAAAGTGTATTGATCATCATGGGGAATATTTTGAAAAAAAAATAAAACCATTTTCATTTAAACTTGTTTGTTATTATTTGCTATTCCTGAAATATAAATAGTACCCCTCGTAATATACAATTGAGGTGTTTTACTCTACTCGTTTTCTTTAGTTTTTATAAAGTTCGAAATTAAGAAAAAGTTAGGGATATAACTTTTAGCATTTTTTGCTAAAATCAAAAATAACATGGCAGTCTATCTATTTCTAATTCATGCGATTAACTTGAAATCGATCAGAATGAAGAAAATGAGAGAACGCTCCAATCCGAAATGTAACACCAAAAGATGATAATGAACTAAGCTCAATTCGAATCCTGCAAAAAATGTTAACATAATATAATCGTTTTGTGATTTTTGTTTTTTGTTAAATATTTAGATATATAAAAATTTCGGTTAATTTCAGAAAATCGGAACTTTTTTTTTATAAGATTACCCTTCATTTGAGTAGAATAATGTCTGTAATTGTATATTTTAAAATTATCTTTAGAAATTGATAAAAATTTGATATTTTAGGCATTGGTCTGTCTCAGTGCTGAATTTTTTTATCAGTACAGTATTGCCATATTATGGTGCCATATAAAAAACTTATACCGCTACTAAAAAAAAGTATAATATTTAAATCAAAACGATATCTGACACATTATTTTATACGAGGGCGGATCAATAAGTCCGTGACTTTTCGAACTTCTCATAAAGTACCACCTGTTAATAGACTACTGTCAAATTTTGTGCAAGTTCCGTCATTTACTTTGCGTTTAACAGCTGTTCAAAACATACAACATCGTGGATTTTTTAAAAATGGAAAAAAAGTGAATTTCGAGTGCTTATTAAACATTATTTTTTTGCGAAAAATAACCGCCAATCAAACCAAGGAAAAGCTTGATAAATACTATGTATGGGGAGTCTACACAATCGATTTCAATGGTAAAAAAGTGGTTTACTGACTTTCGTTGTGGTCACACTAGTACAAATGACGCTGAACGTTCTGGACGGTCAATACACCCGAAAATGTCGAAAAAATCCACGATATGGTGTTGGCCGATCGAAGAGTAAAGGCAGTGTGGTTTCGATTTTAAATGATCAGCTGGGTTAAAGAAAGCTGTGTGCAAGATGGGTGCAGCGTTTGCTCTCAATTGACCATAAACGTAATTGTGGCCAATAAGTTGATGGCAATAGTTTTTTTTTTGGATGCACGCGGGATAAACCACATCGATAACGTTCAAAAGGGAAAAACAATAAACGGCGAATATTATGCCAACTTATCCGATTTAACGAGGATTTAAAAAAAAAACGACCCCATATGGCCAAGAAATGCCTATTTTATGGACCTAGAAAAATCCTATTTTTTGGAAGGGATACAAAAATTGGAGAAACGTTGGACTAAGTGTATTGAGCTAAAAGGAGATTATGTTGAAAAATAAATTTTTTTTTTGCAAAAAAACTGTGTTTCATTCAAAAAGTCACGGACTTATTGATCGGCTCTCGTATGTATTATACATTTTTTTTTATAAAAATATTAACTGAAATAAAACATATTTACGAAAATAAAGCGAATCAAACATATCGCTCATTTACTTCAAGACTGTCATAAGTCAAAAAATGCGATTTTGAGTTAATGAAGCAGATTTTTTAGTTATATCATGCTTTATATTGTGTAAAAATATTAATATCATGTATACTTTTCGAGATAGAGGATAATATATTTTATTTTTTCTTTAAAGTGGGTGCAAAGAGTATATACATATATACTTCATAGAGAAACTGTACTACTCACGGGTCTCTCGATAATTAGCGAATTCGCACACAACTCTCACTAAAAGAAAAATGCATTAAAACCCCCTATTTATAATAAACGTGACCAAATAAATAGAGAAAGGGTCGAGCGAGGCAGATATGGATTGAAAACTTTAAACTCGTTTTCTCTGAAATCATATTTTTGAGTTATGTAAGTCTTGCAGTAAATGAGCGATATTATCTAGGTTGATACTAGTATTTCGATCTGACTAAAGATCTTATCTGAACCCGAAGTTTTAAAAAAGCGAAAGCCTCCAGAATAGGCAGAGTTCATCTTTTAGTATAATACACTCACAATATTTTAGCAGTAACTGATTTTTAAGAAATATACATTTAAACTACAAAGAAATATTTTTTTTACTTATTTTACCATTTATTAAAAAAACTACACATAAATACTATTTTTCTGTACCAGTTAGTATTTTCATTTAAAATTCTTTATTTGAACCAAAAAGTTAATGACAGTAAAAAAAAAATATAAAAACTGTTGTTTTTAATAATTTGTGAGTTAATTTTTGATATATAAAATAAAATAATTTATTCTTACGAATTTGGGATTTTTTTTTTATTTTTTTATTTTATTTTTGATAGTAAAAATAAAAGAAAATATTTTATTTTTACGGATTTTGATTTAGTTTTTTAATAGTTATAAATAAATGAAAAATATATTTCATTTAAAAGAAAAGTGAGTAGACAAGTTTTTAACTACAATAGTTTTCCGATTTAACGAACCATCGGTTTTAACGAATTTGGGATTTAACGAACTCATAAAAATTTTGAATTGAGTACCTTATATTACGAACACCGTAACTTTGTACCGTAATTTTGTACTCGATATAACGAACAAATACAAAATTAGATTCTTAAGTATAGAATGATATGCAAATACAAAGATTTCCGCAAACAATATGCAAAAGCAATAGACATATAGAGAAAGGGAATTCGTTGGGGCTGCGTTTTCTGTGTTTACTTTTGGAGTTTTTAGCATTCTTGTACGATCGTTTGTGGTGTAAACATTAGAAAACATGGGAAATAAATAAATAAATAAATAGTACTCGGTTTAACGAATTTTTCAATTTAACGAACAGGGCTGACATTATATAGTTCGTTAAATCGAAAAACAACTGTATATCTTTCGTAGTTTTGAAGTACATATTCCTATGTTTTTAACGACAAAATATTGTGAGTTGAAGTAAATAGCTTAAAAAATGATGTGTCCCAAAATTCAGTCAAAAAAGTTTATTTTTTACAGTTATATTAGTTTTTTGTTTTTATATACATCGAGATTATTTTTATGTTATTTTCAATTTATAACGAGCTTTCAACGTCCGTATATTTACAAAAAAAAAGCAAATCAAACATATTAGCTAGGTTGATACTAGAATTTCGATCTGGCTAAAGATCTCATCAGAACCCGAAGTTTTAGAAAAGTTAGAGCCTACATAATAGGCAGAACTTTAACAAAAAACCTATTAATAATCAATTTTGCTCCATTCTTGTCTTCTTAGTAATCAAGCACGTGGTTAGGGTCTTTACCTAACAAGCATCATGACGTTACTAAACTTTGAAGACCAAAAATGTTCTATTTAAGTTTATATTTGCGTAAGATATTTTAACAATCACTTTCAATACAGCACCGAAAAAAATAAAAACCAATTTCATTGACTAAAACCACCGATTCAATAACTTTAATTGCTGAAATTCTGCCAATAACGAAAATTTGCTAGTTCAATTAGAAATTGATAGCCCTTTAATTGAATTATTTTTCAATTAAATAATAACTGATTTGATTAAAAAGTGATCAATGTGAACAAAATTAAACTTTAAAAATTATATGATCAATTTTATGACAATGAGCAATTCCATTTAATATCACCGTGAAATTAATCGACGTTTTCCAATTTTGATAAAATTTTGTCAGTGTATGCGGTAGTGAACGCAAATATTAAAAACATTTTTTTTTTTTTTTTGGAAAACTCTGGAAACCCTATAGCTTCAAATTGTGGAGTAGGGACTTCACTTAAAAGGTCATAACTTTTGATGTGTAAAAAATATCGACAAATTTATTTTTGCATAAGATCGGCTAGGTTTTGGGGTATAAAAAATAAATAAAAAAAATTTGCACAAGTGTTTTTTTTTTTTTTAATTGTTGCTATTGAAAAACTACTATTACTATTGAAAAAAAACACATTTTCTGGTGTACATACTTCTACATTTTTTCTGATATCTCACTAAGTAAGGAGCTTTCCACTCTTGGGTGTTTAGAATACATGTGTAGCTATTTGTATAAAAATTTAAAAAATTTAAAAATATGGATTTTTTCCAAAAATTGATTTTAAAGTCTTTTTTCAAAAATTTTTATTTTTTAAAAATGTGTAAAAATTTTTTTTATTTATTTTTTTATACCCCAAAACCTAGCCATTCTTATGCAAAAATAAATTTGTCGATATTTTTTACACATCAAAAGTTATGACCTTTTAAGTGAAGTCCCTATCCCACAATTTGAAGCTATACGGTTGCCAGTTTTCCAAAAAAAAAAAAAAAAAATTTTTAATACTTGCGTTCACTACCGCATACACTCACAAAATTTTATCAAAATCGGAAAACATCGATTAATTTCACGGTGATATTGGAATGGAATTGCTCAATGTCATAAAATTGATCATATAATTTTTAAAGTTTAACGGCTAAAAGGCTAAAAAAAGCCCTTTATTTATATTAATAATTAACCCGTTAAATATGTGCTAGGATGATGTTTTATGCATTAATCTGCTAGAGAATCTTCCAAAGAAGAGATTAATACCATAATCTTGGATAAGCTCCTCCTACTTCCTAAGATATCTCTGTCCCGAGGGGGGTTAATTTTGCAAAAAACGGGTTAAAAATCCCTTTTTAAATCAATAATTAAACCGTTAAACGCGTGCTAGGATGATGTTTTATGCATTAATCTGCTAGAGAATCTTCCAAAGAAGAGATTGATACCACAATCTTGGATAAGCTTCTCCTACTTCCTGAGATATCTCTGTCCCGAGGGGGGGGTTAATTTTGCAAAAAACGGCTAAAAAATCCCTTTTTAAATCAATAATTAACCCGTTACGCGCGTGCTAGGATGATGTTTTATGCATTAATCTGCTAGAGAATCTTCCAAAGAAGAGATTGATACCACAATCTTGGATAAGCTATTCCTACTTCCTGAGATATCTCTGTCCCGAGGGGGGGTTAATTTTACAAAAAACGGCTAAAAAAGCCCTTTTTAATTCAATAATTAACCCGTTAAGCGCGTGCTAGGATGATGTTTTATGCATTAATCTGCTAGAGAATCTTCCAAAGAAGAGATTGATACCACAATCTTGGATAAGCTCCTCCTACTTCCTGAGATATCTCTGTCCCGAGGGGGTTTAAACGGCTAAAAAAGCCCTTTTTTAAATTAATAATTAAACCGTTAAACGCGTGCTAGGATGATGTTTTGTGCATTAATCTGCTAGAGAATCTTTCAAAGAAGAGATTGATACCATAATCTTGGATAAGCTTCTCCTACTTCCTTCACAAAATACCGCTAAAAAGCCGGAGGAGGCTATCGCCTAGGGTTGCCAGAGTTTTCCAAAAAAAATTAAAATCAACATCGGAAAACATCGATTAATTTCACGGTGATATTAAATGGAATTGCTCCAATGTTTTAGAATAAATAAATATTCAGATTTAATTAACTGAAACTATATTATTTAACTAAATCAATAAAAACCCTAATAAGAATGAATATCTACTATAATTGAAATGAATTTCAAATATTTATTACTAATACAACTAAACATAAACATTTATAAAAAACAACTACATAAATATTACAAAAAACAACATCAATGTGTTGATGTTTGCTTTTGAGCGATAATAAAGGGTCCGCCAAATAACTTTTTGTTTTGAACTCCTGAACTAATTGGACTTTGTATGGCGTCATACCAAGGTCTTTATGCAAAATTCGTCTAAATGATGTCTCCGAAATGTTCAATTGTTGAGAACGACGGTGAATTGATGTTGATGGCGCTTTACGCACACTTTCTGCCACAGCAGCAATATTCTCGGGTGTACGCACTGTTTTTGGCTTTTCACGCTTTGGTTTATCGATGAGGATGCCAGTTTCTTTCACTTTTTTCACAAGATAACGAACATACGGACCATATTCGTTCAGCGGAAGCATAAAACTAATTATATGTCAAATCAGACATGAGCTAAGTGTTACCATTCACGAAATAAGCACTAGTTGAAAAAAAAAAAACGTTAGATGGCGGACCCTTTAGAAAAAAAATGTCAAGCAAGTTCCGAATTTGAGCAAATATTTAATTGATTCAATTAATTTTTAATTGACAGCTTTTAAAATTTTCAACAAACCGATATAATAGACAAGAAGTAGAGAAACAGTTTTTTCTGTGCAGTGAATGTATTCAAATTATTTTCAAAGTTTATTTTAAAAATGTTCATACATTTGTATGAATTTTAAAATAAAATTTGAAAGTACGAGTATTTTGTAGACATTGTAATGTAATGAAGTGTCTGTTAAAATAACTTTCGTCAATATACATATACATTTTAAGCACATTTCGCATTTTTCCATAAACCGCATTTTATTTCTGTTTTTTTTTCCTCTTTTACACGAAATGATTGTTTAGATTTATCTTTTTGCGTATGCACAAAAACAATTTGATCGATTACGAAATGGGATGATAAATTGTGCAAAAATGGTAAAATATAGTAAAAACTGAGAAAAAAAACGCGGATTTACTTGTTAATGCTGCACATTAATTAACCAAATTCGATAAACGAATGCTAATGAAGGTCTTTTATGTATTTACAATTAAAAATTAAGATAAAATATTTGATTTATAAAATTTTCTGTATAAAAAACTGAGTTAAAACAAGGAAAACTTTAATGCAAATTTGCAAAAAAAAAAAAAAATCTGGCCCACAAGTGAAAAAAACTGGATACGCTATTGAAATCAGCGTGGCCGAAATATTTAGGATCAATGGTCGTTACTCTTGTTTTCGATTTTAGGGGTCCATTTTGTAGCGCAGTGTAAATTTATCTTTTCGCTCCCTTTAAATGTAGCACTGAAGATGCTCAAGTTATATTCCGTGATGCTGCTACTTTCAACATGACTGATGTTGGTCATGTTTGGATTGTTACTGAACAAGCCTTAAGTGCCAATAATACCCCAGATGGTGTTTTAGGTTTACAACTAGAACATGTTAATAGTGATAGTCGCCATATAAGGGTTAGTAGTGATGGTTGTTACCATAGTTATATTTAATTATTTATATTTATCCTTTTAATGTTAATGTTAATTGAATTGTTTATTTATTCCTCTTCTGCTTTTGCCTTTGCCCTGAAGGATTCTGTGTATGTTTTAGCATCAGCTATTAAGGAAATGATGAAAAATGAAACTATCACAGAACCCCCAAAGAATTGTGATGATTCTGGTGTTAATTGGGAATCAGGTAAGATTACATGTGTACACTGAAAGCATTATCCTTTACGATATTAATTAAATAATTTCCTAGTATTTCTTTCGTATGTTCAATGAAGAATTTCATTAAAGCCAAGAAATTTTATTAATATTAAAAAATTTTTCATTGACTTTTTTTCATAAAATTTCATAGTTTCATAAAAACAATTCATTCGAATTCATAAATTATAAATTCATAAATTTAATGAACATTTTCTTTAGAGCTATGGAATTATTTCAAAGACATATTTTTTTATTTTTTCATAAAATTTTATAATTTCATTAATTTTCATACATTACAAACTTTAGTTTTAAGTGTTAATTCTCAATAATAAAGTGCTTTATTATATCAATGTAGCCTTTTATAAATTTGGATTTAAGTGAAATTGTTTAAAAAAATCTTATGAATCGGTTCATTGCATTAGTGCCAATGCATTTTTCAAGACGTTCATGAATAGTTTTTAAAATTCATGATAACTTCTTAATATTACAAAAATTTTATGTAACTGTTTCATAAATTCAATAATTCTTCATTATCGGAATGATTCATTAGTTCATTCATTATGAAGATTTTCATTAATTCTACAAACATTTCATAAACATTAATTTTAATGAAATCTGTTTCATAGATTCTATGAAAAGTTAAAAGGAACGAGTTTCAATTTTTCCAAAAATTATTGTAAAAAGAATTCACTTAAACTTTTGTTTGTTTTCAAAAGCACTTTTAATTAAAAGTTTAATAACATGTATTAAATGTTTAATTCAAAATGAAATTGGTGCACAAAAAATTTCTAGTTTTTGTAACCCATAATGACAACAAAGAAAAATAAGTCAAAATTTATAAAAAAAAACCAAAATTGAAAAAAATGCACTACCATAAAAAAATCGCAAAAAATTTCAAAATTATCAAAATTTAAAAAATCGCCAATATTTAAAAAAAATCTCTAAAATTAAAAAAATACTAAAACTGCCAAAATTAAAAAAAAATCGACTAATTGAAATAAATCGCTACAAAAAATGACAAAAATTTAAATTTAAAAGCTAATTGAATCACCTTTTATTGAACATATAGTATAATACTTCTAGTTCCATTAACCCATCAAACGTCAAATTAAATTTAGCTGAACTTTTTAGAAAAAATGCTCATTATTTCAATATTTTACTAATAAAAAAGTACGAATTTAGTGTTATTTAACCCTTAAGTCATCAGCCAAAAAAATTATATATAAATTTTTTGGCTGGGTTTGCCATAAATTTTATTTTGCAGGTTTCTTTTTTAGTTGTTTTAATTTTATCGGATTTTTCTTTATAAAGATATTTTATAAAATGCCTAGACGTATTATACAAGGTGGCGCAAAAGTAATCCTCCTATCAGAAAATGCTATAAATTTTGCGATTAGACCCTAATGTCAGTTCTGTTTTGACATTTGTGTAGTAAACACATGCGAAATACACGTTAATAAACAATGTTACGCTACACTGCTCCAGAACGCGGAATATTGGTGACTATTTATTTGACCAATAATCGGTCGGTGACTTTGGCACAACGTGAATTTCGTCGCAGATTTCCTGGCCGTCCAACGCCTACTGGTGAAACACTGCGACGTTTAGCCGATCGCCTCGAAGAGACTGGCACAACACGAGATGATGCCAGGCGTGGCAGACCCCGGAGTAGCCGTTCTGCAGAGAATATTGCTGCTGTAGCCGAGGATGTCATGGAAGCGCCGTCCACATCGACCAGACGACGTGCCACTCAAATGGGTATCAGTCGACGGTCTTTACAGCGAATTTTGGTACGAGATTTAAAGATGTTTCCGTACAAAGTCCACACGGTGCATCAGCTGTTAGCTGCTGACCGCCAATCGCTTGTAACATACGCTCAAGCCATCCTTAATCACCACCAAGAGGAAGATGATTTTTCATCAAAAATAATCATGAGTGATGAGGCCCATTTCCATCTTAGCGGGTACGTAAATAAGCAAAATTTACGCTTCTGGGGCACTGAAAATCCGCGTGCAACCCACGAAGGGCTATTACACCCGCTCAAAGTCACTGTATGGTGTGCTGTTTTCGCTGGAGGAGTCATCGGACATTTTTTCTTCGAAGACGTCGCGGGCCAAACGGTTACTGTGAATGGTGAGCGCTACAGAGCAATGATCAACTAGTTCTTTTTGCCGCAACTTGATGAATTGGGATTGGAAAACATGTGGTTCCAACAGGACGGTGCAACGGCACACACTGCACGTGCCACAACCGATATTCTGAAGGATGCATTTCCCGGACGCCTAATCTCCCGTTTTGGCGATTTGCACTGGCCAGCAAGATCGCCTGATTTGACCGCTCCAGACTTCTTTTTGTGGGGCTTTTTGAAGTCGCGGGTTTATGTCAACAAGCCTCAGACTCTTGCAGCTCTTAAAGACAATATCCGTCAAGAATGTGAGGACCTATCGCCGGAAGTTTTGGCCAAAGTGATGGAAAATGCCATAAAAAGGGCTCAAATGACAATCAACTGTGGCGGCGGCCATTTACATGACATCATATTCTCGACTTGATGTAAAAAAAATTAAAATACCAAATAAAAATAATCCACAAGAAGAATCAAAGTTTTTCATTTTTTTTTTTTAAATTACAGCCAAAAAACATCGGAAGGTTATTTTTGCGCCACCTTGTATATAGTTTTTAGGGCCAGTTTTTTGTGCCATTTGCGACCAAACGCCACTTTTGCCACTTTTACAATTATTTTCATAAAATTACGTTTTATCAAATTTTTTTAGATTTTTCGTTAAAAGAGTAAGAGTATTGTGTTCAGATTCCGCTAAAAGTTTTATAAAAAATATATTTCCAGGAAGGTGAAAAATCGCAGAATTTTAATAAAAAAAACAACAGTTTTTCCGGTAATATAGCTCGAAGGTCTGATATCGGAGATTGATTCTAAGGCCAGATTTGGATTTAGCGTACTTTATACCTTCAGAAAAGTATACTTTCAATCTAGTGTCAAATATTTTTCGGCCTGAATCTTTAGGCCTAAAAAGAACTAACATGTACTACTCATGAGTGCTCCCCAAAATATACCTTATCAAACCATGAGTTCTTGTGGGTGGAGGATTCTATAAAATGAGGCTGAAGATGTTGTAGTCGCTTAGGTCGAAAATGCAGCACTCCCTCTAGCACTGCTACTCAAAAGATTTTTTTTGTCTTTCTCTTACATTTACTAACAATTATTGTTTTCTATTTATAATATTAACATTTTAATTATGATCTCAAACCTGACAATTCAATTTAATCTTTATAAATGAAGAGTAAATGCTTGAGGAAGCCTTTGATTTTGAATTATAAACAATTCTTTAAAATCGCAGGAATTTGCAAAAGTTTTGTCCTCAAATGTCAGATGTCAATTGTATTTTTCTGCTTCAATAAAAAAACGTCAAGTGGAACTCACTTCAAGGCAAAGGGAACGGTCTCGGAAGACACGTTGGATAGGTCCCAAGGAGACAGCGACCGGTCTTTTATCGGAGCTTTTATATGAAAGATTCCGGCCACTTCAACATGGCGTTGTCATAGGAGAAATCTATTAACACTGTCTAAACATCTTGTGAACATACCTTATAGGATATGTCACATAACTGTCCTAAAGGAACGTGTCACCAAAGTAGCCTAAATTATTAAAAATGTTAAAATGAAAAATTGAAAAATTGAAATAAGTTCATACTTAAACCAGTTTAGTGGTATGTGCTCAATCAACCACTATCTTGGCCACTTTTTGTAGCATAATTAACACTGCTTAACCCACAGAAATGTTTAAATATACCAGTTCTGGGAAAGGTCCTGCTTCAACCAGTCACGAGATAGGTCTTTTGAGGGCAATTAACCCCTCATTTTCCGTAGGGCAGTTACTTGCAAATGATATCGGAGAATAAACATACCAAGCAGAATCTATGTTTGTCAGATCGTCAGCCAGTTCATGTTCATAAACAAATCTTTGGCTCATAGTTTAGATCCAAGAGCATTTTTTTCGAAAAAAACCATCCAATCTCACAATTATTACAATCTCTTTTTCAGGCAAACGTTTATTTCATTATTTAATAACTCGAAATATTACGGGAGAAACCGGTCAGGTGGCCTTTGATGATTATGGTGATCGTATAAATGCCGGTTATGACGTCATCAATATGAGACCAAAACAAAAGAAACAGGTGGTAGGGAAATTTTATTACGATACGGTAAGTTCATTAAATTAAAAACCCGCCCGATTTAATAGAGCTATATTTAATTTTTAAAGGACAAAGCGGCAATGCGTTTAAAAATCAATGACAGTCAAATAATATGGGCAGGTAGACAAAAGAAGAAACCCGATGGTATAATGATACCGACCCATTTAAAAGTATTGACCATAGAAGAGAAACCATTTGTGTATGTCAGACGTTTGACTGATGATGAAGTGAATTGTGTAGATGATGAAGTACCATGTCCGCTCTTCAACACCAGCAATGGAATGGGTAAGTGAGGAAAGAAAGAGAAATATTTTTATTTTTTTTAATCCATTTTTTATCCTTTCCAGAAAATGATTATTGTTGCCGTGGCTATTGCATAGATCTACTTAAAGCCTTGTCTCAACGTATTAATTTTACCTATGAATTAGGTTTGTCTCCAGATGGTCAATTTGGTCACTATATTTTAAAAATTCTACTGGCACCACCTCCTCATCAACGCGTAAAGAATGGACCGGTTTAATAGGAGAACTGGTTAATGAGAGGGCCGACATGATTGTGGCACCATTAACCATTAATCCAGAGCGGGCTGAATACATACAATTTTCCAAACCCTTCAAATATCAAGGCATTACAATACTCGAAAAGAAACCATCACGTTCGAGTACTTTAGTGTCTTTTTTGCAGCCATTCAGTAATACCCTTTGGATATTGGTAATGGTGTCAGTACATGTAGTGGCATTGGTTTTATACCTCCTCGATAGGTAAGACTTTTTAACTTCTATTTCAAACTTAAAGCACGTTTATTACTGTAAAACAGAAACTCTTAATTCCTTTTATTTATATACTCTTTAACACACATACATAATCTCCTTTTCTCTCACTCTCTCTCTTAATCTCTCTTTGTCGCTTTCAGCAAAAGAGTGCATGCTTCTTAAATTTTTAAATTTTTCTTAGCCTAAGATTTGATTTTATAAACTCCATGGTCCTATCCGTGAAAGAAATATAAAATCCCGGATTAATATCGAATTATTTAATTCCTTCTCTCTCATAGATTTTCTCCATTTGGTCGTTTTAAGTTATCTCATGCTGATAGTCATGAAGAGAAGGCTTTAAATTTAAGTTCTGCCATTTGGTTTGCTTGGGGTGTCTTACTCAACAGTGGCATTGGTGAGGGCACACCACGCAGTTTTTCCGCTCGTGTTTTGGGTATGGTATGGGCTGGTTTTGGCATGATCATTGTTGCCTCCTACACTGCCAACTTGGCTGCTTTCCTTGTGCTGGAAAGACCCAAAACAAAATTGAGCGGTATAAACGATGCCCGTTTGCGCAATACCATGGAAAATTTAACTTGTGCCACGGTTAAGGGCTCGTCTGTGGATATGTATTTTCGTAGACAAGTTGAGCTGTCTAATATGTATCGTTCTATGGAAGCCAATAATTATGCTAATGCTGAAAAGGCCATAGAGGATGTTAAAAAGGGGTAAGAGTTGTTAAGCCAAATTTAAATGTTTTAAAATAAATTTGTGAATTTATTTGAATTGATTAGAAAACTTATGGCTTTTATATGGGATTCTTCCCGTTTGGAATATGAAGCCTCTAAGGATTGTGAATTGGTAACAGCTGGTGAGCTATTTGGACGCAGTGGTTATGGTATAGGTCTGCAGAAAGGTTCGCCCTGGACGGATGCTGTTACTTTAACTATATTAGAATTTCATGAAAGTAAGTTTAAAAAATATTCCGCATTAAAACAATTTAAGTGATTGTGGCCATTGTCCCCACCAAATTGATATTGAAAATGTACGAAATCGGTGGATGGATTTAAAAGTTTGGAAAACTTTAGATTACCCTTCATTTATTAACTTATTAGAGTTCACTTTTACGGTATTTTTGACCTAATTATATTTTAAAATTTTAATTCCTTCCTTATGCGATCGGCGGCCAAAATTGCTGTTTTAGGGTGCCTTTTCCTACAGAGAAGAATATGTATTTATATGAAATTTGAAATCGACATCGATTAAAAATAACTTTTTTTCTCAGTTTTTAAAATGCACCGTATAGGCAATAGAGTGGTCGAAAAAATCTCTTTTTTCAAAAACTTTAAAATTTTTTTTTTTAGTCACAGACCATTAAAATGTATTCCCGACTGAGAAAAATTGTACAAAAATTTTCCGCTAAAAAGTTATTAGTTAAGGTATAAATTTAAAAAAAAAAAAATAATAAAAATATAGTTTTTTAACACTCACAATGAAAAAGAATTTTGAGCTAAGAAAAATGCTACACAAATGTTCGATATATCGCGACCCGTTAAAATTTTGCTAATCAATAAAATATGACATTTTAGTAACGCCAACATTTTAAAAACTTAATTTTGTGAATTTAGTTTTTTCCTACCACGCTTTTGCCTAAATGGTGCACTTTAGAAACGAGGATAAAATATTTTTTTTTAATCATTCTGATGCAGAATGGAATGTTGAATTCAAATTATATTAAAAACATCTATTTTTACTCTGTAGGAAAAGGGACTTTATATAAGCGCTTTTGGCCAACGAGCGCATATGGAAGGAGTTGGAAATAAAAAAAAATAACGCCATTTTTTATTGATGCTAAAACATTTCAAAAGCATGATATCCAAAAAAATAGATATCTTATACTTTTATGGCGAACTCTAATAATTATAGTCGGCAAGACCAATCACAATTCTTTTGCGGAGGAGGACTCCTTCGCAATAGAACGATACTCCTTAAAAAGTGCCAAATCCTAGGTAGACATCTAAACGTTATTATTTAGATGGGCCATTAACAGCACAGAAAAAACTAAAATCGAGTTTCAATTAAAATATTTGTTATTTCAATTAAAAGTTTAATTCAATTTGGTCCTATTAGGAAAATTGTAGTATCAATTGAAATAATTTGTAATTATTTAATTGATTTGTTAAAATGTTAATCATATATATTAAAAATTAAATTGAATATTATTTTTAATTTAAATTTTAATATTATGAATATTATTTTAATTTCTATTAAAACTTTAACTAAAGTTGAAAAAAATAAAGAAAATTTTATCTAAAACAGTAAAAAACAAACCAAAATTAAAAAAAAAAAAAAAATCACAAAAAATCATCAAAAATGGCTAAAATTGATAAGAATACAGCTAATATTTAAAAAACTCCCCAAAATTTAAAAAAACTGCCAAAATGTTAAAAAAAGGCGTCAAAGTAAAAAAATTAAAAAAAATTCTCAAAAATTAAAAAATCTCCAAATAAAAAAAAAAAACAAAATTAAAAAATCGCTAATATTGAAAAAGTATACAAAAAATAAAAAAAATTTAAAACGTCCACATCTCGAAAACTGACAGAACTACACAGAGAGAATTTTCTTGGACGAGTTTTAATTAAATATTTCACTAAACTAATGAAGTTTTCTACACAAAGTGAATGAAGCATTTTTCAACGTTTATGAAAAAGCTTCTTTATTTTTATGAAACAATTTTAAATGATACTTTTTTATTAGGCGTATGAAATTTTTAACAATTAAAATGAAATTTTTCATAAAATTTTATAAAACACTGCATTAATTTAATGAAAAGTTTCAATGGACGAATTCCAGTAAAAATCATAGATCTAATGCAAAGAATTCATGCAGATAATTCTCTCAGTGTAGAAAAAATGTATGAACTATTGGTCAAAACTTGCCCCTATTAAAAAAAAAAACCGGTCCTAAATATCGACTTGATTGGCTAGATTTTTATATCGTGTTTGTTCAAAAACTAATAAGCATCGCTGACAAAAAGGTCATTTATTTGGAACATAGCCTATATCTATCTACAAATGAGATAAAATTTTTTTTTTTTTCTATTTGAGAAATTTTGGTTGTTTTTCAAATATTATCAATTTTTACAAGTTTGATGTAATTTTTATTAAAACCAAAAATTATGGTTTTCGACCTTTAATTGTGCAATGAAAATGAAAATTATTCAAGTTAGAGGCCATACTCTATATTTCTTTATTCATTGAAAGAAGTGACAATCCCATGAAATCATCAAACATTCATATAACCTAGTTTTCCCTCTAAATGAGAACTAATATATGAGCTCGAAGTTAGAAGTTTTTGATCAATGGTGATAACCTTTAACTTCGAGCTCATATATTAGCTCTCATTTAGTGGGAAAACTAGGTTATATGAATGTTTGATGTTTGTATGGGATTATCACTGCTGATGATGGGAACCTAGAAAATTCCCGAAATAGATCTATCAACACTTTCCTGAAAGTGGTCAATTAAAAAATTTGAAAACAAAAACTCTATAGATTATTTGTTAGGACATTATCCCAATAAAGAAATATCTCCTCGAACTTGAATAATTTTCATTTTCAATTTTTTGTTTTAAATTTTAGCGGTTTTTTAAAATTATGTAAATGTTTTTTTTTTGAGATTCTTTTAAATTTTGGCGACTGTTTTTTTTTTTAATATTTGGCATTTTTGTCGATTTTGCAATTTTTGGGCATTATATATTTATATAAAAACTAGAAATTTCAAATTCCCAATTAAACATTTAATAGATATTATTAAACTATTAATTTAAAGTGAGTTGGGCATTCTAGTTCATTGTCCATTTCGTTTATTTGAATTTATTAAACTAGTTCGTGCTTTTAGTTCACATGTTTGTTCGACAATTTTTTTTCAATTATTCATTGGTCAATTGTTTGATTAACAAATCTTCACAGAATAAACGAAAATCTCAAATGAACGGTTAGGTTAACATTGAACTAGTTCATTTTTTACCGTTCATTGGGATTTTCTCTCATATTATAAGAATTCGTTGTTGTTGAAAAACTTGCAAATGCATTGATTAGATCCAGAAATATTTTTTTAACAAAATAAAAAAATCGTAAAATCGATCTGAATGACAAGGAAATTCTCCCGGTTGGTTCTATTGGATCTTAATGAAATTTAGATATACGCTAGATAGCATTGCTGAATCTGATATAAGATTTGTATTCAGCAGCCCCCAAAAACTATCCAATAATAAATGTACAACGAAACCAATATCTTTTTAAAAAATTATCAGTAAATTTAAAAAATCATATGTAAGATTGATATTTAGAGACTTTAAAAAACCCCGAGTGCCATATTCTAAATGAATATTTACATGCTCTACTCGCCATTGTTTCGTTCATAATGATAATTGTATGATATAATACAACTCTGTTAAGCTCAATTTATGTAAAATTTTTATTTTTTTTTTGTAAAAATTTTAAATTTTTTTTCAAAAAACTTTGTTAACTTAATTTTATGGCAAAAAGTACATTTGATTGTCAAAAGTACCTTTAATTAAAAAAAGTACCTTTTGTTAAAAAAGTATTACAAGCTTAATTCAAAACTTGTATTTTTCAGGTGGTTTTATGGAAGCTTTAGATAAAGCTTGGATTTTTCATGGTAATGCCCAACAATGTGAACAATTTGAAAAGACACCCAACACCTTGGGTTTAAATAATATGGCTGGCGTTTTCATATTAGTGGCTGCTGGAGTAGCCATAGGTGTAGGGCTAATTATAATAGAGGTGGTCTATAAAAGGCACCAAGTAAAAAAAACAAAAAAGAATGGATATGGCTCGCCATGCAGCTGCCAAATGGAGAGGAACTATAGAGGTTGGACAGCAAATATCAAAACAAAAACATCACTTTAAATAATACAAATGTATTCTCTTACAGAAACGTAAAACTTTGCGAACCTCAATGGCCATGCAGCGCCAATATAATGTAGGCCTTAACGCTAATCCAGGTACTATCAGCTATACAGTGGATAAACGACGTTATCATCGCTTGGGTTCCAGGGGTCCAGAAAATGCTTGGATTGGTGATAATAATGATATATTAAGAAATCGTCGTTATTTAGATCCCTCTAAACCTAAGCACTCACCCAAGGTTCATGCTCCACTATTGGGCAGAATGAAACAGCAACAACAACAAACGGGAAATTTCATGCCCCCAAAATATTCACCCGGTTACACAAGTGATGTATCGCATTTGGTAGTTTAAACGAGAACGAGCGCAGTGAGTTAGGCAAAACGGGTGAAAAAACTACAAATTGTTAAAATTTAAACCAAAGAATTGAATTTTACACAAAAAATAATATTATTTTTTATTAAAACACGACATTTGTTGAAAAGAAAACCAAAGATTTGAATTATAACTAAATATTTCAATATTTTTTAAAAAAGTTTTTGGTTAAAATTTATAATTTTTTATAAATTTATAAAAAAAAATCTACACGAAACAATTAAACCACCTTGGCATGATCTAGGGTTAAAATTAAATCAGGGTTCGGAATAAAATTTAAAAATTATTATAAAAAAAATTCAAGAAAATTAAACGGATTATTAAACATTTATTTTAAAATACTAAAACGTTGGTTTATATCCGAACCCAGGGTAAATTGAAATGAAATCTTTGAGATTTACGATGGTAGATTCACAATACTGGAGTACTCTACGCCACAGATTGGATTCAAGAAAAAAAAAAAAAAATAGAATTATACAAAAAATATTTAAGTGCAACAGAGAAAGGAACAAAATCCACTCTGTAGCGCCGAGTACTCCAGTATTGTGCATCTACCTTTAATCTAGAACATCAGTTTTAAGATAAATTTTTCGTTGAATAAAAAACTACTTAATATGTTAACCCTTTGACTACCCTTGTACACTAAAGTGCACACATTTTTCCATAAATACAAACATTTTGATAATGCAATAAAACTTTATATATTTGTTTAAATATGTTCATTAGGATTAGTGGTTGTTCATTAGGATTAGTGGTTGATAAGAATATTAGTGGTTGATAAGAAATCATTATATGAAAAAACTGTCTATGAGGGCAATATAGTCGCGATTTCTATTAACAAACTCCTGTTTTTTTGATCAGCCTTTATCTCCGAAGAAAGGGCGTTTGGTGTATCTCATAAACTAGCAAAGCTAGAATCTCGAAATTTGGCACGTAGATTCATTAAATGACCAGAACAAAATAAAACGAAGCCTTTTTGGTTATTCTAATGTTTTAGTGGTAAAAATGGTGTGAGAAGTTTAAAAATTTCGATATTCGAACCCATTTTTTTTGTGGGTTGGAAGGAGAGGGGCTTTATATGTAAAAGTTTTTCTTTCTAATTTAAAGACCCCTAACAAGAATCCGAAGTCAAAATAGAAATATATCCACCAACAAAAAGCCGGTAGTAAAAGGGTTAAACTTAAGAACAAAAGCAATTAAACCACCTTGGCATGATCTAAACACAGACTAAACAGACCCGTTATACAGATATACAAGTTTGGCAACACAGAAAAAACTATTGTCAATAAAATTCCAATAAAATTTATTTTCATTTCAAATTCACTTTCAATTAAAAGTTTAATAATATAAATTATACACTGAGAGAATAATCCTTCATGATATTAATGAAACAAAATTATAGAATTTTTTCGTAGATTAAATGAAGAATTTCATTATATCCAAAAAGTTTTATTAATATTAAGAAATTTTTCATAAACTTTTTATCATAAAATTTCATTGTTTCATAAAAAAAATTCATTCGATTTCATAAATTATCTTTTCATAAATTTAATGAAAATTTTCTTTAGAGCTATTTAATTATTTCAAAAACATAATTTTTAATTTTTTCATAAAATTTCATAATTTCATTAATTTTCATACATTTACTTACATAACTTTTATGAAGATTTTCATTAATTCTACAAATCGATTTTTTTTTGGAAAACGTTAACCCGTGTCGAATTTCTACAGAAAATGACAATTTGTAAAAAAGTGTATTTTTATTAAAAATTACCAAAATTTTAAATTTTGAAAAATCTAATTTTTCATATAATTTATTTGTTTAATATAAACAAAATAATTCAGGCATGGAATGAATGCTGACTTCATCGGATATCATTAACTCATTTTAGCCTGGAATGACCCACAATAGGGTTGGGCGATTAGTATGGAAGGAAAATCTTAATGGGCGCTTCGCGTTTCTGATTCTTGGGATTGTACTGAGCAAAAAAGTTCACTAGACCAAACGTCTACGGTGAAAATCGAGCTTCCACATTTTTGAAATTAAAAATTAACCCCACCCACAAATATGATTGACGCATTAATCTGCTATAGAAGCTTCCAAAGAAGAGATTGATACCATAATCTTGGATAAGCTCCTCCTACTTCCTGAGATATGTCCATCCCACACATTGTTACTTTCACAAAATACGCCAAAAAAAAGCCCTATATAATTAAAAATTAACCCCTTAAACCCCACCCACAAATATGATTGATGCATTAATATGCTAGAGAAATGTGGAAGCTCGATTTTCACCGTAGACGTATGGTCTAGTGAACTTTTTTGCTCAGTACAATCCCAAGAATCAGAAACGCGAAGCGCCCATTAAGATGTTCAAAACGACCCACTCTAATGTGTATGTTTAATTTAAAAAGCGTTTGGTGAACACAAAATTTCAAGTGTTTGGTACCCATATAGGCTACAAAGCGATAAAAATGTCAAACTTTAAAAAATCAGCAACAATTAAGAAAAAAATCGCAAAATTTAAAAAATATTCTATTAAATTGAAAAAAAATTTAAAAAAACCGGAATTGTAAAAAAAATCTGTAACATTTAAAAATAGCTAAAATAAAAATAATTAAAATCACAATTGAAAAAAACATTAAAGTTTTATAACATGCGCCAAAAATTAAATAACAATTAAAAAATAAAAATAAATCTCCAAAAATTAAAAAAAAACAAGCAAAAATTAAAAAAATTGTACAAATTTAAAAAATATCACCAAAACTAAAAAATCGCGAAATTAAAAAAATACAAAAATTAAAAAAATTATTCCAGTTACCGACGTTTTAAATTTTATTTTGATGATTTTTTTTTTAATTTCATCGCCTTTTTCCAGATTTTGAAGATTTTTCAATTAAACTTTTAATTGAATCAACAAATATTTTTATTGAAACTCGATTTTAGTTGTTTCTGTGTGACATTGCCAACGCTTTTATATTATGGGTTTAGAATGAACCAACTATATACTTAATACAGTGAATATTAGGGTGTCCCAGATTTGTCATTACACCCTCAAATTTATTGCATATGGTTCCAAATGGAAGAAATCAATTTTTTTGGAAAACGTTAACCCGTGCCGAAATTCTACCGAAAATGGCAATTTGTAAAAAGTGTATTTTTTTTAAAAAATTACCGAAATCAAATTTTTCATATCGTTTATTTGTTTAATATTCACAAAATTATTCACGCATAGAATGCTGACTTCATCGGATATCACTCACTCACTTCACCCTCGAATGACCCACAACTTCGCAGAAACGTGTTTTTTTTAAATAGTTTTAAACAATTTTTTAAATGCCTGAGATGAAGATTTCGATAGCTACCCAGGCAGAAAAATACAATCGGCACAGTGATGGCAAAGCTGTAGATGGGAACCTAGAAAATTCCCGAAATAAATCTATCAACACATTCCTGAAAGTGGTCAATTAATAAATTTGAAAACAAAAACTCTATAGATTATTTGTTAGGACAATATCCTAATAAAGAAATACAGAGTATGGCCTTAAACGTGAATAAATTTCATTTTCATTACACAAATCAAATCAAAATCATTTTTTACGCATAAATATTATTTACTGCATTAACTTGAAACTTCCAAGTGTAGATTTTCTTTTCCCAGGTGAAAATGTTCATATATTGTCATATATGAGTTCATATATGAATCCATATATGTTCGGATCCGGAATTTGAGGATATATGGACATATATGCTCATATATGGACATATTAACTTTCATCAAAAATTAAAAAAATATTGGAAAACAAAACAAACACCATCTGTTTCTTTCTTGTTGATATTTAAAAGTGCTGCCAAGTTGTTAGAACTAAGTATTAATCGAACAACCCTGTCATTCACTTATTAATACTACAATGACTCTCAAACTGTAACAAAGACTTAACAGACGCGAAACTTTTAATTTGTGGTATATAAAAGTTTGTAAATACAGGTACTATGGAACAAAACGCAGCAATTAATTTAAATCAACTAGATGGGCAATCTGAAGCACGCGGTAACGTAAAGAAACGATCTTTGATAGAAACCTCACCAGATGCAAGTGAAGAACGATCAACTGAAAGAAGAAAAGTTGGAGAACTTGATGTGGATGATCTTAGACAGATTATAAAAGATAGTAATCGAGAAGTTTTAGAGAAGATAACAACATTGTCTGGAGATGTAGAAAATTTGAAGGAGCAAAACAATCAGCTAAAGCAAGAAGTAGAAGATTTAAAGGTCGACAAAGAAATGGATAGAAGAAGAATCAATATGTTGGAAGAACAAGTAAAAAGTAAAAACTTGATTTTAAAAGGCTTAAATGCAAAAAGTTCCGTAAATGGAGTAGTGAACAAAATCTGTTTTGATAAACTAAAACTGCCAAAATCGGTTAAAATAAGATACACTAAAAAGCTATATAAAAGAGATGATAAAATGGCGGTATTGGTAGAACTGGACTCATCACAAAGTGTTCAAAACGCTCTTCAAAATGCCAAAAAACTTGCGGGAACCTCAATATACGTAGAAAGAGATTTATCACCGGAAAAACAGAAAGACAAAAGGGTTATGCTGCAACTGAAAAAAGATATAGTGGCAGCCAGTAAGTCTCATCGTATTGCCGTTATAAGTGATAGAATTAGAATTAAGGATAAATGGTTTAGATGGAACAAGGAGAAAACATTATTTTGCGGTCAAGAAGAAGCAGATGTTACAATTAAAGATTTATATCCAGATGTTTCCGATAAAATTAATTTAAATTATAACGCTTTATTTGAAAAATCAATGTCAAAAAACTTGTAAATCAAAATATATATTTTAATGTAGTAGCCTTTAATATAAATGGTTTATCAAATAAATGTATGTTACCGGATTTTTTTAAATATGTATGTGATTTTGATGTTTTTGCCCTATTTGAAACACACGTTGAAGAACAAAATGTGGGAAACTGGAAAAAATATTTCAATAACTTTGAATTATTTTGGAAGCCAGCCAATCGTCATAGTATACATGGAAGAGCAAGTGGTGGATGTGTCTATGGGTTTAGAAAAAACGTTAAAAATTGTAATATTAAACATTATTACCATTTCGTCAACGAAACAGCCATTCTCAGTATAAAAATTAACTCAATAAAGTTTAACATTATACCTGTGTATATACGAGGAGCAGATTGGAATAATGAATTTAAGGTACTAAAAACTTATTTTACAAACAACCCAGTAGAAAATGTTATATTAGTCGGAGATATGAATGTACGCCTTGGTAGAATGCAACAAGAACTAGAAGATTTTTTCAAAAGCAGCTTTACAGCAGGGTTGGAAGAAAGAAACTCAAAAGATCATATTGAAAATGACAAAGGAAGAAAACTCATGGAATTGTGTAACGATTTTGGGCTGCTTATTCTAAATGGTCGGACAAATGGCGATGAAAATGGGGAGTTTACGTTTTTAAGTACAGTAGGAAGCTCTGTAAATGATATATGTGCAGTATCCCATAATATGCTCCAATTCATAGATACATTTAAAGTAGAACCACAACTATGGTCTGATCACATGCCGCTGAAGTTGAAGTTAAGCATCGAATCTCCAACTAAGGAAAATAAAACACTCAACTTACTTCCAAAACTAGTGTGGAAAGATACACAGATGGAAAAATATAAACAAAATCTAAATCAAAATCTATTTTTGCTACAAAATCAAGGCGAATTCATGAATTTGCAACAACTAGTTGATGTAATTAAAAAGTCAATACCAAATCAAAATCAAACCAGAATCAATAAGTCGATATTTAAAACTAAATGGTTCAACTACAAATGTTTTAATGCAAGGAAAAAATCATTTGATTTTCTAAATGAATTTCGAAAGACAAATAACCCGGAAGATAAGGATAAATATCTTCAAGCTAAACAACATTATGTTATTCAATGTAGAAAGAGAAAAGAAGAATATTTTGAAGAAATCAATAACAAAATTAATAATATAAATGATACAAAACAATGGTGGAAGCTTGCAAGAGAAATAAGAGGAGATAGTTTTAAAATTGGAGCGTCGATTCCAGCCGAAGACTTTAAAGAGTACTTCAATATGCTTTTAAATCAACCACAATTGTCGAAAGACATTCAATATGCGTCAATGTGGTATACAGATTTTGAGGTGGATAAGGCAATAACAATCCAAGAAATAAAAACTGCTTTAAATAAAACTAAGCCAAATAAAGCGCCTGGCGAGGATAGAGTTCCATACGAAATGATAAAATATGCAACAGATGAATTTCTTAACGAACTGGCTAATGTTTTTAATATAATTTTTGAAACTGGAAAAGTTGACAAAGCATTCGAAAGCAGCATTATCTTCCCAATTCATAAAAAAGGTGATCTTAATTGTACAAATAATTATCGGGGAATTTCTTTTATGAATTGCTGTGCCAAGCTCTTGATGGGAATCATAAACTCCAGGCTCACAAATTGGATTGAACAAAATAGTATCTTAAATGAATTTCAAGCGGGGTTCAGACCAAATTATTCAACTGTAGACAATATTTACAATTTATCGGCCATAGTTCATGCAAAGTTTAAAGAAAAGAAGAAAATATATGCTTTTTTCGTCGATTTTAAGGCAGCCTTCGATAAAGTGCCTAGAAAGCCTCTTATATATAAATTACATCAGATTGGTATGTCAACAAAAGTTGTTAATCTAATAGAAAATATTTATAATGATACCAAGTCGGCCGTGTGGACTGGTAAGGATTTATCAGAATACTTTGAGACGTATACTGGAGTTAAACAAGGTTGCTTACTGTCACCACTACTTTTTACACTTTACCTAAATGATCTTCATGATCATTTAGGGGGTGGTTTAATGTTGAACAATGTAAATGTGCGTTTGCTTCTTTATGCAGATGACATTGTTTTGCTAGCCGACGATATAAAAGTTATGCAAAATATGGTAAAAAACTTAGAAAGCTACTGTGATCAATGGAACATGGAAGTAAACATGATAAAGTCAGAAATGATGGTATTCAGGACATCTGGCAGACTTGCAGCGAGAGAAAAAATTATGTACAAAAATCAACAAGTAAGAATAGTTAACGAATACAATTATCTGGGTGTAATTCTGACAACAAAATTGAGTTTTAAAAAACATGTTGAAAAAAGAAACATTTCAGCTAAAAATAGCATTAATGCGACGTGGAACAGCTTTATAAATAAACCAAATATAAACCTAAAAGTCAAATGGAAACTATTCCAAGCTGTATGTCGTTCAATACAAGCATACGCTGCTCAAGTCTGGGGTTATTGTTTGTATGATGATGTTGATAAACTTCAACGGTACTTCTTGAAAAGAGTTTTAAAATTACCAGAATTTACACCAAACTATGCATTGGCACTTGAAACAAAAGCAGAATGTAGCTATTTTTACACGCTTGAGTTGCATATGAATTACATATACAAAACGTTATTTCAATATAGACAAAACCGATTACCACATAAATTGTCTATCATTATGTTACAAAATAATTTATTTTGGGCAAAAGAAATAAACGAAATGGGCAGGGAATTGGGTATAAGTTTTGAATTTGAAGATGTTTCAGCTCAAGAATGGGCTCAAAAAGGAACCATATTGCTACAAAACTTAAAATCCAAAACCCTTGAAAATATGAAACAACAAGCTTTAAACAGTGAATTGCGTTTTTATAAACACTTGGACCATAACCTGCCGGTAAATTATATCGATACCATAAAAAACCAACGGAAACTTGCAATAATCTTTAAAACAAGATCAGATTTACTACCATTAAACGCAAATAAATTTGGTACAACTGAAAATAAATCGTGCACACTATGTAATACTAGAGAAGACGAAAATTTACAACACTTCATGGCAAAATGCCCCATACTTAGGGAATTCCGATACAGATACTTTGAAAAACCATACCTCAATGAAATTGAACTTATAAACATTTTGAATGGTAAAATACCCAATGGGTGGAATAAGATTTATAACTATGTCGAGAATGCTTTAAAGTATAGAAAAATAATAATTGAGGAATTTGTGTAATTGTATACTAAAATCTACTACAACTATATATATTTTGATAATATCTACTACAACTATATATATTTTAAAACATGTTTATACTTATTTATTATTTAATGTTTTTCATTTAATATAACAGACGACTTATATGTCATTGTTATTTAATTTCTTTATTTGTATAATATCCTAATATTTTAAATAAAGAACATACATACATACATACATACATACATACATACATACATATATGGACATATATGGATGTTCATATATGATCATATATGAATGTTCATATATTGTCATATATTATTACTTTTCCTATATTCTCGTATATAAAAAAGCTTTTTTTATTTTTTTTCAAAAATATTCTGTTTATTAAAAAATACAGCTATTATAATTCTATAAACATGTTACTAAATACAGAAATTTTTTTAAAAACAAAATATACTTCAATATAAGAATATTCTACACCATTTTTAATTGTATCTTAAGATTTAAATAGTTCTGTTTAGTTTTTCAATTATTCTGAAACACAACTAAAAATTAATGTGGGAAAATATCTTCTTTTTTAAATACAAGATATAACAAAATAAATAAATCAAATTAATTCATCTGGTTTTACCAGTTTTTGAATACTGAGATCAAAAACTTTGGCTTAAATAAAGTTTAGCCGCATGTTTCCAAAATTGATGGAACTTTTTCACGCTGACTCTGCCGATGGTAAAATCTTTTGGAGGACCTTATTCTGGCGGAAGGGGTTCAAATTTGAAGTTTTGTTTTGCGATTTTATACAAAAGTTGTAAATGGATCGGCATCAGTTAGGCATCATCGGAAAGGTGTTTTAAATATCTTTCCAAAGAGGAATATGTCTCCATTCATTAACCCATTACGAATCAGTTTAACATTTGGTATTTTTTTAATTTTTTCTTGTTTCCATTCACAACTTTTGGATAAAATCGCAAAGGGGATGCGTCCGTCAACAAATTTTACCAATGGTATATTTAGCGTGATAATATAATTGGACCAAGTTTCATCAATTTTTGAAGCATGCGGCCAAAATATTTCTTCCAAAACTTATATAAAAATAAAAACTATTAAAAAAGTAATTAGGATTAATTAACAATTTAATTTAGACATCGTGACGTTTTTGGAGTCGTTCAAATTCGCCTATTTTTTGGCTTAGAGCTCTATTGATATCATAGGTACTCTGTTGTACCCATCCTCTTCGTTGGCCATATTCTAACGAAAACTCTGAAAAAATATAGATATGATAATTGATGATAATGGTTAAAGTCGACAATTTATTGTTGCTTGTACTCACCAACAATGGCTCTTTTTGCTTTGACATTCAAGCATTCATACTTTTCCATTTGCCGCTCTCGACCTTGGGATTTTGGAGACTGGCCTGTTAGTGTACTAGCTAAAATGGCTTCTTTTTTAAAAACACCATCTAAGAGTCTTCTTGCGACGTGTGAGGGTTTGAATGAGCACCCCGTAGCCATATCATAAATTTTTTTTCGGCAATATATTTCATCTTTTAAATGAATCATCTAAAAACATGATAAAAAGTTTTTAAATTAAAATAAACTTTAAATCAGGGATTAAGTGAAAGTATGGAAGAGTTATATATTGTACAACATACACTTCAAAGAGCTTCAATTACAAAGTTTAACTGGTCCTAACTTACCTCTTCGTCTGTATTGTTTTTGCCAAAAAGCTGTTTGTTTCTTTGGATTTCCTCTTCATTACCTTCTGCTGCAGCTGCTTTTTGACACTTTTCAATTTCGGCAACATCATGTTCTTGATCTTCCTTATCAACTTGATCCAATTGTTGTTGCAGTTTTGCCAGTTGGCGACGTAATTCAGCTGCCGATTCACTTTTTACCTTTAGTAATGATTAAACTATTATTTTGAAAATATCAAAGAAACTCTAATTACTTACGTTTTCTTTACCAAATCCTTTAAATGAATCGCATGATGATGATGATGGCGTTGGCGAACGTTGGCGTTTTATTTTATTAACCAATATGTTTGTCTGCATTTGCAGGAGATTCTTTTTTCCTTTCTTCTCTTTTTTTACTAAAATAGAAAAAGCTTGAAATACATAATAAATATTTAATAAAAGTATATTTACTTACCGTCTTTAGGCATGGTTATTTAATATTTATTTAATTTACCGAAATTTTAGCGTCCTTTTTTGTATTTTATTTATTGCTTTTAGTTAGTGATGAGATACTTTAAAGTAGTGGTGTTTTTGAGTACCGGGTATTTTTGCAAAAACATATTTAGCATTATTTTTTTGATCAGTTATGCAAAAACTTTTTAAATTTTACCAAGCTTTTGGCTGAAAATAATAAATACTTCCGCAATTTATATAAAAAGTCTTAGATAGATTTTTTTGAAAATTAATTGAAAAACATTAGTTTGCATAAAAACATTAGTTTGCACGCAAAAAATCGTTGCAAAGTAATTAGGAGCATTTCAACTAATTAAGTTTATTCACAAAAGTTATACGAAAACTAGAGACACTTTACCAAGTTTTTACTTGATTCTAATTTGAATAATTTATGTAAAAAAACTTTATTAGTTGAAATGCTCCTAGTTACTTGGAAACGGTATTTTTGTGTGTAGACTTCCAAAGTTGGAAAATTAATTTCCGAAAGTTTTTATAAACATCTTTGAAAAATCGTTGATATAAATTCTAAAATTTAGTTATCTGTTTATTTATTGCAAGCTATTTCCGACGGTTACTTTTTCAAAGTTTCACTATTGAACTGTACCGGAAAATAAGTTGCTTTTCTATTATATATATATAAATACATACATTAAGTATTTAAAACGCATATTTTAAGTATTTAAAACGGCCTTATATATTATTTACATATTAATTTAATAATTATAATCGAAGAAGTAAAAGTAACCACTTTTATTGAGTATTAAAAAGTAACCCTAGCGTACAGCACTATTTTGTTTCTGTGTGTGAATGCGTAGATCACAAGTTATACTTTTTAAGTGTTACCTCCAGAAATATAATTAAAAACGCTTATAAAATTACACCCGTTTTAAAAATAAGTTTCATATTTTTTCAACTGCATATCTGTGCCAACACTGCATACAGGATTTTTTAAAAGGAGTTTTGCAAAATAAGTTTTAAGATAATAAGGGATTTGAATAAAACGGCTAAAATAAAAGCAAATTTTAAGCACCGAATACTTTTCCAATATTATTGTACAACTTTCCAATTTGTTCTCTATTCTATGACCATATGTGGTAATAGCTTAAAGACCAAAATCGGGATATTGGGCAATAATATTAATAATATTTAAGCTTATATATGTATGGTATAATAATAATTTCTCATAAGTAAAAATTTTAAGAAGTACCCTACGAAGATGTACGTACCTACTACAAATTAAAAAAAACAATATGTATTTAATTTTGGAAAGACGATCCTGTAACATAAAAACGATCGAATGTAAAACAATAACGTTAAAAAATAGTGTTTTTTTAAACGATGTCTGCGTTTCTATGCAGCCTTTCTGTTTTTTTCTTTTGTTGGCAACATTGAAAAGTAAGTTACAAAATAGTGTTTAACCACATCGAAAGCAGCAGCGACGAGCTGCAAACATAATTTTGATTTTCATATAAGTTATATGTAAAAAGTGTGTTTTGTTGCTTGCTGTTTCGGATGTGTTCATAGTTTCAATTCAAAATGTATTAATATAAACATTTCAAACCGCCATTTTTTAAGAAAATGCAATTTGGGAAATAATAAAAAAAAAAATAATAAAAGAAAAATAGATTATTTAAAAAACGATGATGACGATACCAAGACTAGTAATCAAGGCAACCGACAAAAGAAGTCCCCAAACAACATTTGGTATTTATAAATTAATAAAACATTAATTTATATATTTTTGTCAAGAATTCGTTAAAAATAAAAACAAAATCATCCTCATATATGGTCATATCTGATCAAAAATTAAAACATATTAACCATATATGGAATAATATATGAATTCATATATGGAGATATATGGCATATATGAACCAATATATGAACTAATATATGCAATATATTATCATATATTATCATATATGGTGTCATACATATCCATATATGAACTTTTAACTTAAATGTATTTACCCATATATGCTCCCATACATTACATATATGTTCATATATGCTCATATATGGAACCATATATGCTCATACATGAAACCATATATGGCAATATATGATCATATATGAACTTTTTCACCTGGGTTGCTTTTTTTTTTAAATGCATTGAATTTTCCTTCTTTTGTCTTTTCTGATTATTAAATATAAAAGTGATCGATTTTTTTTTTGTTAATTTCTACGATATATTTTTATATATAATTATATACGAAAGTTATAGATTTTTTTTTTAATTTTAACATATATTTATGTAGAATTTTATGTGATGCCATACATAATTATATATAAAAGTGATATAATTTGTATGATTTTATTGTATAATAAAAATATAATATAATATATATAATTATACATTGAAATATATATGATCCTATATTTAGCTTTATCAAGTATATATAAAGAGACAAAAAAGATCAACTTACATGTAACATAATGTATAGTGATATATGATAATATATAGCGCTACAATCGAAATTCGTAAAAATAAGTATGAGATGCTAATATACATCGTTACAAATAGCCACATATAGAATTATATCAAATTATATCACGCTTTATATGAACTTTTTTCGTCGGGTAGTCAAATAAAATGGATATTTTTCCGAAAATTATGTAAAAAAATAATCAATTTTCGTAAAATGTAATGAAAAGGAGTCGCTACACACACAAACACGAATTATCATGTTTTCAATTTATATTTTCTTTTATAAATATAAAAATACCCAGGTAAAAATTGCCCACCGTACCAAAAAAAAATAGCACTGGCAAACCACTGCTTTTTTTTGTAAAACCCACCGTGTTCAAAATTACCAAAGCTACAACTAATATTGTACTATTAAAACACTATTTTGTTTGCAAAGCATATGTTTTGCCAGTACCACCCGTAAAATTCTTTGCCGATATTGTTTTTAAAAATATTACAACCACTAAGAAGAATTTATATTTTATTATATTTCAAACTTTTAAATATAATGTAATACTAAGACCGAACTGAGTCTGAATTCTCTGGTAACTGGGAAAACTCTCCTGGTCAGCGCCAGGCTAAGAGATTGATCTCTTTTTCCAGTAGGGTGTCGAGGCGACTCTTGTCGCTTGAAAGTGGGGGTTTGAGGACCCTGGCGTCGTATTTAACTGGACACTGTAATCTCAGATACCATCTGCACAGGAAGGGTCAATCGGACACGGATATGTGCAGGTTTTTGTGAGATGGTGTCTGAGACCTCGGAGCATGTTCTCTGCGAATGTCCCAGGCTTTGTGATAGGAGACTTAGGTTTCTAGGTGATCGCTTCATTTCGCCTTCCGAAATCGCGAACATTTTGCCTAATAGGATAATTGGCTTTATAGGTAGCTTGAATCTGTAGGTAACTTTAGGCAGCACAAAAGACCTACATTGGTCGCGGTGCATAGTGCCTTCTGATCTAATCTAATCTAAGACCGAACTGTATTGCTGATTTTAAAATGTGTTTTATTATACATATTTCTCAACATTTATTTAATTGAATCTATTTTAAGAGAATTTTAAAATTTTTTGAATTACCAACGTTATGGAAACAGCGGCAAGTTCGTTTAAATCAACGATTGGCCACTGTTATTAATCGGATAACAGGACAATGCTGTCCAGATTGTTAATCCCAAGTTCTGCCAACGCATAACCGTTAATTAACGCATAGTCACTGACGCTTTGCCAACACTGTGCCGATTGTATTTTTCTGCCTGGGTAGCTATCGACATCAGGCGTTTAAAAAATTGTTAAAACTAATTTAAAAATAACACGGCTTTGCAAAGTTGCTGGGTCATTCCTGGCTAAAGTGAGTTAATGATATCCTGAATAATTTTGTGTATATTAAACGAATAAATGATATGAAATATTAAATTTTTCAAAATTTAAAATTTTGGCAATTTTTAATAAAAATTCTTTTTTTTAAATGGGTAATTTTAGGCCGAAATTCAACACGAGTTCTCCAAAAAAAATTGATTCCCTCCATTTGGAACCATTTGCAATTAAATTGACGAAAAAAGTATTTATTAACACTGTTTACTCTGTTATCTAAAAATAAACACTTTCAGGGTTCGAAGTAATGTTAAAAATAACTAATAAACTTTTTTATCTTTATTTTATTTTGTTTAAGGGGGGACATTACATTCGCGGCAGAGAAAACAGACCTTTTTTTAAAAATTCATAACTCAGTCAAAAACAAACATTTTTCCAAAATTACAAGAAAAAAAAATTCAAAAAAATATATTTTTCATTCCAACATGGTTTTATAGAGCTCCAAACTGGCGGTAGAGAAAAAAAACGGGGCCTCGTGATTGCAGCGCTGGGAGTCGCAAAAATTGTCCGATCTGGAAAAAAATGACTTTTTTAAATCTTAACAAAATTGGTTATCGTATGACAGGAGCTTTTTTTAATTTTTTTTTCAATTTTTGGTGATGTTCCAAATTTAAAAGTGTGTTTTTTCGAAAAAAATATTGACTTTAAAAATTCATAAAAAATCGAAAAAAAATTTAAAAAAAGCTCGTGTCATACGATAGCGAATCAAGTTTAAAAAAATACAAAAAAAAATAAAAATTCGTCAAAAAATGAACCCACTAGTGCCGCAACCAGTACGATAAAGATGGTTTCGAGATAAACGCGTTCAAAGTTTGTGAACAAAGAAAAAAAAGGTTACCTTCAATGTGCCATGCCTGCTTCGTACTGTATGCCTTCGTTATCTTGTGTTGTGCTGTTTCTTACAGTTTTTTGCAATCGTTTAGCAATTTGGACTTCTTTTGAAGCTTCATATGCCTTCACTCTGGCGCATTTCAAACGATTTGCATCATGTCCTTTGCAAAAAATTCAATGTTGTAGCTCCTATGGTGATACAAAGTAGTTGAAACATTTGCAAATAACTATAAGCGCTGTCATTGTAAGTGGACACTGCCATGCAGCTTGCAATATTAAGAATTCTGTTGCTGCCTGGCATACACTTAGGTGCAATGAGCCAAATTTTGCATTCAAACTCCACCCAAGCACTTGTTTAGCAATTCATCGTTACCCAACGCCGTGTAAAATTAAAAATGCACTCTCACTAATCCGGCTGTAACTTTTGAACCCGTAGGACTTTTTCCATGAAATTTTTTTTCTTACAATCTTAAGAATATTTACTAAAATACAAAATTATAAAAAAATTCGATTTCAAAAAACGGCCAATGTCATGTCCCCGCTTAAGAAAACTATTACTAAATTTTCTTTCTCTGAGCCCTGTTTAAATTTTTTTATTTACACGAAATTAATCCCACTTTGAAACGCTCAAAATATTTTTTGTAATTTAAAATAAAACACAAATTTTAAATTTAAATTTTATGAAAAAAAAAAGAAATTACTAAATGAAAGTTAACAAATTGTATGTGAAAATAGTAAATATTAAAAAAAAAAATATTAATAAATGTTTTAGCATAAGCTTATTACAAAAACGAATATAAAAATCGAAAATTGTTTTTTTTTTTTTGAAAAAAAAAATTTAGAAAAAAAAACTAAATAAACGTTAAATAAAAATATTTAAAAACCACTATTGTAGTTTTAATTTTATAAAAACACATTTAGCACTTGTATGTTACTTAAAAGTAACTCGTGCCATTGATTTGCCGCGTATGAGACAAGGTGTTACATTTTTCGAAATGCTTTCATACAATGTTATAAATAAAATTGCTAAAAAAGGTAATGTAATTTAAATAATGATATAATTATTGATTTATTTAATTAACATTTTCATAAAATAATTAAAGTTTTATTCAAAGCTATTATAGAATAGTATTATTTATTTAAAACGTTTTAAAAATATATGACCGCTAATTTGAACTCGAATTGTCAATGTTAAAATATTAATTTAAATACGGTCATTATTTGAGCAGAAAATTTTTAAAAAGTATTTTATCGAATCAATTTAAATTTTATGTCCGATTCTCCTGGTTTAACACACTCAGAAAAGTTCTCTAGTAGCTAAAGGGTGGAAACGCAAAAAAATTATCTGTGAAAGGCGTGGTAGAGAAGAATGAGTGTATTTTCTAAAAATCATAACTACATTGCAAATTTTCAATTTTTTTTTCTGAATCAGACTGCGCAGTTTCTGGTATTGAACCTTCGTCAGTGACCCTGTTTTTTTTGAATTTTTGAATAATGTAATACTTGTTATGTTTTTTTTTAATTTGTTCGATTGCGTCTATATGAAATTTTCTGTACAATCACTGACCTTGGTATAGATAAACTGATTTCTAATGCCACATGCACTCGCACTACACGTTAGACAGAGCGCTTTAGCCCTCTGAGCTATCGTCAGGTCGAGTTTTGTTGTGATTAAAACTAGTTTTATTCAATACACGGTGTTTTTGTTCTTGCATACATAATCTCAGAAGTACAACTCCAACAACACAACAATTCTATTTTTAGAAACTTACCTCACTCTAATGTCCACTGTTTTCCCATATGTTGTAAGTGTTGCCATATCTATGATATATTCTTTGCATATTCGATAGATGGCGCTTACGTAGTTTTGAATCTCGCTCCTAGACGAGGACAAGAAATTCTCATTGAGTTTGTGATTTAACATAACAAATATCTCTAGAAATTCTAATAACAAAGTCCCCTGAAGATTTCCTTGGGCAGGAATGAAATCCGGATAGGGACACGCCTACATCAGATTGCTTTTCACAATTTGTTAAATAAGTTTTGGGACTTTAGCACATTTAATTACTATAAATGCAATATAAATTTTTTTTATAGTTTTGGTAACTCTAATAAAATATTGAGATTAACAACCGAATTTCTATTTAACATTTTTAGACAAATATTTAAATTTGAAACTAGAAAATATTCAAGGTTGAAATTTATAAAAACATACTTAAATTAGGATTAGGCTAGAGGTAAAGTATTTACCTGACAAACGGAAGATAGACAGTGCGAGCCCAGTTCGAGTCATATAATATTTTTGTTGAACGCATGTGAATCTATTTATAGAATATTACAGTCAACAAACATAAAATATTCAATTGTTACAATAAAAATTCGAAATTTGTAAATAAATGTAGGTTGTTACAATAGTATTAAAATTTAATAATAGTGATAGTACGTGGAACCACAAAAACTCAGTTGGCAAAAAAAAATCGGTTGCAACCACAAAACTGTTTTATGTGTGTACAAAAAATATATACATTAGGGTGGGGCGATTTGAACATCTTAATTGGCTCTTCGCGTTTCTGATTCTTGGGGTTGTACTGAGCAAAAAAGCCCACTAGACCATACGTCTACGGTGAAAATCAAGCTTCCAGATTTTGACTTTTTAGCCGTATTTTGTGAAAGTAACAATGTGTGGGATGGACATTTTAATGCATCAATCGTATTTGTGCGTGGGGTTTAAGATGTTAATTTATAATTTCAAAATAGGGCTTTTTTTGTCGTATTTTGTGAAAGTAACAATGTGTGGGATGGACATATCTCAGGAAGTAGGAGGAGCTTATCCAAGGTTATGGTATCAATCTCTTCTTTGGAAGATTCTTTAGCAGAATAATGCATCAATCATATTTGTGGGTGGGGTTTAAGGGGTTAATTTTCAAAATAGGGATTTTTTGCCGTAAAGTCAAAATCTGGAAGCTCGATTTTTACCGTAGACGTATGGTCTAGTGGACGTTTTTGCTCAGTACAATCCCAAGAATCAGAAACTCGAAGCGCCCAATCTATATTTGCCAACGATACTGGAGATATGGTCGATCGACAATATTTTCGACGGAAAAATGTTCATTTTAAAAAGATTATTTAATCTTAAACTATTTTTAATTAAAAAGTGCCTGCACTAACTTTTTATCTAGCCAAAAATCGCAACTTTTCTGCACGTTAATAGAATAATGGAAAGGTCTTGTACAATAATGTAAAAATTCACCAAAAGATCATTTATTAACCATGCCGTTCTGAAACACCAATAATGCAAAATTTTTATCACAAATAAGCTTTTTAAAAATTAATAAAAATCTGTAATTTTTTTATTACCCCGATCCGAATAATTTTAATTATAAGTGTCCAAAACGTAACATTGAGTTTTACAGCGAAAAATCGCCACATCTCGCAACGAATCGTACAAGAAAGTTACGGGCAACAACTTTAGAGTATTGTTCTTAATTCGTGATATCAGGTTTGCTTCTATTGTTGTTTGTGTTAATAATATTAAATTTTTTTCATTTCCACCCTTTTGATGACAGTTGTTTGTGTAGTAGTTGAAGCGGCAACAGTTATTTTAACTGCTTTTAAAAATTCAATAATTTTGACAGTTTATTTTTAAAATAACCTACAGAACGGCTACGTATATTGCCGAAAAAAATGCCCTGCTGAAATATATAAATGCTGGTGATATACTTTTGTTTGGATAACATTTCCGTTTATCTGTTTTTAATATAACATGTTTGCTTGCAAATATAATTTTGTTTGCCTGTAAACGTATATGGGTCAATTTCAAAAAAAACGTACACAACAATTTTTTTTTTGCTTATTTTAAAGTTTTTTCAATTCGCCTGTAAGAGTTCCCAATTTATGTAGAAATTGATGAAGAATCCGTTGGTACTTTTAGGCTCTCAAAAAAATCAATATTTTTTGATTTTTTTTAGGTTTTCTATGATTTCTATCTTGAGCGTCACACACCAAATATGTATAAAAAATCGCTAAAAATGCAAAAATATTTGAAATTCAAGCTTACTACGATGTTCTTTTGTTTCTCAAGATTGACTTTTGCGAAAATCACCTTTTCGATTACAAACACAAAATCACGTTTCACCTTGATTTTTCATTTTTTTTTTAAAGTGACTAGTTACTTTAAAATTTTAAGATGAAAATATGTAAATTTTTGTTAAAAAAAGACTTAAACTTAAAGGTTCCTTGCAAAGTAATAGGCTTGTAACAATGTATTTAAAAAAACTGCAATTATAAGCGTTTTAAGGGAAAAAAGCTAAGTGTGACGCTCTAGATATTTTGTGACGATCAAGAGAATTTGTTGCACGTAAACCAGAAATAATGCCAAATTTAAAGTTTAACGAAAAAAGTTTATTCTTTTACAAAAAGTAAATAAAAAAAAACAAAAATTCTTCAAAAAACAAAATTTTCATACAAAACTAAACATGTACATTAGGGTAATAACTTTTTGCATTTTTTGCAAATATCAAATCTCCCCAGACAAAATCGTCTGACCATCACATCTATATAATTTAGGCATGCTGATTTCAATAGTAAAGTCCATTTTCGAGTCAATGGAATAGTTTTCTTCCAAATTTTCTTTTAATTTTCGCTATTTTTTTGCAGTTTTTTATATAAAAAAAAAAACTGTTTTAACATATTAATATATTAAAGGCGTTTTAGAAATCGCTGTCGGTGCGTAAGGTTTTTTTACCAAATTGAACTGAAATAGTTTTTTTTATCATTAATACAATATTTGCCATTAGAAAACCCCTGGGGAGAATGTTGTCCAAAAAAAGTTATCACCCTAATGTACATATTCCTTGATGTCTTTAACAAAAATGGAAAAAAGGAAATAACTCTTGAAGAAACTTATACACATATGTAAATATTTGACGCAAAACAATAACTTAACTTAATTTAATTTATAAATTTTCATTCGAATTCTTATTCTGAATCTGTATAAACTTCATGAAATGACAAGCGGCTTTGTTTTTTTTTTCATTCTCATTCATTTTTACCACTTTCGAATCAAGTTTGTGGCAGTTCCGTTTCTCGTTGCTATTCATCAACAGAATTAGGCAGTAACAATAAAAATTAAACTCAAATATACCACGATTATACCTTTCTTTCTTCTTTCTTTTATATTCGTCATTACGCGCTTTATCGACCTTTATTTTCTCTCGATATCTCCGTACTCTTTCAGCCGCCGTTAATTTTGTTGTTTTACTCTTGAAAACTAAAAAATAATATCAAAATTAAGCATTTTAAGCTATGAAGCAATATATATCAAAAGTGATGCTCATGAAATGTTTGCCTATTTTGGTTTTTTTTCGTAGGCAATTTATTTCTCAAATTCACAAATTATAAAAAAATGAGTTGAAACCATGTAAACAATGATTGTCAACTTCAATTTTTTACATATAAAATATTAACTTTTAAAAAAATTAGCGTGACGCTCATGAAATTTTATCGCGCCCTTACCATGGTGTTCACAACAACTACGCAAATGCACACTTTTTTTAATAGATTTTTTTTTCGCTTTTTCACTTTTGTAATAATTAAACTTTGTACTTTCCTTACGTTATTTACTTTATTTAAATGCAAATTAAAAACTAGAAATATTACTTGAATTATAAAAAAGTGACGCTCAATGCAAATTGTGGGGACAACCTTTCTTTGCAACGCCAAATTCGCACTAATTAAGTTTTGACGACTATAACAAATCAAAACACAAGAAAGAAACGCAATAATTCGAAAACTGTTATTAAATGTTGCATATTGACTTTTTTCTTGATTTTATTTTATTTTGTTTACTAAAAATTCTAACGGGGGACACATGCTTTTGTATGGAAGGAGTCAGAGGAAGAAACAAAACACCATTCTGAATAAACAAATAAACAAACATACAAATTTGAGAATTACGTTTTTTTGTTACAAATTCATCGCTAATCACTCTCACATTTTTGTTTTTTTTTGTTTTTTTTTTTACCTAAAATAGTAGTGTAAAGTGCGGGGACACAAAAAATGCGTTTTTTTTTAAATTGACCCATATATGTATCGAACTAGTGAAAAACGTCTTCCAGCAAACATGTATATGTTTGGCTGTAAATCTATATATGTATATATTATGCCCCAAACATAATGTCTAAAAACTTTCAAATTGCAAATATAACTTTGTACATGTACCCAGTCAGAAAAAGAAAAACGGAACACAGCTGGCAAGGTACTTTCCCAAAATGATAACATCATTTAAAAAAAAAAAGGTTCGTCTGTCGGACAAGCACTGGGGAAACAAAATTTCCAACGAAAAAGTTTTGTTTTTTAATTTTATTTGTTTTCAACAATAAAATTAAAAAAAAGTTCATTTCATGTATAATTTTGTTGGTTCCGCCGGGATTCGAACACTGGCCGCCAGTTTGGCAGCCGACAGCTCTAACCTCTTGCCTACTTGATAGCTTAAAATGTTAGTAAATAATAACTGCTGGATAACAGTTGGCTGTTCAAATATGTCAGAACTGGCATAACGTTTGATGGTAACAATTTGCCAATGTTGGGAAAACATAAAAAAAGTATGTTTAAAAGATGAATTTCATATCAAAAACGATATGCGTTGAACCCGACCCTCTCATAACTTGATGAAATTTTGCATACAGCTTCATTTTACATATACAAACACAACCTTATATTTAGAAATTGCATTTTTGAAAATATGTGGGCGTGGCAAGTTATCGAAGTTTTTGAATTATAGCATTGCAAATGCTATAATTATAACATTGCAAATGCTATAATTCAACCCTTGGCCTTTGAAGTGTTTTCCTAGTTTAAAGTTTTATTTCTGCCAAAAAAAAGCTCGAAAGCTGATTTAAATACCTTTCTAATGGTACAAGGATCTTTGACATCGGTTCAGCCATTCCGTAGTAATCACAGCTTGAAAGTACATATTATTGTCATTTTTCAAAAACTTCGATACCTTGCCACGCCCACATATTTTCAAAAATGCAATTTCTAGGTTGTGTTTGTATAGGTAAAATGTAGCTGTATGCTAAATTTCATCCAATTCTGAGAGGTTCGGGTTCAAAATGTGCGGTTTTTTTTAGGTTTTAATATGAAATTCATCAAAAGAGCTTTTCCAGAAACAAAAATAATAATTTTATATGGAAAAGAGTATAAAAAATCACAAAAAAATGTTTGCCTGAAACCGGGCTCGAACTCGGAACCTTCTGCCTACAAATGTTGTAAACAGCATTATAAAATTTATGCTTTACTAGTGAACCGTTGTTAATTTCTGGCTGGATATCACTAGGGAAACACTATTTCTTAACGTTGGCATAGTGGTCTCAGCCAATTATTTGCCAATGATTTTTTATGTAGACCACTGAAGTTGTTGTAAAACAAATACTGGCAAAATGCGTTTTAAACAAGTGTTCTGCCAGCAGTTTATTTACTATGCCATGTTTAGCCACTGCTTGATTTTTTGTACCAAACAAAAAATACAATATTTAATTCGTTAAGTAAACTTTCAAGTCGTTTATGCCGACATTTCTTAATTTTAAATTAGGATTGTAATGAGCAACGTCATAATTTATCGTCCTTGGTAATTAATTTATGATATTTTGTCTCATTTAAAAACGTCATAATTTACAAAATTATTTCTTTATAATTATTTCAGTGTTAATTTAATTATTATTAACTTTTATTAGTATTTGCTAGATTTTATTGGTTTATTCGTGTTTATTATTATAATAAAAAAAACATGAATAAAGTTTTTTTTTTTTTTGGTTAATTGAATTAAATATTGAATAATGATAAACAAAAAAAAAAAAACAGTTAATTAGTATAATTAATAAATTTTAAAAAACTACAAATATTTTATTATATACTTTTAAAGAAAAAAGAATAATATTTGTTTAAAAGTGCTAGAATGTTCTATAAAATTTTTTTAAAATATTTTTAAAACATATTTTTTAAGGTTGCGAGAACAGACTAAACATATTAAATTAAATATGTATCCCAGCCAGCAAGTTTTTGAGCCATCAAAAACTATGAGTTTTAAATGACTCAAAAAATTATGTATTTACTCGTATGATCACTCATTTTTCGAACTCATAAATTAATTTAATTTAGGACACTTTTTTAAAATTTAAATATTTTTTTTGTCGTAAAACACTCCTTTTTTTATGAAGTCAAAAATAAGTCGTCAAAAAAGATACAAAAATTGCCAATTTTTATGAGGGACATTTTTTTTTTGTCCAAAACGAAATGATTCAAAAAAAATTGGAAAAACATGAATGTTTTTGAACATTCCAAAAATTCTCAAAAAAATTATCAATTTTGGAGTCAATAATGTTTTCAAGTTTTACTTTAAAAGTTGTCAGAATGGTTTTGTTTACTTACGGCCTGTTTTTGTAAGACGTGTCACTCAAAAAATTCGTGTAAATGAGTGAAGAAATTAATTTTGGGGTTCTGTATCGCAAATGTCACTTTGAATTGAGTGAAAACGTAAGAGTTGTCATTTTCGTCTCTTTTTTTGGTTTCCACATTGCGATTTGAAACGTCACAAACGTCAAATACAGACGTTCACAGAAAAGTATTCGTCAAAGAAAAAAGGCAACACAATTTAGTATTAAAAAAAAAACAATACTTTTTAACAAAAAATTGTAATAAAATAAGAATAATGATTTTTATTTTTATTTTCATTTATATTTCTATTTATTTTCATTTTTATTTGTAATGTTTTTGTTTTTTTTTTTATACAAATTATATTTTTATCACCACTTTTATTGTTTTCTAAACAAAATAAATAAATTTTTTTTTCAAGCAAAAATCATTTACAGTGTTGGGTTGCCATCTACCAACGAAAAATGTGTTATTTGTATATGAAAAAAGCTAGCAAAAACCGAAAAACAATATCATGGCAAACTCTACTGTTTGACATAATAGAAAGCTTTACGCACTCAAACGTAAGTCAGACGAACGAATTATAAAAACTCATTTCCTTGCGTATTCGTTCGGGTGAAATTATACACGTATTGTAAAAACAAGCCTTTAAATTTGCGCATAAAAAGCTTGATTTACGCGTAGTTTAATAAACGAATAATGTAGTTTTTGAGCGGAACAAAATGTTGCATTAATTTTTTGTATTTAATGAAGAACTTCTTTGGCTAATATTTTAAACAAAAAATTGGCCTTGATTGCTTCCCGTTATTCGCAAAAAAAAAAAAACTGGACCTAAATCGGACCACATTTGCAAATTTCACATTTTCAAATGGCAATATCTCGGAAACTATCAGCAGATTACAAGTTAATTATTATATTTTTAAAAAATCGGAGTAGAAACTAAAAAAAAAAAAAATGGAGAACACTCAAAAATTTGAAAACAAAAGTGACTAACTTTCGGGGACATATTGCCGCCCTAGGGGGTCAGGGAGGTTGAAAATCAAAACTTAAGCTCGATATTATGTTTCTTATGCCTGTTCCAAAAATCATTGCAATCGGACCACTAAGTAAGAAATTGACGTATTATTTCCAAAAATTGTGTCATATATGCCAATGTGCAAGGGTGTTTCGATTTTCTTAAAATTTTAAACATTAAGACACTATGGAGCTTTTAGATATTTAAAATTAAGAAGACAAAAATGAAGCCAAATTGATGATTAATAGGATTTTTGTTAAAGCGCTGCCTATTCTGGAGGCTCTAGCTTTTCTAAAATTTTGGATTCTGATGAGATCTTTAGACAGATCGATATACTCGTACATGTATCAACCTAGCTAATATATTTAACTTTCTTTATTTTTTTAAATACAAGGAGATTGAAAGCTCGTTGTAAATAAGTCAAAATAACAAAAAAAAAACAATCTCGGCGTATGAAAAAACAAAGAAAAATGTTAAATTTCAAATTTATGGATTTTTAAACAAATTTAGAGGGGATTGAATAATTTGCAAAGCGCTTCTAAAAAATCAAAGAATCAAAGAAATCCGATGATAGCTTTCGAAAACATGGCTTTTTAGCATGCGTACTTTTGGGGTTGTTTATTTAACTAAAACAGTGAAAAAGTCGCAATTGATTGAACATTTTAATAACTGAATTTGGAGATGTGTGATAGGTTCCTTAAAGTAAAACATTAATCAAATTTGCAGTTTTTATGGACAATTAAAAAAAAAAAAGGTAAAAATTCACAACTAATTAAATCTGAATATTTATTGTAATAGATATCTCAATTTAGTTAAATATCATTAAGATCTTTTTCTATCAATTTTGGAAAGTTTCAACGTGACACTACTTCGTTTTGGAGAAAATATTTCCATCTATCAGTATTAAAAATCTTTTTACATTTATATTAGTTTTTGTTTTTATATACATCGAGATTATTTTTATGTTATTTTCAATTTATAACGAGCTTTCAACCTCCGTATATTTACAAAAATAAAGCAAATCAAACATATTAGCTAGGTTGATACTAGTATTTCGATCTGGCTAAAGATCTCATCAGAACCCGACGTTTTAGAAAAGCTAGAGCCTCCATAATAGGCAGAACTTTAACAAAACACCTATTAATCATCAATTTTGCTCCATTCTTGTCTTCTTAGTAATCAAGCACGTGGTTAGGGTCTTTACCTAACAAGCATCATGACGTTACTAAACTTTGAAGACCAAACTTTGTAGTCCTAAAAAAAATTTCTTTTAGGACTACAAAGCGTATGATTAATAACAGAAAGAATATAATAAAATTCATCATACGAATTGTAGTTATAATACAAGGTGGCGCAAAAGTAATCCTCCTATCAGAAAATGCTATAAATTTTGCGATTGGCCCCTAATGTCAGTTCTGTTTTGACATTTGTGTAGTAAACACATGCGAAATACACGTTAATAAACAATGTTACGCTACACTGCTCCAGAACGCGGAATATTGGTGACTATTTATTTGACCAATAATCGGTCGGTGACTTTGGCACAACGTGAATTTCGTCGCAGATTTCCTGGCCGTCCAACGCCTACTGGTGAAACACTGCGACGTTTAGCCGCTCGCCTCGAAGAGAATGACACAACACGAGATGCTGCCAGGCGTGGCAGACCCCGGAGTAGCCGTTCTGCAGAGAATATTGCTACTGTAGCCGAGGATGTCATGGAAGCGCCGTCGACATCGACCAGACGACCTGCCACGCAAATGGGTATCAGTCGACGGTCTTTACAGCGAATTTTGGTATAAGATTTGAAGATGTTTCCGTACAAAGTCCAGACGGTGCATCAGCTGTTAGCTGCTGACCGCCAATCGCGTGTAACTTACGCTCAAGCCATCCTTAATCACCACCAAGAGGAAGATGATTTTTCATCAAAAATAATCATGAGTGATGAGGCCCATTTCCATCTTAGCGGGTACGTAAATAAGCAAAATTTACGCTTCTGAGGCACTGAAAATCCGCGTGTACCCCACGAAGAGCCATTACACCCGCTCAAAGTCACTGTATGGTGTGCTGTTTTCGCTGGAGGAGTCATCGGACCTTTTTTCTTCGAAGACGTCGCGGGCCAAACGGTTACTGTGAATGGTGAGCGCTACAGAGCAATGATCAACGAGTTCTTTTTGCCGCAACTTGATGAATTGGGATTGGAAAACATGTGGTTCCAACAGGACGGTGCAACGGCACACACTGCACGTGCCACAACCGATATTCTGAAGGATGCATTTCCCGGACGCCTAATCTCCCGTTTTGGCGATTTGCACTGGCCAGCAAGATCGCCTGATTTGACCGCTCCAGACTTCTTTTTGTGGGCTTTTTGAAGTCGCGGGTTTATGTCAACAAGCCTCAGACTCTTGCAGCTCTTAAAGACAATATCCGTCAAGAATGTGAGGACCTATCGCCGGAAGTTTTGGCCAAAGTGATGGAAAATGCCATAAAAATGGCTCAAATGACAATCAACTGTGGCGGCGGCCATTTACATGATATCATATTCTCGACTTGATGTAAAAAAATTAAAATACCAAATAAAAATAATCCACAAGAAGAATCAAAGTTTTTCATTTTTTTTTTAAATTACAGCCAAAAAACATCGGAAGGTTATTTTTGCGCCACCTTGTAGATAAATCTTTAAATATTTAAGATGGACAATATTCAATGAATATTTTCTCCAACACAAAACTGACTAAAAGTTTCTGTATAGAAAGAAAAAAATCTTAACTTTTTTAATAAAGCATAGAAAGTCGTAAAAACACATCATGTACTTTTTTCATTGGTCGATGAAGATTATCTGAGCATTTTTTAAAAGTTTAAAAAATGTCATAAATTGTCACATGATTAATTTAATAACAAAGATAAACAAGTTGGAAGTAAACTTGTACAATAATAACCACTAAAATTAAGCAATTTATAAAGTTTTATATTAAAAAGTGTCGAAAATTTAAATATTTTTTTTCCAAAATTTAAAAATTTTGTTTAACGATTTTAAATATGTTTTAACTACAATTTAGGTGTAAGAAACCACTAAGAGCACCAAAGAAATATCACAAACGCAGTTTTGTACGATTTTGGCACCATGAGTAAAATGTCTGCGTATTGAGTTAATGAGAAACGCCATAAATGGTGGCAAAAAACACCAAGTTGGCATCACTGTATACTGTAATTTAAATCTTATTACAAACAAAAATTAGAGGGTTAATAAAACCTAAACATTGTAAAAGCTTTGAAAAATTTAATCAAAACTTTTTTTTTGTTTTCTGTATTATTATTTTTAACAATCAATTATAATCAAGGTTGGCCACCGCAACGAATCACGGCATTGGTATCGATTTTTTGGTTGTTTCGGTATTGGTATCTTAATAGCGGTATGTGCCGGTATTATTGAAAAAATTTAAAAAAAAAATATATAAAAACTTTTTAAATTATTAAAAAAAAAACACAAATTTATTAGTTTTTATATAAAGTACTCATAGTTCTTTTAAAAAAGTTTTACTTTTTTAACTCAACCCAGCAAAATTTGGAATTTTGACACAAATAAAACTCAAATTTTTGATATTAAAATATTTTATTGTCATAAATTAATCATTATTTAGACAAAAATATAAGACACTAGCTGACCCGGCAAACGTTGCTTTTCCTTCAAATTTTAATTGTAATTAATTCTTTAAATCCAGACAATTTTTTTACGCAAATATATAATTAAAAAAATAAATTCACATTAGTAAATCATTTTAAAATTTGTAATTTCATGGGAAGCCCAACGCCTCTTTGTCCTTATATCGCCTTTATTCTAGGACTATGAGGAACGCTAAAACAATTTTTGAACAACATTATTAAATAAGCTTGCAAAAAGTCTTGAATGTGATAATTTATTTTAATGCTTATTTGTTTTTTGCTTTTGGTACCACGCCCAATTATCCCATTCCGCCCATTTTCAGTTCGACTACTTATATTTGTAATTGATGGACTCGTACAAAATTTGAAGGCTATATAGCTAATATAGAACCCTAGATATTTAATATTAATATTAATTTTGTATATGAGCTAAATAATCACTTTGTATGGGAGCTGCCACGCCCACTGGTATGATCCCGCCCAATTTTCCCATGACTATTCATAATATAATCAATATGCACAAATTTCTCAGACTCTGGCTATTATAGAACTGTAGATATATGATATTACATATTTACTTTGTATGGGAGCTGACACACCCACTGGTCCGATCACGCCCATTTTTCCCATAACTATTCACATTAACAAATAATCAGCGTGCACAAATTTCTAAGACTCTGGCTATTATAGAACTGTAGATATATGATATTAAATATTTACTTTGTATGGGAGCGGACACGCCCACTGGTCCGATCACGCCCATTTTTCCCATGACTATTCACATTAACAAATAATCAACGTGCACAAATTTCTAAGGATCTGGCTATTATAGAACTGTAGATATATGATATTAAATATTTACTTTGCATGTGAACTGACACGCCCACTGGTCCGATCACGCCCATTTTTTAGATGTTGGCCGATTCTCAGACCTACTAAATATGCTCACAAAATTTCATAAGAATCGGTCAAGCCGTTTCGGAGGAGTACGGGAACGAACATTGTGACACGAGAATTTTATATATAAGATTTAAAAAAAATCACAAAAGATACAAAAATAAGAAAAAAATTATTGAATCCAAAAAGTGGTTCAGAATTGACTCAAAAAATCATAAAAGGATTAATTTTTGAAAAATACCCATTCATAAAAAGACAAACGGACCACCGCACTGTGGTCAATATTTTGAGATAGCGGCCAAAACTCCTTTTGGTTTTTGTTCTCCGATTTTAAAGTTATTAGACTCATATGAAAGTAGACAGTAGTAAACCTCGGGAGCCAAAAAATTAGAACTCTATTTCAACTATTTCACTGAGAACAGGGTGGTCCAAAATGGTCTTTTTCAGAATTTAGTAAATTTATGATATTTTTAGTTAATTTTTAAATTTTAAATGATCATAACTTTTTTGTTTTTCAAGATTTTTGGACGAAATAAATTTTGTGTTGTAACTTAACTTATTTTCTATTACTGGTAAAATAATTGAAGGTCTACTGTTTTCAGAACAATTTAAATATTTTTTTTAAAAAAGGTCAAATTTCTCGGAAATTTCCTACTTCATAGAGCACAACTCCTGTGAGTCAAGCTGAGTCAAAACACAAATTTACTATTTTGTAGTCCTAACTCTCCCCTACATTCCTATATATACATGTCCATGCATCGGGACTGCACTTTTTGAGCTACAGCAATTTTTCTGACCCAAAGTAAGATATTCGGTACAAATGCACGTCATATTTTTTGAGAAGTTATTTGTATGTGAAAGTGGCTATTATGCATATATTTTGATGAAATTTTGTACAAGAGTTCTTATTGACCCAAAAAATAATTCTGTTGAAATTAGGAGAAGTTGGCCCATATTTGGACCTAGTCCACATAGAAGGGTGTATCAAAATTTTGACAAAAATGACAATAGAACTCTCAAATTATGTGGTATCTGGCAATTCATTTGGAAAAGGTAAAAAATGATTTTATTGCCATCTAATATTACATAACTTAAATACCTGAAGATTGCAAATAAATTTAAAACCAATGGAAATAACAGGTAAAACCAAGCACCTGTTATATTATTACCAGTACCTGTTAGCTCTCAAATTATGTGGTATCTAGCAATTCATTTGGAAAAGGTAAAAAGATTTTATTGCCATCTAATATTACACAACTTAAATACCTGAAAATTGCAAATAAATTTAAAACCAATGGAAATAACTGGTAAAACCAAGTACCTGTTATATTATGTTTCAAAGAGGTAAAAAACATCATGTTGAAACTTCGAGCAATAGTATATTAATCCATGCATTCATTTTTTTTTTCTTCATTATTGTTTAAACAATGGCTAAATTCAGTTATAGTGTTCTATCTGATATATATTTTGAACGGAAAGATGAAAACGACATTATTTTACATATAATGAATAATGGATTCTTCAAAATATGCGACAAACAAGAAATTAAAATTCATAACTTAAAAATAAAAAACTTTTTAAATACTTTAAGAAAACGGTACAATCAATGTTCCAGAAACAAGAAATTGTTTTACTCACGCAACCAAGAATGGCTAAGAAATAAACTTATTTTTAAAAAGCCATCAGTAACTACCACGGAAACTGGAAAAGGTGGTCGACCAGCAAAGCCAATTGATAATTGTAGTGAAAGATCACGAAGACGCAAGCTTAAACATATCAATGAAGAAGTTTCTTGTAGCATCATAAAGGATTCATTTCTGCATCAAATTCAACCATCGAAAACTAAAAAGAGTAAAATTGCTATCATTGAAAAAATAGTGGAAGCAAGCCCCAGACGCACAAAAAGGATTTTAGAAAGTATGCCGACACCAACTGAAGAAAATAAATTTACTCCAGAAGAAGCATTTGCACTATTTTTGGATTTGAAAATGACTAAAAACCAATATACAGAATTGCGGAAGCGAACCAATGAAAAAAATTGTGGAATTTTTCCATCATATCGAGATATAGTTTCTGCCAAAAAAGATTGCTTACCTTCACCAACTGCTATTAGTGTAACTTCAAATAACAAATAATTCAGCACAATATGCTTCCAATTGGAGATCTCTCAGAAGAAGCGCAAGAAAAAAGGAACAAAGACTACAGATTCTTTCGCGAGCACAATACAAGAAAAATTTCCAGATATTGTACTAATGAAGATCTTATTAATATTTTGTTGTGCACATCAGACCCATATATGTCCAGTATTCGACAAAAATGGAAATCAACCTCATTAGAGTTAGATGAAGAAGCTAAACAACTACTGCAAAATGAAAATCAAAGCTATTTGGAAGACATTTTTACTAATATTGTTTAATTAATACTAGTTTAAAGATTATAATTTGTTTCTAATTTTAGTATAAATTTTTATTAATACATTTAAATAAAATATATGTGCACTTTAAATCAATAGTAAAAGTTTACTTAAAATGTTATCGATGTTGTGTTCTGTATATAATATATCCAAATGGTATTGATATTGTTGGGAATTTCAGTGTTATTTTTCAGTTTAATCATCATAAGAATTAGCTTTCTTCCAAAAAAACCAACCTTTGGCCCCTGTGAATATTGAGACTAAATAAATATCAGGGGCCAAATGTTGGCATTTCCTGACCAAAATTAAGTTTAGGAATAATAAATAAGTATTGGTTGTAAAATACGATTGAAGAAAATAAGAAATTATAAAAAAAAATACCTATTTAAAATGTCAAAATATTCAACTTTTACATGGAAACTCAACAAAAAATTAAAATGCATTTTTAACTCCACATTACTTACGTTTCTATCAGTCGATTTTTACGTTTGAACACGCAAATTGAAGCTCAAAGTCCCTCCTATTGAACAAAACAAATTGCGTAAAAAATACCAATCCGGTCAAAAGTTATAGAGTTTTGACCGCTATCGCGCGAAATTGACCACTGTGCACCGCTGGCAAGGCACTTCAGCAAGTGGTATAAGTTCTGGCAACATGTGCCTTCCCAAGTGCAAAATGATAACATCATTAAAAATATCAAAATAATCCAGAAGAACATAATCCATGAACAATTATTAGTGTATATGAACCACATAATCCCATATTCATATAAGTTATAGTTATTAAATCTGCTAAAACAATTCCTAAAAATGTCCGTCTGATCAAAAAGTGTCGGATAAGCACTGGGAAAACAAAATGTCCAGTGTTCGCAAAATGTTGGTAGAAATATGAAATAGATATATGGTTCCATATATCTACAATGTGTGCCCCCGGTAGGCTAGGTGGTAGCGTGCTGGCTTATCGGTGCGGGGGTCGTGGGTTCGTATGAGTTATATTAATTGTGTATCAATAATTACTCATACGTGATGTATGCGTTATATTAAACTTTTCAACACTATTTAAAACGTTAAGAAAACTCATAAACAAGAACAAAATTCGGCAAAACTGCATTCTAAGGGGCGTCCCTAAAAAAAAAAATTACCCCTTCTAGAATTAAAAAAGAAATTTTTTTTCTATCTTTCGTTTTTGCGGCCGAGGCCTGCCAAAAACCGGTATGCGTAGAAACGTATAAGTGTTGGTACTCCAATGAAAGGAAATTTCCTCAAGATTTCAAAAATTATATTATTTTTATAATCCATGATACCTAGCGCCCTCTAAAGCTATTTTAAGTATATTTCAAGTACACTCAGAATATTATGTTATTTATTGTTTGTAGTTTAATGAAACAGTTTTCAATTGAGTTAATTATAAAGGAACATGCGTTTATTTTTCAAACAAATGTTTTTTCAACTTTTTTATACATTTGTTAAAAATAATTTACTAACATTTACCGATTTTTTAGTTTCATTTTTTATTTTCGTTTATTTAAAGTTTCATACAAATTTAATCACAAACGGAATTTTGTCGTTTATTTGTTTCCGTTATTGTAGTTATAATTTTTTTTCTTTTTAAATATATTCAAAAGATTTGTCTGTTTTTTTTTTTATCAAAATGGTTTGTTTAAATAAATTTTATTTTCCTATATTTTATGAATTTATTTTGTAAAATATTTTATATATAAATAAATAAATAAAAATGAAAATTATTCAAATTTGAGGCCATATTTCTATATTTCTTTATTAGGATATTGTCCTAACAAATAATCTATAGAGTTTTTTTGTTTTCAAATTTATTATTTAACCCTTTCAGGAATGTGTTGATAGATCTATTTCGGGAATTTTCTAGCACAATTAAATGGAAAATAACATAATTTTTATTTTTAATAAAAATTATATCAACCTTGTATAAAAGACAAAGTACAGTCTAGTTTACTCTCCCCGTTTTTTTTTTATAGACAAAACAAAAAATAAAAGGGAGGTGTGCGTACCGGTAGGCTAGTTGGTAGCGTGCTAGCGTATCAGTGCGGGGGTCGTGGGTTCGATTCCCACCAGAGGCACTGGTCTGTTTTCGCTACAACGCGTCGAAGGCCATAGTAGCTAGTGCTCGGTTAGGGTAATAGTATATAATTTGTAATTATATGATTATTAATTAATAAAAAAAAGGAGGAAAAAAAAAAGTTCATCAATAATTTTTTTGGTCACACCGTGTTTTGATCCCTGTCCGCCAGATTGGCAGCCGATAGCTCTAAACACTGAGCTAACGATACATATAATACAATATAGCTTAAAATTGTATCTTAATTAAAAATTCGTATTTTGAAGCTAATTCATCAGTACAGTTGGAGTAACTTTCGTGAAGTTTATTTCAATCGCTAACGAAACGAGGAAATAAAACATTTATTATGCCTAAATCGGTGCAGTCTTTAAACAGGAAACAATAATTTGTTAAAATGGCTTGAATTTTTTAAATCAATGTTGCGAACTCCAGAATTTTTGAAAATTTAAAAAAAAAAAAAAAAATTTGTCTATAACGAAAAATATAAAAAAAGGAAAAATATTCTCTAAAAACATGTTGTTGTTCTAAAAAGTACAAAAATATGCTCTAGAAAATACTTTTTTTTATCAAAAATATGCCATTAGTACCAAAATATGCAAAAATATGCTATTCAGAGCAAAATATGCAAAAACAAATTTCTAACAAATCGATCGTCAAATATTCTGAAAAGAATAAATATCTCATCCATTTTAAAATACGACTCACAGGAAAAACATGCTAAAACATATTTGTCCTGATTTGGAAAATTAAACTTTGGGATATCATAATTTTCCAGAAACTTTTCGCATCAATAAATTAGTGCAACATTTTTTGATCTATTGCGACCCGTTGAAAAATTAAGAAGTTAAAGTAATATGGCCACGAGCTCGAGCATTTTTATTTTGTTAAAACTGAAAGGTCGAATAAACACAACTTTTAATTATTTTACATAATATTTAAAATTTGTTTATTTTTGACACACATAATGCAATATAAATGCAATTAGAAGAAAATGCCATAGAATTATCCGATATATCGCGACCCATTTAAAACGTGTTGAGCTTTTAAATTAAATGTTTCAGTCTGTTTTTGAACTATTGACCTGCACATCAGCTGAAAATTATGTTTTATAGTGTGCGTAAGGAAAATTTTTTGTTGTTGTTTGTGTTTTTTCTTTGATATTTTAAATTTTGAATCTCGCTCCTAGACGAGGACAAGAAATTCTCATTGAGTTTGTGATTTAACATAACAAATATCTCTAGAAATTCTAATAACAAAGTCCCCTGAAGATTTCCTTAGGCAGGAATGAAATCCGGATAGGGACACGCCTACATTAGATTGCTTTTCACAATTTGTTAAATAAGTTTTGGGACTTTAGCACATTTAATTACTATAAATGCAATTAAAGTTTATCCCGATAAAAATAAATTTAAATAACAAATATGCAGGTGCTTGTGCAAATTTAAATGTAACTGACACTAATAGAAAACATATGATTTTCTATTGTTGATTTACTTGAATAAACGTCACTACATTGCTAGGTCTGTCAAAAAACAGAGTAGTATTTGGAAGATGACAAAGCCAATTGTGACAATTTTTTTGTTGTTGTTTGTGTTTTTTCTTTGATATTTTAAATTTTGAATCTCGCTCCTAGACGAGGACAAGAAATTCTCATTGAGTTTGTGATTTAACATAACAAATATCTCTAGAAATTCTAATAACAAAGTCCCCTGAAGATTTCCTTAGGCAGGAATGAAATCCGGATAGGGACACGCCTACATTAGATTGCTTTTCACAATTTGTTAAATAAGTTTTGGGACTTTAGCACATTTAATTACTATAAATGCAATTAAAGTTTATCCCGATAAAAATAAATTTAAATAACAAATATGCAGGTGCTTGTGCAAATTTAAATGTAACTGACACTAATAGAAAACATATGATTTTCTATTGTTGATTTACTTGAATAAACGTCACTACATTGCTAGGTCTGTCAAAAAAACAGAGTAGTATTTGGAAGATGACAAAGCCAATTGTGACAATTTTTTTGTTGTTGTTTGTGTTTTTTCTTTGATATTTTAAATTTTGAATCTCGCTCCTAGACGAGGACAAGAAATTCTCATTGAGTTTGTGATTTAACATAACAAATATCTCTAGAAATTCTAATAACAAAGTCCCCTGAAGATTTCCTTAGGCAGGAATGAAATCCGGATAGGGACACGCCTACATTAGATTGCTTTTCACAATTTGTTAAATAAGTTTTGGGACTTTAGCACATTTAATTACTATAAATGCAATTAAAGTTTATCCCGATAAAAATAAATTTAAATAAATTTACAATGTTTTTGACCAAATTAATATCTTGATAAATTTTTAGCGGGTCGCGCTATGTCATACATTTTTGATAACTCTAATCGTTATCAGGTTCATGTTAAAAGCGTTTAAAAAGATACTTTTATTATTTTATATTTACAAAATGAATGGTTAAGTAAGACTTGACTTATTTAGCTGATCATATTCTACATAAAAAAGCACTCAAAAACAGCGTTTCTATCCGCTAGGAGGCATGAAAAGCAGAAGGAATATTTAGAGGAAAATTTCGCAATTATGTTTCCCTAAAACGTTTCAAATCTGAAACTATGAAGAAAATTTCTTTTAAATCTTATTTTCAATTAGAAAAAATACGCGGAAGCAGAAATTGTATATAAAGGGTCCGCCGAATAACTTTTTTTTTTGAAAATGCTATAAAATAAAAAAGCTACTGAATATTTTCTCAAATTTCTTTTTTTATTTGAAAGTACAATCCTTCCGGTTAATAATGGAAAATAATTTCATTCAAATGGCTGCCTCGGCTGGCATTGCGGTCCAATTTTTAAGCACATTATCGATTGTGTGCAGCTGTATTTCACCAATGGCTTCACGAATATTGTCCTTTAAAGCGTCAATTGTCTCTGGCTTGTTGGCGTAACACTTATCTTTGACGGCACCGCAACGGTGTCAAATCGCAGCTCCGAGGTGGCCAAACGACATCAGCTTTGCGGCTGATAATGCGATCTTCAAAAACAGGGCGCAAAACATCGAGTGTAGCTTCGGCTGTGTGGCAAGTAGCAAAGTAATGTCGCAATATTTCCCAGCGTTGTTCAAGCGTATACACAACCATATTCGTTCAGCGGAAGGATAAAACTAATTATCTGTCAAATCAGACATGAGCTAAGTGTTACCATTCACGAAATAAGCACTAGTTAAAAAAAACGTTAGATGGCGGACCCTTTATGTAATTAAAACAAGATGTAATTAAAACTAAAGATAAAGGTTTTTAAAATTTTAAGATTTCGTTTGAAGAAGAAAATCATGAGAAATCAATAGTTTTTATATGACTTTTAAGATAGTTTGATAGCATCAAAATTCAGAGTTGAGTATTTCTTCACTCAAAAATAAATTGCTTTTTTAAAAATGTTTCAGAAATAAATTGATTTATTTAACATATAAAAAATTGTGGTTTTTTCTATAAAAAGCTGCAAATGGCTTAAAATATACTTTTCTTAGTTTGTATTTTTTATTTCCTGCGAGAAACCCCAAGTTTAAAAAGTGTAATTTTTTCCCACATTTCAAATGCAAATTTTTAACTTTCCATTATTTTTGTCATCACAAACCACACGAAATAAGAGTGTTTTCTGGCTTAAAAAACGGTTTTTCCTATTCAAAATTTTTCAAAACTAAAAGCCGAAAGAAAAAAAAAATTTTTTTTTAACCGATAAAAAATCTCTAAATTTGGTGAACATTTTTCTATATACAAGAAATTATAACCTTACAAAAATATGTAAGTTTTCTATAATACATTTTTTTAAAATTTGTGAAATAATTTTGGGCAATGGCTACTGCCCTTCTTATAACCTTACATCAAGTTTGTAATACAATTTTCTATTAAAAAAATTATAAATTTAAATTAATTAACAATTTTGGATGTTTTATATAAAAAAAAATTGGGCAAAACTGCACTTTATGGGGTGTTAATCAAAAAAGAAAAATATGACCCATCTGGAATTAAATAACAGACCGGTATGAGTAGAAACATATAAGTGTGGGTACACAGAGAGAAAAATTCAGTAATTTTCCAACTAAAATTCGGTTACTACGACTCAAATTAGGTTACTACAACTGGAATTGGTTGGTACAACTGGAATTGGTTGATGCAACTGAATGTTAGTTTTCAAAGCAAACTTTACAACCAGGGACCGTAATCATTATGAGTTTTATAATAAAAATTACACAATAATGATTGTTATGAGTTTTAAGGATTTTCTTCAATGGTAATGATTATTTTTGAGTAATAATAAAAAAGATCCGCAATAATCATTATTTTGAGCAAAAAAAATAAAACTCAAAAATAATCATTATTTATGACTTTTATTGTTTTCGCTCAAAATAAAACTCACGTACATATTAGGGTGGGGCGATTAGTATGGAAGGAAAAAAATCTTAATGGGCGCTTCGCGTTTCTGATTCTTTGGATTGTACTGAGCAAAAAAGTCCACTAGACCATACGTCTACGGTGAAAATCGAGCTTCTAGATTTTGACTTTACGGCAAAAAAGCCCTATTTTGAAATTAATAATTAACCCCTTAAACCCCAACCACAAATATGATTGATGCATTTATCTGCTAGAGAATCTTCCAAAGAAGAGATTGATACCATAATCTTGGATAAGCTCCTTCTCCTTCCTGAGATATGTCCATCCCACACATTGTTACTTTCACAAAATACGGAAAAAAGCCCTATTTTAAAAATTAACCCCTTAAACCTCACCCACAAATATGATTGATGCATTAATCTGCTAGAGAATCTTCCAAAGAAGAGATTGATGCCAAAATCTTCGATAAGGTCCTAATACTTCCTGAGATATGTCCATCCCACACATTGAAAGTGAGTTTTATTTTGAGCGAAAAAAATAAAAATCATAAATAATGATTATTTTTGAGTTTTATTTTTTTTGCTCAAAAATAATGATTATGGCTGATTTTTTTTTATTATTACTCAAAAATAATCATTACCATTGAAGAAAACTTTAAAAATCAAAAATTTAAAAATCATGACGGATATGCAAAGATTGTCAAAAAATAATAATAATGGTTCAATAAATTTTTTTTTATGTCTCTTCTAAGTGATTGATTTTTTGATTCAAAAAAACGAGCAATAATCATTATTTACGGTCCCTGTTTACAACTGAATTTTAGTTGCAACAACCAAAATATTCAGAAAACAAATTTGAATATGGTTGTACTATCCGAATTTATTGATTGTTAACACCAAAATACATTTTTCAATTCGGTTGGTACTTTATTTCTATGTGTGTACTTAAATGAAGGGAACTTTCCTCAAGCTTTCAATATTTATGATCCATGATACGTAGCGCCCTCTAGAGCTATAGGTAGTTTAGCGGCTTCGCTGAGTAAAATTGTTAAGCGTGACCGGCCTTCGAGCTGGCTTTAGGGGGTTTGTGATAGACAGTTTAATGAGTCAAGTCGTTGAGTAAAGTTTTGTCCATTTGGCGATTGTTTTTAAAAAATGTATTTAGTTGTAATTTTGATGTATTTGTAAGTGTTTTCGAAAATAGCGCTACAGGCAAAATTTTGTAAAGGGGTGTAGAGGTCGCTACGTATCATCATAAAATAATATTATTTTTGAAATCCTGAGGAAATTTCGCTCCATTAGAAGAGTACCCATACTTTTATGTTACTACGCGTAACGTTTTTGGGCCCTGGGGGCCCTTTACCGAAAATAGAAAAAAAATTCTTTTTAATTCTGGAGGGTGCCATTATTTTTTTTGGGAGAACGCCTCATAAAGTGCAGTTTAGCCAAAAATTGTATTGTTTGCCAAAAAACACATTTTTTTTTTTAAACCGATTCAATACCGGTATTAAGGGAAACGGTTGCGGTATTCCGGTATTTTAAAATTCAGGTGTTTCGGTATTGCTATTGTAGTGGTTATCAATTTGAAACCGGTTTGAAACGGATAACGATATTTAAAAGGTATCGGTGTTCAACCTTGATTATAATTGATCATATTTGATAATTCAATTAACTATTTTGAAATGCTTTATTATTGACCAATTACTTATCAGCAAAATACACCCAACAAATATCTATAAAATATGTTAGTTCTTAATTTATTAAATTAACTACATACCACACAATTATAAATCAATGCCTGTCAAATTTTTATGACGTAGTTACATATGTCAGCAAATTTTATTATTATTTGATAATTGTTATAATTTTTCTTTAAACTTTGAATATTTTATACCGTGTACAAACGTAGAACTTTTATAAGTTTTGGTTCAGGATATTTTCGTTATAAAATCGGTAAAACGGTAAAAGATTATTCTTTAATTTTTGAACCTCTACAATAACTACAAAGAAATAGTCTTTCTTGAATTGGATCCAATTTAAGCTCAAATTACTCTAGCGGAATCGAAACGTAACTTATTTATGAAACGTTATACATATGAATTAAAAGAAAAGAGAAGATAATGTTGTTGCTTTGTCTCATTAAACGGAAACCCGAAGAGAAACCATATTTTCAACAGAATTTACATTCCGCAAATCCGTCACCATTTGATTAATACGTAAAAAACATGGTTGGCAAACTCTACCTTTTTATTACAACGGTCGTTGTCTACAATGTCCACCTCAATACCGATATGACAATTTTAAAACTACGATTACTAGATAGTGGCATGTTTATTCCAATATTAAAGGGTTTACTTTATTATATCTACAAAATACCGTTATAAATCGGCATTTCTGTATTTTAGCGTTATTTTAACTTTGGTTCAAGTTTGTTATAATTTTTATTAAAAATAAAAATTATGTTTTTTTTTGACCTTTAATTGTGCAATGAAAATGAAAATTATTCAAGTTCGAGGCCATACTCTATATTTCTTCATTAGGATATTGTCCTAACAAATAATATATAGAGTTTTTTTGTTTTCAAATTTATTATTTGACCCTTTCAGAAATGTGTTGATAGATCTATTTCGGGAATTTTCTAGATTCCCATCATCAGAACACGTTTTGAAAGCGGTAACAATCACATGCCAAACATCAAACATTCATATGAACTAGTTTACTCACTACATGAGAACTAATATACATATGAGTTTGAAGTTAAAGATTATAACCATTGATCAAAAAATAAATTGAAAACTTGTTTGATGTGCAAGGTCCACCTCTGGTGATTATTCAATACATGTTTTTTGTTTTTCTCTCAAAATAGAAAAAGGCACACTAGAGTTGGAAAAATAGTGAGTCTAAAAATTGATTTTCTTAAATGTTGTAAATCTTTATTTTATATTAAAAATAATGATAAAAATCAGTACTTATGGGTAACGCATTATTTTTTGTATTAAAGTAATGGGAAAATTAACTAGTTATTAGTAAGTCCTTATTATTTATGTCAAAGTAATGCAGAAAGTAAGTTGGTATCATTACTGGTAGTGAGAAAAGTAATGACAAATCATTACCGATTCTACACTGGGACCCAGTGTTATAAAGCATTACCATATAAGTACATATTTGTTAATGGCAAGTACTTTCGATTGTCCTTACAAATCTCATTACTTTTGCATTTATAGTAATTAAATGTGCTAAAGTCCCAAAACTTATTTAACAAATTGTGAAAAACAATCTGATGTAGGCGTGTCCCTATCCGTATTTCATTCCTGCCCAAGGAAATCTTCAGGGGACTTTGTTATTAGAATTTCTAGAGATATTTGTTATGTTAAATCACAAACTCAAAGAGAATTTCTTGTCCTCGTCTAGGAGCGAGATTCAAAATTTAAAATATCAAAGAAAAAACAAAAACAACAACAAAATATTGTCACAATTGGCTTTGTCATCTTCCAAATACTACTCTGTTTTTTTGACAGACCTAGCAATGTAGTGGCGTTTATTCAAGTAAATCAACAATAGAAAATCATATGTTTTCTATTAGTGTCAGTTACATTTTACTTTTATATGGGGATGTCGCGCAAAACAATGACATATCATTACCAAACACTAGGGTGGTCTTTCGTTGTATGGGCGAAAAATAAAAATGAGATTTTGACTGTACCCCCCACTTTAAAATATTTGTTGGGGTGTCAAAATACGCCACTCATACGCCAATCGAGCCCCTTGGAAAAATGGGCATAATTTAAAAAAAAATTACAAATTGTTTTTCTTCAAAATTAAAAAAATATAAAATAATTTTTGTGTTGGGTTTAATCATAACTACTCAGATAAAAAATACTATTTTCCCAGAAAATCGCTAACTTACCCTAACTTTGTGTCAAAAAAATTAAGAAATATTTTGGGGGTACCTCAAAGTGACTTTTTTGCATTTTTGAAAATTTTATTCAACAAAAATCAAAAACCAAGTGTTTGCTGTCAAGTATTTTATTAAACTCATCTCAAGTATTAAATAAGCCAAGTACTGTGGATATCCGTTGGCAAATTATTTTTTTAGAGCATTTTGATTCTCGGGGATTTCAATGTTTTTTTTTTATTTTTATATATTTTTACTTTTAAACAAGGTTTTAATAATATTTTAGCAATATTATTGTATATGCTCTTTTATATGATTGTAATAACTTAATTATAAAATACTATTTTTTCTGTTGATAGTTAACCCATGTTAACCTGGGGTCAAATATGACCCACGTAAGAAAAATGCAGCTTTATGGCAAAATTTACAAATAAAATAAAAAAAGGAATAATTCAATTTATAGTTATTTTAAAAAAATTTCGTTAACCGTTTCTAGTCTTCAAGTAGGTCATTTTAGTAAAAATTAGAACTTAAAACTTTTCCATAATAAACATTTTGAGGGAAAAAAATTTACACTATTAAATTAAAAATACGTTTTTCGACAATACTCCTGAATATGTACAAAAAAAAACAATTTTAATATGAATACAAATGTCTGAATTTATATTAAATAATTAATTTTAATTAATTTTAAAATGTAAATAAATTACAATTAGAAACACAAACAAAAATTAATTTTATGTCATCTTTGTGAATTTTGACTCTTTAAAATACGAGGGTCAATTGTGACCCAATGAAAACACAGGTTAACTATGAACACGTAAAATTATACTTTATAATAAAGTTATTACAATTATATAAAATAGCCTATACACAATAACATTGATGAAATATTACAAAAATCTTTTAAAAAAAAAAGTCTATACAAATTTAAAAAAACGTTGAAATCCGCTAGAATCAAAATGCTCTAACAAAAATTTTTGCCAACGGATATCCGTAATACTTATGTTATTTAATACTTGGGATGTGTTTAATAAAACATTTTACAGCAAGAACTAGTTTTTTGGTTTTTGTTGAATAAAATTTTCAAAAATGTAAAAAAGTAACTTTTAGGTACACCCCAAATATATGTGCATTTTTTTGACTGCAAGTTAGAATAAGTTACCGATTTTCTGGGAAGGTAATATTTTTTATCTGAGTAGTTGTTATTGAACCCAACACAGAAATTATATTACATTTTTAAATTTAGACAAAAAAAATTTTTTTTTATTTTTTTATATTTGGTAAATTTTTCCAAGGAGGTCTGATATTCAAGGGCGATGCGGGACAAATCCCGTTATACTAGCACTCTAATTTTTTGCATGGTGAATTTTTGTATCCAAACAAATATTTTAAGAGGGGGGCAGCCCCAAAAATCGCAATTTGAAAAATAAGGACCACCCTAACCAAACACCCTACGAAAAATCAAAAACTATGTGGTTACCTATATGCTTACTGGTATGGACAAAAATAATGAGTCTTAAATTTAATTTTCAAAAAAAACAAAATTTAATAAAAAAATTATTTTTTTACTGATTTTTTTTTTTTTTTAATAAAATGTGCCCACACGGAATTCAAACCTGGGACTCTTAGTTGTTAGTCAAGCGCTCCACCATCTGAGCTATCACGACTTGTTGTACTTGATAAGTAAAAACATATATGACTTGCGTGCACAAAATGTTAGTACTTTCCAGCTTACAAAAATTCAAAAATAAGTAGTTATATATGCACTTACTAGAGTTGAAAAAATAATGAGCTTAAAAATAGATTTTCAAAAATATTTGAGATCAATACTTTATATTTAAAATAATGATACAAATAAGTACTTACAGGTAACGCATTATTTTTGTATTAAAATAATAGAAAAATTAACTAGTCCTTATTATTTATGTTAAAGTAATGCAGAGAGGCGGCTGATGTATTTTTTAGTAGTGAGAACAGTTACCGTTTCTACACTGGTACATACTGGGTTATAGTAAAGTTTTTGTAGTGATTTTCGGGACAAGTTATTTTTCAGAATAAAGTTAGCAGGCGAAGACCGACTTACAAAACAACTTTTCGTAACCAAGTTTGTAATCAAAAAAACTGTTTATTATTATTTTTTGTAAGCCAACGGGTAAGCATGACTTAAAATGACGCCAAATAAAAAGTTGTGCAAAACTATGAATTTGCATTATGTAACCACTTAGGGCGAGTATTATGTAACCACTTAGGGCGAGTAACTAAAAATAACCAGTTTATATTTAACCACAGCTATTTTCAAACAAATTTGACATTCATAACTATGGTTAAGACCTAAACTTTGGTTTTGTTGACATAGGTTAGCAGGTCTTATTTGGTATTGAATGTTTTTGCTGGGAATCTTTAAACAATTTACTATTCCTGGCACATTATTATGCTTGCAACGTTTATTTCATTATTTTTATTTTTTTGTTTCATTAAAACCAGGGTCAATTATACGCAAAAAACGTCATAAATAACGTAAACCAATTTTCAAAACTAAAATTTACCGTCTGGTTGAAAAAAAAATAACGTTTTTTTTTTTATAAACAAACATTGAAATAAACAATAACAGATAAGATCAAACAAAAAATCTTATTTAAAACAGTAGTTAGTTAGTTAACAAATAAAGAAACATTAACTAAACTAAAACAAATATTATTCTCTAATTAACTACAGCAGCGACAAATTCTTTACGCCGTCACAATTGGCCACATTAACAATTATTGCTAATGATTGTTTGATTGCTAATTCAACTTCAAGATGGTCTAAATTAACTCTTGCATTGTTAGCGTAAGGGTGAGAAGAACACGAACAAATTAACACTCCTCAAATACTACTCACACATGGGCAATGAAGTTTAAATGAATTGAATCGAGTAAGAGCAACGTAAATAGCGAAAAAAAAACCAAACACAACAAAATGCTTCAATCATTTATTTATAAAACCAGATAAATCCGATTAAAATCTGATTAATGCGAAACCGTTGCTGGTATCAATCGAAATAGATGGCTGGGCTAACTGTGTGTTTTGCTTCGCTCCAATGTATGCGAATGTATGCGTTTAAAACGAAACCCGAATGGGTTTATAATGTGAGCGAACTACCCACCCGACACGAATGTGTTTGTTTGCCGATTGTTTATTTATGAAAGAATAAAAAAAAAGATGATTGAAGTAGAGAGAAAAGAGTCAACGATAACGTGAGTAAATAAATAATAAATTTTGTAAATACGAGTACATAGATAATAAATATTTTGTTTTTTAATTATTATATGAGGAAGATTAATTTGTTTGAAACTTTAAAACAAAAAGAGAATAAATTTAAACCATTTTATTAGACATGTAATAAATTTTTAACTAATTTTCAAATTAAATTATCTGTGACCGTTACAAAATTAAGCCGATGTTTTTAACACAAACATAAAGAGGCAGTAAAATTTAATTTGAAAGTTTTTTTTTTACCATTTAACCCTTTACTGCATGGTGTTACATACAGTGGTGGCCACAAATTTAAGACACAAGTTGTAACGAGCTTAGTTATGTTAATTTTTACAACCCTGCAATATCAAATTAGATTTTGTTTATTTTTTAGTGTACCCTGTAATGTTAAGAAAAAGTACCGTTATTTTGTTTTGTTTGTTTTTACATTTTGTTGCTAATTTTATTATATTATTGTAAAAACATGCGTTTGAACATATTATAAGTATAAAGTGATTGTTTGGTGTTTTTTGAAGCTAAAGGGTAAGTAATTAATGTTTTATTCCATTTTATGTTGTGAAACATCAAAATATTTAGTTAGAAATGGCCAAAGGTACTTGGAGTTCGGATGTCGAGCGAAAACTGATCCAACAACTGAATACTGATGGAAAAACAGTAATGGAGATTTCCAAGCTACTTAAATGTTTCAGATCCAAGATTTACAATGCCCTGGAGCACATCAAGCAACATGGTACCACCAAAACTGTCAAACAGCAACCTAGAGCCCGAAAAACTACACCCAGGGAGGATAGCTTAATTTATAAAGCAGCTGTTAAAGATCCTTTCACGAACTCAAGTAAAATTACAATTGAGATTTCATCAGATTTTGGTATTAATATATCGTCCAGAACAATAAGAAGACGTCTGAATGAGAAAAACTTACGAGGGTGTATTGCACAACGTAAACCACTTGTGTCCCGACTAGAGTTTTCACGAGAACATCTTAATAAACCGATAACATTTTGGAAAAATTTACTTTGGAGCGACGAGTCAAAGTTTTACCGCTTCGGTTCTGATGGAAAACAGTACGTATGGCGCCCTCCAAACCTGGCGCATCACCCAAAGTACACCCTTAAAACGGTTAAGCATGGTGGTGGAAATGTCATGGTGTGGGCAGCATTTTCCATGGCATGGTGTAGGACCCATTCATAAGATTATCACTAAAATGGACCAGCACATATACAAAAACATACTGACGAACATTATGATACCATTCGCTGAAGACAACATGCCTCTAATGTGGAAATTTATGCATGATAATGACCCTAAGCACACTTCACGACTAGTGAAGAGTTGCTTAGAGGAAAATAATATCAAAGTTCTGAAGTGGCCAGCTCAATCCCCGGACCACAATCCAATTGAGAACTTGTGGAATGATGTTGAGAAGCATGTACGAGCAGTAAAGCCGAAAAATTTGAGCGATTTATGGGAAGAAATTCAAAAAGCTTGGTATGCCATTCCAAAGGAACGTTGTATGACACTAGTTGAAATTTACCCAGGAGATGCGCTGCTGTGATCCAAAATAAAACCTTTCCTACCAAATACTAAGATTGATTTATAAAGCTGAGCTTTACTTTAGTGAATTAACGTTTATTTTGCCTATGTCCTAAATTCATGACCTGGCTAAGATACTAGTATCTTTGGAAAAATAACATGGATCTAAAATTTCTTCGATAAGATGTAAAAATTATCAGAAATATATAAGTGAAACGCCGTGTCTTAAATTCGTGGCCACCACTGTATATGTAACTAACTATTTGAACCTATGTGTCACTAGGCTGCTTTTTAAAAAAACAAATAGTCGAATTTTGAAGGAAGCAATACTGGGTTAAATTAAGACATATGAAAAATCAAAATTTTCAACAAAAAAATTTAGGGGTAGCTACCAAACTTTAAAAAATTTTCCCGATTTTTAAAAAGGACGTATTTTCATAAAAAACAATTATTTTAAAAAACTCTAAAAAAATATTAAGCTCGTTTAAGATCAAACCTCGGTTATTATGAACTAATTTTAAAGCTCTGATGTTTTGTTAACAACTTTAAAGTAACATCTGTTAATACGAACTTCCTTACACTGATAGAAATTTGTGCGTAGTATTAATGAATTCCTTCATTAATCCAATGAATTTTTTCATAAAAAAGTCTCCAAAGAAACGTTTCATTGAGTCAATGAAAATTGTTTCATTAAATCAATTTTAATGAATGGTTTCATTCACCCAATGAAAATTTCATAAGTATATGAAATTTTTTTCATTAATCCTAGCCTAATCGTTATGAAAGTTTCATGTGTTTAATGAATAAAACTCATAGTTTGTATGAAATATTTTCGTTGATATTTAATAATTTGCACTTTTTATGATTAATTTAGCATAGAATTCATTTGGTGGTTATTGAGAAATTATCATTCGTTGATATTATTTCTAAGGTCTGGCTGGTCTGGTCCAATTTTAATTTATTTCTGCTTTTATTGCTCTATTTTTACAAAATTGTTTTATAATTTGTGTTAAAAGATGACATATTTTCTTATACGTCGGTACAAAATATATAATTTTTTATCGATCTGGCTTGGAATTCTGTAGAATTATCGACGATTATAGTCCACTTTTTGTAGTAAAATTACGACTATATTAGATAAAAATGTTAAATATTGTTAAAAACAAAACTTTATTATCGTTTAGCATAACGTTTTTGTTTAAAATCGTCAAAACGATAACAATTTAGGTCTCGTTTTCTTAGAGAATCTGTTCCCTGGAATTTCGTCAAAAACGGATAGCTCTAGGCAAATAAATAAAAAAAAAATTATTTATATCAAAGTTTTGGTTGATTTTGTTTAGAAGAAATTTTTCAGTTTTTTTTTATTTCAAAACGATAGTACAAAAAAAAATTTTTTTTTCTTATTACAAGTCAAAATTTTTATTAAAAAAAATTTCGAAATTTTTAATTGATTTAATGAATTTTTTTTATGAAGTTATGAAAAAATCATAAAAAATGTTAATGAAAAAAATACCAATATTAATGAATTTTCATTCAGTTAATGAAATTTTTCATTAAACCAATGAATCGATTTTAATGAAATCGTTTCATTAATACTACGTAGGAAAATTCTATCAGTGTAGAATGAACTGTTAAAATGCACTGTTTTTGACAGTCCCATAAACACATTTTTATAAAATTTTCCATTTTTAGAACGAAATTCTTTAAATTTTGCAAATTTTCTTAAAATTGATTTAAATTTAAACATATTTTAATCCGAATTCACCAAAATGAAATTCTTTTCCAAATAAATCAAAAACTCTCTATTTATGAAATCAAATGAAAGAAATTTATAATAATAAAAATTGTTAAATATTTTTAATATTTTGTGAACAATCAAAAAAAAAAAAAAAAAAAAAAACTTATTTTATTCCAGTAAATACAAACACCGCCTAAAACGAATTATTTTTTTTTGTGCCTCGGAGTTCATGTTAATTGGATTTTTACTGCATTTGGTTTTTTATTTTTTTTTTAATTTAATCCATTGGTAGTAAGATACCTTAGTGTCTCTAATCGCATCCTCGAGTGCTGGTATAATTAATTGAAATTGAAACGTTGACATTTTGTACGCAATTAAAGGGTTAATATTTTGTAACTATCACTACCAATAAACCACGTTTATTACACCGGTCTTCGTTATATTTAAAAAAAAAAAAAATTTGAAAAAAGTGCTTTAAAAAAAGGAAAAACAAATTTTTTAAATCATTATATGGCAACCCTGAAATTACAATTTTAAAATTGTTTTAAGCCATATTTATAGTCTAGATTTAACATTAAAATATGACTTTCACTGCGCTGCTATATCTCCTTTCCATCAAAAGTTATAGATTCTTAAAAATTGGTAAAAAATGGGTTACAAAAATATAATTTTTTTTACTTCTCCTTTTTTTTATTTATGAAATGAACAGTGTTTGGTAGGGAGGGTCGATTTAAAAATCGCTCAACGTTCAAGGAAAATCGTATTCTAGGGATCAAAATAAGAAACTTTGCCGAAGGAACCATACCTCTAAAACGAATTCTGATGTCCCGATTTTGAAAAATCCCACTTTGATATTTCAGAAAGTAGGAGGAATCTCTCCAAGATTATGGGAGCTCCTTCTTCTCCGGGAGACGCGCTAGCAGATTAATGCATAAATCATCATTCTAGGTGACCGTTAAGAGGTTAAAATTTAAGTTGAAAGAGGGCCTTTTTAGCCGTGTTTTTATAGCAAAATGTACAAATATCGGGCTAGAGATATTTCAGAAAGTAGGAGGAGTCTTTTCAAGATTAGGGTCTCTATTTCTTCTCTGGAAGACGCTCTAGCAAATGAATGTATAAATTATATTCGATTGTGTTGGATTCGATTGGGGCACTCTAAATGGGAAATTAAATTTGGTGGACTTCCTATATCTATTTTAAGAGTTATGTAACATTGCATATATGCAATATCATGCAGCAAATCCATTGAAATGTATAAATTAGCTTTTTTCGTTCTTTCACGATTTATCGATGTCAATGCTCAAAAAGTAACAACATTTTATGCTATATAAATAGAAATATTAATTAAAATTTTAAGAACAAAATTTGATTTAATTCATGTTTTTATTTTTAATTAGATATATATGTAAGTACAAGAAATGTTGTCTTTATTTTGTATTTGAAAAACTATTCTGAATGAAATTTTTTTGAAACAATTTCTTAATATATTGAAGCATAACGCTGTGTCGCACTCTTCGCATTTAATAAAAATGTATCCATTACAGCCCGGCAATTTGCATGTAATTTAGCATGTGATCTAGTCGAACTTCGTTTTGGGGAATTGGCAAACTTCTTGGATGTCAAGCATTGACCAAAGCTGTATCTACCATTTCTTAGAGCGTCAAACATTATTTTTTGCAAAAAAAAAACATCAATCAAACCAAGGAAAAGCTTGAAAAATACTATGTGGACTCTGCATCATCGATTTCAATGGTAAAAAAGTGGTTTACTGACTCTTGTTGTGGTCGCACACGTACAAATGACGCAGAACATTCTGAACGGCCAATTGAGGTCAATACACCCGAAAATGTCGAAAAAATCCACGATATGGTGTTGGCCGATCGAAGAGTAAAAGTGCGTGAGATTGTTGATGCCATAGGCATTTCATAGGGTAGTGTGATTTCGATTTAAAATGATCCGTTGGTTTTAAGAAAGCTGTCTGCAAAATGGGTGCCGCGTTTGCTCTCAATTGACCATAAACGTAATCGTGGCCAATAAGGTGACGGTAACAGTTTTTTGGTATGCACACGGGATAATCCATATCGATTACCTTCAAAAGGCAGAAACCATAAACGGCGAATATTATGCCAACTTATTGGACCGATTTAAGGAGGATTAAAAAAACGTCCTCATATGGAAAAGAAAAAAGTTATTTTTCATCTAGATAATGCACTAGTGCACGTGTGCAGTCTCAATTGCAAATTTTAATGAATTGGACTACGAATTGATCAAACAAATGCCTATTCAATGGAACTCGAAAAATCCTAATTTTTGAAAGCGATACATAAATTGGAGAAACATTGGACTAAATGTATTGAGCTAAAAGGAGATTATGTTGGTTTAAAAAGTCACGGACTTATTGATCCGCCCTAGTATAACAAAATTATCAACAGTTGCAACATAATCGCAGGATTCTCCGCGTGGCTTTTCCATCATAATTTTGCCGTCTGGAAGTTTTAAGTTCGGACTGTACCCAGCGAGAAAATACCACAATTTGCTAGTGTGAACTAAACAAATTTATGATTACATGCATGGAATTGCATATATGCAATATAACAACATATAAGCAATATAAGTTCACATGAGCGCAAACGCATGAATTTGCACATATGCAATGATGCATTACAGCGCTCAAGTAAATACTTTGCAATTAAAAATTTGTAGTTATTTGCGAAGAAAATGTAGTAAAATACTCAAATAATACTTACATTTCAGTTAACTTTCACAGGATTTCAGTATAAATAAAGAAATCAACACTTCTTTTTCGCTTAACTTAAATACTTCTTGTTTCAGCAACTAATATTAACAAATGTTTAACAAAATACGCAAAATTGCAACAAAAATAGAATGTTTTGACATAAAAGAGATCAACGAAAGAATAAATAACGGTATATGTTTAAAAGCGGAGTTCTCAGATACGCGCGAAGTCAACATTGCATATATGCAATGGCATGCAACGAAGGGTTAATAAAAAAAAATGTTGAATTTAATTTTTTTTTTTTTCTCATGCTTGCAAAGCAAGCGCTTCTGCGTAGTTGCTGTCAAACAAGCAAGTAATCGGTTGTGTGTAGATGTTTTAATACAAACGAAAAACAAAACAAACAATACAACAACATAAAAATGTAAAACAAACTACAACAACAAAATGTAGTTGCAGTGCAGCGCTGTCCGTAAATACAAAACTTAAAAAATGAAGAAGTGAAAAAACAGTTATACAATAGGTCCTGGCTTAACCAGTCCCGGAATATGTTCTTCAAGGACATATCCCGGAACATACCCGGGATATATAAAACTCACGTACTATAACTAAAAACTAGTAGCCTTTGAAATCGTTTGGTTGTTTATTAAAAATTTGTTTGGAATTTGAAAAGTAAATACAAACACTTTTCAAAAAAATACTAGTTTCAGCTGTAGCATAAATGAGAATGTTGTCAGTCGAATAAAAATTATTCGATTAATCGAACGAATAAAACAAAAGTTTAAACGAACAATTTAAAAAACATGATTTTCGAATAACGAATAATTCGAATAAATTTTTACGATTAATCGAATAAAACGAATGAATAATAAAAAATACTTCTTTTAATAAATCTGTTTTCCAAACTTGATTCATTTTGAGAAAATTTATATAAAAAATGGTAATGGACAAAATAATATCAAAACTCTATTAAAGAAATAACTGAAATTTTAAAACGGTTAATAATAGTTGTCCAAGATGTCGACTATTTAATAAATGACTTTGAAGCAAACAATATTAAGGAATTCACATATAAAGTGCTATCGTTTAAAAATAACATTACTTTTGAAGTTTAAACTATCCACTCAGGGAACTTCTGCTGTAAATATTTGTAGTTGTTTGAGTTGTAATACAGTAACTTTAATTTTAAGTGAAAAAAACAGTCATTTGTAGAACAAATTTCAGTTTTGGCTATATTTGTAGTTCATTTAAGAAAAACAATTCACATTAAATTACTGTACTATGAATTTATATTAATTTGATCAGTTTTTGTTTTTATTTAAAAAAATAAAACAAATAAGCGTTAGTCGAGTTTTTAACAGTTACATTTGTTTTTCCTTTTTATTACTACATTTGTGGTTCATTTTATCAACAATCAATGTAAGTTGAATTTAATGAAATGTAAGTAATTTTTTCAAGTGAAATTTCATTTGTTTTTAACAACATTTGCAGTGGTCTTTACCTACATAATATACAAAACTATAAAAAATATAGCTATAGCTATAACGATAGTACGTTAGCACTAAAACTGTGAATTCCATTTATGTAATTTCTATGGTAACCAAAATAAGAACTTAAAAGTTCGATATACTAAGACTATCGCCGATATATATACCCTGCGGGAAATGGACCAGTCACTGGTATGGTCACGTGTCTAGATCTTTGTGTGTATGAACCTGTCTTAGCTTCGGTCCTATTATATGAAAATGACCGGTACTTTTAACATGGGCTTGTCATAGGAGGTGACAATTGCTACCTTTGGAGCACCTTGTGACGTGGCGAATAACTTGATGACGGTAACCTCTCACCATACCGACTTAAATGAATAGCTATGGAACATGTTAAAAGTAGGTCGTGTTAAAGTATGATAATTTTACAATTTATGTGATATGCAACCAGTGGGAAAATAATTATCACGTGACTGGTTTAGGTGTACGTATCGTAGAACGGGAGAAAAATATGTGATGGAATACTAGTCACATATTAAGCGAAATGTGTTCTGTTACATTAGTAGTTTGAATGGAATAGATTTGTGTCGTACCACTGCACTGTTCTAAGGGGTACATGTCGCCGGGCATGCGAAAAGTAATTAGTAAGTAGCCTGTCAAAAAGGCACAACCAAAATAGTGTGTCCGAAAAACTTTAAAATTAACTATGTTGGTCACCATCTAAACAGTTCCGTACTCACTTCTTTTGAACCAGTGCAGTGTTAATTCTTCATTTCGACTGTCACAAAGACGGTACAGATCAAATTCCTTCAGTGTTATGTCCGCTTTGTAGCAGTCAAGGGATTGAATAATTTGGCAATAATTGCCATATATTCGTCCACTGCTAACGGTTTTGAACCAGTTCAATGACCAGTAGCACCTTCATCTGCAACGACCCTAGTTACTTCACTACACTTTGATGTTATGTTACTTTTTCTCCAGTTATATGATATATCTGGTACCAACCAGTCAATGTTTTATCAGCATTATTATAGTCACGTGATTAGTCATTTCACACAAATTAACACTTTTTGGTACACCACAAGTTTGGTTTCACCAGTTTCGGGACGTCCCACCCTATGATATATCACATAATTGTAACTTTGGATCAATCGGCCCTTCATTTCCCACAGGGTATATACATCAATATATAATATTTAATATTTTTTAGTATTATAACGATTTTCAAAACTCTATTTTTTTCATCACGAGATAACAATCCCAAAGGGCGTATAACTCAGAAATCTTTTGGAGTTACTATAGTCTAAAATGATTGTAATTGAGAATTGGAATTGTTGTAATATTGGAATGGATTGATTCATAAAATGTTGAGATAATATTGTAAAATACATTAATTATTTATGTATTATTAAAATTATTTTTATTCGTAATTCGTTATTCGTTCGATTAATCGAATAATTTTTAAAAATTAATAATTCGATCAAAAATTATTTGGTCGTTAATTCGAACAAAATAAAAATAATTGACAATCCTAATAAATGTGGTATAAAAAATAGATTAAAACCTTATAAAATAAGGCTGACAAAGGCCTAAGTGGTATATCTCCTTTTCATCGGTCAGGAGACCAGTTCCTTAAATATAATTGACATTATTTAACAAACATCAATTTCATAATATGTCCTACTTTATCCTGACCAAAAAGTGAGATTTTATTTCGTGAAATTTCGTGATTCACGTGAATTCAATTCAAATTTTTAGTAGTTAAATTTGTAAAAAGTTCAAAAAACCAGCAATACAAATCAACTAAAAAAACGGTTATTCGAACCGGTTTTTAATATAACAAACCGAAAACTTGTTTTTATAAAATGCGGTGTTGTCAAGTATTAGAAAACCGGTTTTTAGAATAGGTCGAATATTTGACAACTCTACTTAAAAACCTTTTAATTGCGAATTTTTAAGAAGGAAATGTCAAAATAACCCTAAATTGTATGTAGGCTAAAAATTATATAAGATTAAGTTGCAGTTTCTGTTAAAACCCCACAATTTAAAAGTTTCAGTGTTTTTTATGCAAGTTTTATTAATTTTATTTATCAATCTATAGACGGATTCATGTAATGTCGTATTAACCACTTTATTTTATAACGTTTTTTATAAACTTTGTTTTGTGTTTTTATTTCAATATTTCAAACATTTTAAAAAATGATTAACGAGAATAAAAATAAATTTGATTATGTATAATAAAATATAGGAATATTTTCTTTAAAAAATGCGACAACAATTTGTATTTTCCGTACCTGGAAATACACTCTGTGTAATTATACACCAAATACGAATCGTATTATGAGTCCCCCAAATGTATTTGATATCTAAAAAACTCTGGGTAAGTCAAGTTTCATCATAATCCGCTTAAACTAACAATATATTTCGGTATATTTTTATAAATAACACACAGTCACAAAATTAGAAAAAATCGATTTGGTTTGAACCGCGATATATATTTTTAAAAGATTTTGTCTCCCTAATTCCAAATCTGTTGTCCAAATTTTTCATGACATTTAGGGCCTCAAAAACAGTGCTGCCAGGCGAGACATCTCAAACAAAAATCATTTTTCACTGCTAGCCGAAGCGCTTCAGGTTTAAATCTCCCTTACGAAACTACTTCCACGGAAGCAGTATTTTTTTGCTGGGTATGAATCCCTTTTTTTCTCTAAAGGCTCCAAAAAGAGCCAAAATAGCCATTTTGGCAACTTTAACTTTTCTCAAAATTGTGAGGTGATGGACAAATTTGGATGCCGTTTTTGGAATCAGAGCATCAAAGTGTATATAAATCGCATATGGACATTTAAACCAAGGAAGCTTGTCACGATGTGTAACCCAAAAAAATTAAAAAATTTTACATGTTCTTAAAAATTAACCCATTTTTACACTGCCGTTGCTTTACAGTAACACTTACTTTTAAGAACCGACAATAACGCATTAAAAAGCATGTGATAATGTGAGGTCTTAGTTATACAAATAAATAAAAATAATTTAAAAGCTATTGCTCCAGGGTTGCCATTTCATTTATTTAAAAAAAATACAATTATTGACATTTTTGTATAGCACTTTTTGAAAAAGTATTAATTTATAGAAAGAAGGCCGCTGTTATAGGTTATATTCAAATTTTTTGAATGAGAAAAAGTTGTTAAATTCTATGATAGTATCAAGAATTTTCCGAACTTCTTTTAGTTCGCCAGTGTTGCCATATTACCATTTTGAAAAATTGTCTAAAAAAAACAATATTTAAAAAAAAAAATCTCAAAAATCGTAAAAATCCGATAGATTAAATTGTGTATTATAGTTTGATATATATTTGCTAGCATTAACTAGCAATTAAAAACAATTAAGTTTGAATTTAAATTGCGAATATCACCGCTATAGGGCGCAATAAGTATGCAAAAACTTCAGAAAAAGCTTATTGAGACACCATTACATCTTTCTACCAAATTTCGTCAATTTACCCACGGAATCGATGAGTGTTATAAAATGGGCTAATTTAGTTACTACTGTATGGAACAATTATAATTTTACAAGCATAACAAATTTTATTTTTTTTAATTAAGGTCCACTCTACTTTAGCCTTACATAGACATTTCTACAGGAAATTCCTAAACAATTTTTTGAAACTCTACTTGAAATTTCGTTCTAAAATTTAGAAGCAATACCGAAACACAAAGCAATACCGAAACTAATATTGTTATCTACTATATTCTCTATCACACAAAAGGTATTAAAATATCCAGAATCGGGCAGTTATTTAAGTGTTATTATGCCGGTAAACTCCACTTAAACTAATTGTGTTTTTAATTAAGAAAAATTTAATATTTTAACGACTATTTTCTCATAAATTTTAAATTAGATATAATATCTGCACAAAAGACAATTAAGGGATTTATAAAACTACTCGTATAAACACAACCTGTATTTACGTATTTGCAGGTACAATTGTTGCTGCCTTTATCATTTTGTTTACCCGTTATCACAAATATTTTTTTTTTTTTGGAAATTTTTAAATATTTCAAGACATATTTTAAAATATGCCGGATTCATGTAATGCCATATATACAAGGTGGCGCAAAAATAACCTTCCGATGTTTTTTGGCTGTAATTTAAAAAAAAAATGAAAAACTTTGATTCTTCTTGTGGCTTATTTTTATTTTTATTTGGTATTTTAATTTTTTTACATCAAGTCGAGAATATGATGTCATGTAAATGGCCGCCGCCACAGTTGATTGTCATTTGAGCCCTTTTTATGGCATTTTCCATCACTTTGGCCAAAACTTCCGGCGATAGGTCCTCACATTCTTGACGGATATTGTCTTTAAGAGCTGCAAGAGTCTGAGGCTTGTTGACATAAACCCGCGACTTCAAAAAGCCCCACAAAAGCAGTCTGGAGCGGTCAAATCAGGCGATCTTGCTGGCCAGTGCAAATCGCCAAAACGGGAGATTAGGCGCCCGGGAAATGCATCCTTCAGCATATCGGTTGTGGCACGTGCAGTGTGTGCCGTTGCACCGTCCTGTTGGAACCACATGTTTTCCAATCCCAATTCATCAAGTTGCGGCAAAAAGAACTCGTTGATCATTGCTCTGTAGCGCTCACCATTCACAGTAACCGTTTGGCCGGCGACGTCTTCGAAGAAAAAAGGTCCGATGACTCCTCCAGCGAAAACAGCACACCATACAGTGACTTTGAGCGGGTGTAATGGCTCTTCGTGGGTTACACGCGGATTTTCAGTGCCCCAGAAGCGTAAATTTTGCTTATTTACGTACCCGCTAAGATGGAAATGGGCCTCATCACTCATGATTATTTTTGATGAAAAATCATCTTCCTCTTGGTGGTGATTAAGGATGGCTTGAGCGTATGTTACACGCGATTGGCGGTCAGCAGCTAACAGCTGATGCACCGTCTGGACTTTGTACGGAAACATCTTCAAATCTTGTACCAAAATTCGCTGTAAAGACCGTCGACTGATACCCATTTGCGCAGCACGTCGTCTGGTCGATGTCGACGGCGCTTCCATGACATCCTCGGCTACAGCAGCAATATTCTCTGCAGAACGGCTACTCCGTGGTCTGCCACGCCTGGCAGCATCTCGTGTTGTGCCAGTCTCTTCGAGGCGAGCGGCTAAACGTCGCAGTGTTTCACCAGTAGGCGTTGGACGGCCAGGAAATCTGCGACGAAATTCACGTTGTGCCAAAGTCACCGACCGATTATTGGTCAAATAAATAGTCACCAATATTCCGCGTTCTGGAGCAGTGTAGCGTAACATTGTTTATTAACGTGTATTTCGCATGTGTTTACTACACAAATGTCAAAACAGAACTGACATTAGGGGCCAATCGCAAAATTTATAGCATTTTCTGATATGAGGATTACTTTTGCGCCGCCTTGTAGTTTAAATATTGTATTTTTAGTGTTATAAATGTTTTACCAACTCGGAAAGTTTATTATACATTGAGTTTTGTTTTTTTACTTCAAAGTTTCAAAGATTTAAAAAATTTAAATACGAGTAAATAATTGTTTTGATTGTTTTTAATAAAATTTTCTTTTTATATTTGTGTAAAGAAATAATCGTGGGACTTGAAAAGAACCGAAGGAATTATGCTTGAAATTCGGCATCAATTCTTTATTTCGGTACCTGCAAATACTCTCTGTGTACTTATACACCAAATACGAATAGTAATATCAAATACGAATAGTAATATCAATCAAAACACCTTATCATTTAATTTAAGGATGGTTCAAATATAATACTACAAAACAAATTTTAGTATAAAGTTTCCAGTGTTGATAAAATATGTTTTAAACAAATGTGATAATAATACAATAATTATCTATATACGGCCTTGTGTGAATCCGCCTAACGTAACAAAATAAAATTAAAAAAAATTTCGAAAAAGATAAACCCATTAAAAACATAAAATTTCATACACCGATAAAATTAAGCATCAGTTAAGGAATATTTTTAGACCATTTTTAAATATTGATTTTAATTAAATAAAAATTAACTGGCAAAAAGAGTCTTCTTATGCGTTCTTAATCAAATTCAGATATGGGATAGAGCAGAAAAAAACAAGTATATGCATTATGAACCCTTACAAATGAACCAACATCAACAACATTTAATTTTCATTACATCAAAATATTTACAAAAAAATATGTTAAGAGGAAAAAACAAAATTTTGAGTTGAAAACCTTTTTAGGATGTAAAAAAAATTGTGTGGTAAAAAACTAGTTTTGTGGTGAAAAAAAAAAAATGTTTGTAATGAAAATAAATTTGAGGTGCAATTAAAATTTGAGGTGAATTTTAAATATAATTAACCTCTTAGCGTCTGGTGGAAAAATAAGAGTTTATATTTTCTACACCTGGAGAGTTTATATTTTCTACCTGCTGTATACTTGTTTACAATTTTACCACACTAGATTATTAATCTCTATAAACATTTAGTTTACAAATACACAAATTAAATTTAATTATTTTATTTTGTATTTTATTTAATTAATAGACAATTGCTTTCACAAGCCGGTGACAAACGCAAAATTTAAGTTGTTTCAAAACACAATTTTGTTTTATGTATGAAAAACAGATACAAAAATCTTCCATGGTTGATATGTTTATGTCTTACGAGAGTTGTACTTTTTAGTATAATTTTCCTTTTCACTAGTACATGTTGACATGCAGCGACATCTAATTAATTTTGAGTATATTTTTCAATCTGGTTGTCGTCCACACTATTAATGTGGTAATCAGCACACTTTTTTTTAGCAAAATAAATTAGTAAAACATTAGTAAAATATTAGTAAGACATTAGTTTAAAACAGTTAAGTGCTGAATAAGTATAACTAAAATTTTGGTTGAAAACATAATTTTAGCAAAAAATTTGCTGAAAAATAGTATACCTGATTTACAAGACGTTTTACTAACTTTTCTACTAACTTATTTTTTTGAATGCAGTTATTATTAATAACCTGCCTAGTCCCGCTTTTGATAAAAAAGCGGGACTCGGCAGGCGAAAAAGGGGGATTTTGGGACAAAAAGAGATATATTTAAAATTTGTTTCTAAAAACAAATTGAATTTTTTTATATAAAATCACTTAACTAAAGACACGTCATAGATCAGCTGGACATTTTTTAACCAAACTTTGCAGATATATATGTAGATCGATGATTATTTAAGAAACTTTTGTAGTTTTCTTCCTTTAGTGGAAATATTAGCAACCAAAGTTGAAACTTTAAAACCTTGAAAAATAAATTTTTTCAACCAATTTTTAAAAGTCTTTATAAACATATCGTGGTTTTTTCACCATTTTCAAAATTGCCATATGTCAACCGTGACGTTATAATTTTTATAATTTTAGTATTTTTGTAATAAAAACCATCCATTGTTTGTTTTGAGTGAAAACGGAATACATTTTGGAATATTTTAGACTCTGTGTAACTATTTGAAAAATTCATCGTCCGATCTCGTCCGATTTAAAAAAATTATATACAATCCATGAACTAATTTTTACAACAGTAAAAAAATGTAAAAGATTACGATTTTTATATTTTTAAATAATTTTTGAAAAATATCACATCAAAATAGGTCAAAAATTTACTTTTTCAAAGTATTTTATACAATTTTTCATATTCAAGATTGTAGCCAATTGTGAATTATTTTAAGAATTTTAAGCTAATTAATTATCTTTATCCAGTAAAAAAAAATGGGTCGAAAAAGGAACACAATAAATCATGAGTTCAATATTAGTTCGAAAATTGGGTGAAGTTATTTTTTTGTTATTGTGAAAGGCGTGGTAGAGAAGAATGAGTGTATTTTCTAAAAATCATAGCTACATTGTAAATTTTCAATTTTTTGAATCAAACTGCGCAGTTTCTGGTATTGAACCTTCGTCAGTGACCCTGTTTTTTTTTTTTTAATAATGTAATGTTTTTATTTGTTCGATTGCGTCTATATGAAATTTTCTGTGCAATCACTGACCGTGGTATAGATAAACTGATTTCTAATGCCACATGCGCTCGCACTACACGTTAGGCAGAGCGCTTTAGCCCACTGATCTAACGTTAGGTCGAGTTTTGTTGTGATTAAAACTAGTTTTATTCAATACACGTTTTTTTTATTGTTTTCTTTTTTTCAGAAATAATTTTTTGAAAACAAATTTATAAATAAAGTTTGAGCATTTCTGTATTATATATTTGGCAGCAATTTTTTAAACTTTTCGAAAAGATATTCAATCGTTTCAGAGGAAAAAATTTTTATTTTTTACTTCACTAGTAAAAACACTTAAAATTTGGATATTTTGAGACACAGCTCTTTTTTTTTATAAAAAAAAATTGATATTTTGTTTGCATTATTAAAAAAAAACTGGTTGGACAAAGCATATGCCCTTATGGCATGGAATTCGATTAGACTCTAATAAAAAACTTTCGAAATCCTAACCTGGCTCTTTATTTCCATTAAAAAAAAAAATCACAATTTGTAATAAATTGAACATTTTATTACATTTTATAAAAATTCTATAAAGAAGTTCTAATATATAAAATGCAGGATTTTGGTTTTAAAAGCGGAATATTGTTTTAAAAGCGGGAAAACAATGCAAGGCGGGATCGGCCTTTAAAAAGCGGGATAATCCCGCCAAAAGCGGTATGGTTGGTCAGGTTAATTATACACCAATTTGTATGGAAAATTTAGAGATACTTTCACATTTTCCCTCATAAATTTTGAACCGCTGGACCGATTTTGCTTATTTTCAATTCCAAACTTTTTTGGAAAATATACATGAATCTATGTAAAAATAAGCAGTCCGTATTTCGTTTTTGCGCCGTGATCACCATTTCAATAGACAGACTAACGGACAGACAGATGGACATCGCTTAATAGTCTTAAAATTTAATAAGGATCAAGAATATGTATACTTAGACATATATGGGTTTTAGACCTATATTTCGAAACATTACAAACGGTATGTAGAGGGTATAAGAATGGACACATATTTTTTTTTTTTTTGCGACCCAATCTCATGTCGTGTCCCCTTTTTTTCTACTCTTATCGTTATTTTAAGGATAACGGTATAATCAACCCTATCATGCCTGCATTTCAATAATTGCACAGAAAAAATTAAAAAAATTTTAAACATTTTAATTTCTGGATAGCCATATAAAGGAACAATTTATGGATTTTTTCAAGGCACTTTATTCAAAAAAAAAAATTAAATATAATGCAGTCCGGCATAATAAGAGTGATATGATAATTTGGTTAAAAATTAAATAAGTCTGTATTTGTTTTAAATATTAAAAATTGTTCTACCAAGTTGTGTGAAAAATTCTTACACGCAAAAAAATACATTTTTAAACATACTTAGGATTTCTTCATTAGCATTTAATGCTAATGTTTATGAAATCACTCTAATGCCTAAAAAACGAATTACAATTAAGCAAAAAAAAGCATTTGTTTACAGAAAAAAAGTGAATTATATATTGCTTTACATAGGAATGGAAAGGAGATCGATAGGATTCCGATAATTCAAATGTGTTAAGTATTCCGATTCCACTAGTTCCCCTATCCATTCCATATCGTTCTATTTAAGAACAATGTTCCATTTTATTATCGGAGTGATTGAATTGGTATTGTCCCGTACGTATTTAGGTAAACAAATAATAAGGAGTCCGAGATTAATCCTCGGGATCTTTCCCAGACCTTGCATATTTGTATAAGAGCGTTAATTAATAAAAGACATAAGCATTCTAAAAAATAAAAAATATAACCCTTTAAAAAAAAAAAAGAAATGTTTAAATTTTTTTTTTTTAAGATTGAAGATAAATCTTAATTTTGGACACAATTTTCTAACAACAATAGGTACTTAGTTATATGTATCCGAAAAAAGGGATGTTTGACGAAAATGTCAAAATTCAACAACCACCAACTCGGAAAGTCCTAGACAGATCTCGCTCAAATTTTGTGTCATAACCCTATGGGGAATGGGGAGTCAATTGACCTAAAAGTGACTGGTTAAAGATTGACTTATCACAGGACTGATATAATTTAATACTGAAGTGGGTTAAGCAGTGTCGATTGTCCGAAAATTAACAATACTGTGACTGGTAAAGGGAGGACATACCACTTAACCAGAATGCGTATTAACAAGAAAAAAACAGTTGGCCGGAATTTTACCCATTGCAAGCTGTTTAGTTTTCGTTTATTTTTTAAACTAAAAATTATTAATTTTGTTTTTTTTTTTTGTCGATATTTATGTTTTTTTTTTTTGGGTTTATTAAAAAATTATCGGCATGCGAAAATTGACCTAAAAGAACCTGGACTGCTGGAAAAGGACTTATCCCAGGACTAGTATTATTTACAACTGATGTGAGTTATGTAGTGTAAAATGATCTAAAAAGACTAGTTTCGTGACTGGCAGAAGTAGGACATATCACCTAACTGGTATACATATTGACTAGAAAAAGCCAAAGAGTTAGAAATTTATTGTTTCATTTTCACCATTTTTTACATTAAAAATTATTAAATTGTACAACATGTCCCTTTCAGGATAGTCATATGGTTAGTCCGCTTTGGTTAGTCCTCCGACATGCCCCTTTTCCAACAGTCTTGTGGCGTGACCATCTTTGGTTAGTCCTGTGGCATGCCAATATGTGATTTAAAGCAGTACAAATGACCCCCTACTATGACGAGCCCATGTTAAAGTTGCCAGTTGTTCACATAGGGTAGGGTTTAGCAGAGGACCGGTCTCTGGCACGAAGGGACCGATCCTGTGGCACACGCAGGACCGGTACCATTCCCCATAGGGAACTACTACCCAATAGGTCTTAACTTGGTGAAACTTTCATCCCGATCACAAGACATCGGTTTTAAAAGTTCAGTCACTTGAAATTAAATCCCAAATATATTTGCAGCCAAACATATATGTATGTATATGTTTTCCGGTAGACGCTTTTCTCTTGTTCCAAACATATATATGTTTACAGGCAAACATAGTTATATTTGCAAGCAAATATATTATATTAGAAACTTGGGAAACGGAAATGTTTTCCAAATCAAAGCATATTACCGGCATTAATATATCCAGCAGGTCGTTTTTTTCAGCGTGCACGGAATCAATGCTTGGTAAAAAATATGATAAATGCTTTAACTTGAAGAATTAATTGATATCAATCCATTGAGGGTGTTCAAGTACATAAATGCTTCTGTAACACTAACCATTTCTATAGAAATAGCGTAACACTTTATCGAAGTGAAGTTTTTGACAAAAATCCCTTTGTACTTTAAAACTCGATAAATATTAGCGAAAAATTAACAACTCATGACATTTCTAATTAAAACTATAAATTTAAAAATTTTAAAAACATTTACATAAATTTAAACAAAAAAAAAAAAAAACAAACAGCGATCTATGTTTAAACATTTTAAAATTTCATTCGTTTAGATGTTTACCTCACTATAAATTATGTATAACCAGACCTTTAAACACATTAATACTCAATTCAATTTTAAAATCTGATTTAAATTTGAATAAAACAATTTCTTAATTTTTTATTAATTGAATAATAAAGTACTACTAAATTTAATCAATTCGCTTTGTTTTGCATTTCGAAGTGATTTTATATGGAAGGGAAATTAAAATGTATACCAATATTTTACTCATGCTCTCAGAACAGTTCTGCTGTTATTACATGACTGTTATTTGTTAGGTTGCAGTTATTTTAACTGCAATTGCAGTTGTTTAACTCAGAAAAATAATTTTCAATGCTTTTGACAGTTAATTTTATAAGCAACTTACCAAAACTACTGCAGTTTGGTATCATTTATTTTATGCAGTTGTTTCGACTGTTACGCAGTGTACACATTTTTTAAAAAAATATGATAATTCAATAAATTATATTTTTGTTTAAATATGTTTATTAGAATACCGGCCATTGGAAAAAATCTTCATATGCATAAAATGTTCATCAGGGCAATATAGACGCAATATGTGTTAACAAAGTCGGATTTTTGTAATCATCCTTTAGCACCGAAAAATGAGGCGTTGACGTATCTCCTAAAATAACAAAGCTAGAATCTCGGCTCGTAGCTTTATTTAATAACCCGAACAAAATCATACAAAGCATTTTTGATTATTCGAATGTTTAATTGGTAAAAATAGTCTAAGTTTCAAAAATTCGATTATCGGATTAATTTTTCTGTGGGTTGGAGGGACATATATGTAAACCTTTTTCTTTATAATTTAAGGACCGCTAACAAGAATTTGAAGTCAAAAGTCCCTCAACTTAATGCTTACAAAGCAAGCGTGCTACCGCCTCAGCCAATTCTGCTTCTGCGTAGTTGCTGGCAATCAAGCAAGTAATCGGAAAACAAAACAAACAATACAACAACATAAAAATGTAAAGCAAAAAAAGGGCATTACAACAACAAAATATAGTTGAAGTGCAGTGCTGCCCGCAAATACAAAACTGAAGAAGTTAAAAAACAGCTCTACAATAGGTCCTGGTTTAGCCAGTCCCGGGATATGTCCGTCGAGAACATAACTAGGATATATTTAACGCACGTACTATAACCAATTGTTTGCTTGTTTATTAAAAATTTGTTTGGAATATGAAAATTAAATACAAATACTTTTCAAAAAATACTAGTTTTAGCTGAAGTACAAAGGTGGGCGTTGTGGTGTAATGGGTAGCGCGTTGGCCTGTTGCACGCATGGTTCCGGGTTCGATTCCCGGTGACGACAACATCAAATTAGAAAAATAATATGAGAGAATTTTCTATCACTTATATGTATTGCTGCGCCCACCTTCGGTGTTCCCATAGCAACTTAACCCCACCGAAGTAAAATAATGAATTAGGGCTATGAAACAAAAAGCTTCAATAAATTCGTCAACTCTACATCAGGTGGCGAGCAACACCTGTTCTAAGACTTATCATCTCGCGCAATTACAGTGTTGCCATATTTGAAGCCCTTTACTTTCCACCACCTTTCATCTCTCCACTATCTCCTTTCCAAAGAAAGCAACACATTAATTAATAGGAAGAATTTCCTGAGTGTTGCTTCTCTTTAAAAAAAAAAAAAATATCCCCTTTTCATCGGTTAGGGGACCAGTTCATTAAATGTCATTGACATGAGTTAAGCCACATTAATGGCAAATTATACTAGTTCCATAATATGGCCTACTTTAACCAGCCCCAGGATACACCTTTTTATGGCAATTGACTCAACATTGCCCATAGGATATATTTAATAATTTGATCATTTCAGGAGTAATTCTGCAATTTCCAAAAGCTTTTTCCGCTATTTTTACAGGTATATTTCTATGCATGTATACCCGGGTAAATTTTAATATGGAGTCTAAAATCATTATATCTTTTTTGGTAAGTTCCCATATATAAGCATAAAAAAAGATATCTTAATATGGGTCTCCTACATGTATCTAATTATATAAAATTAGATATGATTTGATACAATTTAACCCGAGATTTGTCCATATCCGGGAGATTAAATTAGATATAATTGGATATAAATATAGCTGAATTTATATATATAAATTTTTGTTTTTATACCGATAATATGTATGCTTTTTGTGACTTAAAAGTTATGCTTAAAAGTATTTAAGTTAAAAATTTTAATTTGTAGATATCTACAATTTTTAAATGAAACATGACGAAATGTTTTAAAACTGTCAAGAAAAAATTAGTAATTCAATAATATATAATTCAGTGGGGTGTGTGTCTTGCAAAAAGTAACCATTTTTCATTTGAAATTATATAAAAGAAATATCTTCAAAGTTATTCCATTATAAAATAAATAGGGTTAAATGAGAAGCCATATGTAATAAAGTATTAACTTAAATTGATATCAAAATATGTATGAGATTATATAAAGGGTGGTTAAATTGTAAGGGCCGATGTTGAATGTGAACCACACCTAAACGCCAAGTTTTTTTCCGAATTTTATTTGACATTTCTCTATTTCAGACTTACTCAATTTGAACCATGGAGAGATACACAATCCAACAACGTGTTAAAGTTATCCAGACTTATTATGAAAATGGGCGTTCAAATCAAAATGCATATCGTGCATATCGTGCACTTCGTGATTTTTTTGGTCAATTTGATCGTCCACATGTGCGTACAATCGCAAAAATCGTGGAAAAATTCGAGCAAACCGGGTCTGTAGAAGATGTGAGAACACCAGTGCATGCTCGTACAGCTCGTACTGCAGAAAATAATGCTGCTGTTCGCGATAGTGTGGCTGAAGAGCCGTCCACCTCAACTCGTCGTCGTGCCCAACAATTGCACCTCTCACGCTCGTCGTTGATGAACATTATGCATAAAGACTTGCATTTACACGCTTACAAGGTGCAATTGGCTCAAGAACTAAAGCCTCTTGACCATTCCAAACGTCGTGAATGGGCAGAATGGTGGCAAGAAATGGCAACAGTGGATGATCAATTTTCGAAGAAAATCATCTTCAGTGATGAGGCACATTTTCACCTCAGTGGATTCGTCAATAAACAGAATTGCCGCATTTGGGCGAATGAGAATCCAAGAGTGATTGTCGAAAAACCAATGCACCCACAAAGAGTGACTGTTTGGTGCGGTTTATGGGCTGGCGGCATCATCGGGCCGTTATTTTTCCAAAATGAGGCCGGTCAGGCAGTTACTGTGAATGGTGTTCGCTATCGTGAGATGATAACGAACTTTTTATGGCCCGAATTGGAAGATATGGATGTGGACGATATGTGGTTTCAGCAGGACGGTGCCACTTGCCACACAGCTAACGAAACAATGGCTCTTTTGCGCAACAAATTCAATGGCCGTGTTATCTCACGTAATGGCGATGTCAATTGGCCGCCAAGATCATGTGATTTGACACCGTTGGACTTTTTTCTTTGGGGTTATTTGAAAGAAAAGGTGTACGTCGATAAGCCAGCAACAATTCAAGAGCTAAAGGATGAGATAGTTCGGCACATTAACGGCATAGAACCTCCATTATGCCTCAGCGTCATCGAAAATTTGGACCATCGGATGGAGGTGTGCCGCCGTGGTCGCGGCGCCCATTTGGCCGATATTTTGTTCCATACATAATTGAGTAATACCAATATATCATAATAAAATAAAATTACAATAATTTCCTAAATAGTTTGTGTTTTATTCAAAATCAACATCGGCCCTTGAAATTTAACCACCCTTTATAAAGCTATATAAAATTATATAGCTGGCAATCTGCATGTCATTCCAAGAATATTAAAAAATAATTTTATTTTGGATAAAACGATATCTTGAACTATTCATAGTTATATGTATCGTCCCATAGCAAATAAAATGTAGATCTTCGTTTGTATAAAACTATATATTACTGATGGCTGTATATTGAGCTTTTTATGGATAAAAACCAAAAAAAGATTTAGGGTATTTATAGTCGCCTCTTTAAAATTGTTGGACAAAGTAGATTTAAAAAATTTGGCAATGCTGAGCATATTATGGGAAAAGCATTCATAAAATTTCTATAGACTAATTTTGCGCCACCACAGCATCATTTATTTGAAACAAAATTTAAATTGAAAGATGTAGTACTCTATGGACATTTTACAAATATATTTTTTGAAAAAATATTTTCAGCATTGCCAAACATTTGATACCATTTTTGTACAAAAAATCAAAAAATAGGGGTAGCAAACTATTAGTATTCTTGATTTTTTATTTGTCCCTTAATCAACTGGATAATACTCATCGTTTGAGCACTATTATATAAAATTGTCCACCATCGGGACACCCTAATGTGTATTAAAACTTAAAAAAGAATTATGCGGAAACTCTTTTGAAAACCGCAAAAAAGTAATATGTTTCTTAATACATTTTTATGGGCTTAACGGATAATGATACAATGATAATCATGTATTTCTTTGAAATTGTGTATATTTTCATAATTCGGATGAAATTTAGTAAGATCACATGTTAGTAAGATCACATGATATGACTACATAAAGCTCCATATAAATTTTTTTAATCGGTTAGCCTTTCTTAAGATTTTTTTAGATACAAAACTGATACATTATAATACAATTGTATCGGGCCATAATTCGGATATAATTGTACTGGACATTTATATAATTGCATCAGATTAGAACTTCAATTATATGGGCCCATATTTCGGATGAAATTTAATAAGATTATATAGTGTCACATAAAAATTGATATGACTACATAAAGCTCCATATCAATTTTTTTTTAATCGGGTAGCTTTTTCTTAAGATTTTTGGGCTTTTAATAGCTTTTTTTTAAGATTTTCTGACTTAAAGATCTTTTTGTTGTTGTTTTTTACTTTTGTTTTTTTTGCAATATTTTTATTGTTGCTTGAGCTTTTTTTGTCTTTTCTGATAATTATATATAAAAGTGATAGATTTTTTTGTGTTAATTTTTAACATATATGTTTATATATAATTATATATGAAAGTAATAGAATTTTTTCTTTTAATTTTAATACATACACAGAGAGAACTCCTTGGACGAGTTTTAAAGCAATTTTTTCACTAAACTTATGAAGTTTTCTTCTCAATGTGAATACAAAATTTCTTAAACTTCATGAAAAAGCTACATAGTTTTAATGAAACTAGTTTTATTTAAACTTTTTCATTAATCATATGAATATTTTAATAAATAATATGATATTTTTCATTAAATTTTATGAAAAATTGCATTAAGTTAATGAAATGTTTCAAAGGTCGAGTTCTAGTGACAATTCATAGATCTAATGCAAAAATTCAAGTATATAAATATGATGAGATAAAAAGTATCAACATATATATAACATGAGATATAACGATATATTATTATATATAGAGCTGTATTAAAAATGTTCGTAAAAACAAATATTAGATGTAAATATATATCGTTACATTTGGCCATATATGTAATATTATAAAGGGTCCGCCATCTAACGTTTTTTTTTTTGCAACTAGTGCTTATTTCGTGAATGGTAACACTTAGCTCATGTCTGATTTGACAGATAATTAGTTTTATCCTTCCGCTGAACGAATATGGTTGTGTATACGCTTGAACAACGCTGGGAAATATTGCGATATTACTTTGAAAATCATGGTAATGTTGCAGAATGTGTGCGAAAATTGCGTACGGATTTTGGAAGAAGAGAAGCACCGTCAGCTCCGTATGTTCGTTATCTTGTGAAAAAAGTGAAAGAAACTGGCATCCTCATTTGTGGGGTGCCGCTAAAGATAAGTGTTACGCCAACAAGCCAGAGACAATTGACGCTTTAAAGGACAATATTCGTGAAGTCATACAGCTGCACACAATCGGTAATGTGCTTAAAAATTGGACCGATCGTGTAGGCTAGTGCATGGCCAGCCGAGGCAGCCATTTGAATGAAATTATTTTCCATTATTAACCGGAAGGATTGTACTTTCAAATAAAAAAAGAAATTTGAGAAAATATTCAGTAGTTTTTTTTTATAGCATTTTCAAAAAAAAAAAGTTATTTGGCGGACCCTTTATAATTATAAATATAAAGCTATATATGACTATATATAAACTTTTTTCGTCGAGTAACCAAAAACCGTTGAAAAAAGTTTTCGTCTTAAGGTCGCTAAATAGCGATAAAGTTTCGAATATATGTTTATAAAAAACATTTTTTTTAGTTTTTAATTAATTTCGCACATTTTAATTTTTTCGACTTTCATAATTTTATTAATCAGGGCGCAATTCAAAATATTTATTTAAAGATGTATTTTATTAAAGAGCGTTTTTAAAGAGGTTTACAGAGGTTTCACAGTTTTAATTTTAATTAAGCTCAAAATGAGACCGTTAATTTTTTTAATGGTTGTATCTTTAAAGATACAGAGGGCATTTAAGGATTAATACCTCATTTATACTTGAACCAAAAACTGGTAGTTTTTAAAAACTACTATTTTTTTTTTTTAATTTATGACGAGCTTTCAAAATCCATATATTTCGATCTGGCTATATATCTCATCAGAACCCTAAGTTTTGATTGTAGTATTAATGCAGCATAACGCACTTCTTATTATTCGTTCAACTTTGGATGAAAGTGAACAAGTGTTTTCGGTTACAGTTATATTAGTTTTTTGTTTTTATATACATCGAGATTATTTTTATGTTATTTTCAATTTATAACGAGCTTTCAACCTCCGTATATTTACAAAAATAAAGCAAATCAAACATATTAGCTAGGTTGATACTAGTATTTCGATCTGGGTAAAGATCTCATCAGAACCCGAAGTTTTAGAAAAGTTAGAGCCTCCATAAAAGGCAGAACTTTAACAAAAAACCTATTAATAATCAATTTTGCTCCATTCTTGCCTTCTTAGTAATCAAGCACGTGGTTAGGTCTTTTCCTAACAAGCATCATGACGTTACTAAACTTTGAAGACCAAAAATGTTCTATTTATATAAAAAAAAATTTTAGTTTGTACTCTGGCTCAAGTAATATTTTTTACAGTTATATTAGTTTTTTGTTTTTATATACATCGAGATTATTTTTATGTTATTTTCAATTTATAACCAGCTTTCAACCTCCGTATATTTACAAAAATAAAGCAAATTCGGTAACTGGGCAATTTGTTAATAAAATCAGAAATAGATTTTCTAACGAGCCAAAAAACGCTTTGAGTGTATTAAAGAATTGTTTCATATGCCGAAAAAAAGTTAAATTATTTTAAATATTTCAAATAAAGGTCCGCCATCTAACGTTTTGTTTTTCAACTAGTGCTTATTTCGTGAATGGCACACTTAGCTCATGTCTGATTTGACAGATATGTTCAAAAAAAAAAAGTTATTTGGCGGACCCTTTATTTTACCTATTTCATTAGGGTTGAATTTGTATCATATGTATATTAGTTCTCATGTAGTGAGTAAACTAGTTCATATGTATGTTTGATGTTTGGCATGGGATTGTTACCGCTTTCAAAACGTGTTCTGACGATGGGAACCTAGAAAATTCCCGAAATAGATCTATCAACACATTCCTGAAAGGGTCAAATAATAAATTTGAAAACAAAAAACTCTATAGATTATTTGTTAGGACAATTTCCTAATGAAGAAATATAGAGTATGGCCTCGAACTTGAATAATTTTCATTTTCGTTGAATTTTTATGTTTTAGTTTTCGATCTCATATCTTAAGTACCTGTATTATATTTTTAATATTCTTTTATGAATTGAATTGTTATGAATTGTTATATTTTTGTTTTTTGATCTTGTATTGGAGAATAATACTTTTTTCTGGAGTTCTTAGTCTTAAGTCTTTTCAAGGAATTTACATTTAAAAGCTAAAAGTTGATAATCCAAGATTCTCTAAAAATTAGTTATCATGTTATTTTACGCTTTTTAATAAAAGATTTTTATTAATTCAAAATAAATTTACTTTCTATTATTTCTATGGAGGGTGATCTCAGGAAATTAAAAAAAAAATCCTGTTTTCCCGGGAACCGAAAAAGTACGGGAAAAATAAAACCCTAATATTTACGTAACAACACGAATAAAACGAAAGGTTCACTTCAGCCAACGGGGTACATTAGCCAACATTTCCTAATTGTTTGCCATTTTTAACCTGTATGTAGTAGATTTCAATTTGTAATTTTTACTACATTTCCTTTTCGTTTTACTGTAAAAGTGATTGTTGTATGTTGGTTATTTTTACCGTTTTTTACAGTTGTTTTTAAAAAATTTTGTGGTTATAGTTTTAATAGCCAACAATTTAATCAAAATTGAATCAATATAAATTATTCTGAATCATTGGCTGTGGTAGAGTGCCTGTCCATCAGTGTTATCTAGAACGATTTTGACAGTTTTTTAATGTTTTCCAGATTTCTAATCCCGAGTAAAAAAAATTATATATGGTCTTGTGTTTTTTTTTTATCTTAAAATAAAATATATATAACATGTGATTATATATGGTGTCATGCATAGCCATATATTATTATTACATGGTAACATATAAAACGATATTTATAAAATAAGATATTGGACATATCGCACACCTAGTTCAAAAGTGACTCAACTCAAAATATTAATTTTTCGGTTTTATATGCTTAAACTATGCACAATGCACTTGTTTATCTATAAAAAAAAATATCAGTGTATTTTGTTATTGTTAACTGTTGCTAAAACACATTTATGCCTTTCTTTATGTTTCAATTGGTATAAAGTTGCAAATATTTTTTTCGATTTCTGAAAAATTAAAAATTTTGAGTTGAGTCACTTTTGAACTAGGTGTGCGATATGTTTATTAGAGTGCTTCATTTTAAGGCTTTTCAAAAAAATGCAAGATACACCCCCATGAAAATAAAGATTAACAGGATTTATGATAACTCCTAAAATATATCCGCTTTAGTGATAACATCCCGTTAGCTAAACCGTTTTTAAAAAGCCTCCCCAAACACCATTTTCTGTGAATTAAAAATTAGTTACTGCTCCTATTGTCAAAAATTTGGTCAAATATAAAACAGATTAAAAAGTTCTAATTAAATATGTTTAATTTTCTTCGATCTTCTTTTATTGTATGATTCTTCTTTATAATCGAGCTTAAGATCTTTTGTTAACTGATTGCAAATTATTAGTTTCCAATATTTCGTCTCCACATTGTGAGACTTCTTCAGGGAAATTTATTTTAATTTAATTTCCCTGAAGAAGTCTCCCAATGTGGAGAAGAAATATTGGAAATTAATAATTTGCAATCATTTAACAAAAGATCTTAAGCTCGATTATAAAGAAGAACCAAATAATAATAATTTTAATAATAATTTCTGGAATACATTTTATAATATATATAAAAAACAATTGATATGTATTTCTAAAATTCTATTGATAAATTTGAATATCAACTAATAATTTCTAAAATGCAACTGATCAATATTAAGTTCAATTCAAATTTTTTGAAATACAATTCATAAATCTGAAAATCAGTTATTTCTGAAATACAACTGATTATTCTAAAAAAAATGGATAATTTCTGAACAACAACGTAAATGGGTAAAGTACAGTTTTTAGCGCATTTTTTAAATTCTAATTCGATTCTGTTCAAATTTCTTGCCATTTTGGATTAAATGTTTCAATGAAAAGAACTCATAATCATAGAACTAAAGTGCCATAAAATTGAACAAAAGTTAAAAACAGCCTGTAATAAAACTAGATCCAAAAAAAAATTAATACGAAGATAACATTGAAAATTTTCATACAAAAAGTGCTTTCAAAAGACAAATAAGAATTGTCTTTTTGTGGCACGCAACGAAAAATGTCCTGCCACCACTGGCATAACTAGTGCATTCATGTGCTTTTTAAAGTTATCAAAAATCTTCTTTTGTCGCATAAAACAGTTGAATAAATCACAAATACGCGTTTCACGTCAAAGTTTGTAGATTAGTATTTCGATTAAAAACTTTTATAAACAATTCTTTTTTTGTTTGCAGCTTTAATAATTTCTTTAACGCGATCTGTAACATCTTTAATTTTGTTTACAGAAAGTTTCAAATTTGGCGATGCTTAAAGAAAGACATTCTAAACTACGAGTACTTTTGAAATACGCTAAGTCAGATTTTATTCCAGGTTTTTGAAAGTTAAATTTTGCATTCTGGGGTTTACATAAATTGTGATACGAGGCATCCTAAAAAGATATCAAATATCTACAGGGCAATACAAAAAAAAGTACTTTTTATAAAAAAAAAAATCGTTTTAAGGAAAAAAGGGGCCAAAAAAGGAATTTTTATGGAAACAAATTTTTAGAAAGTATTGCAAGACAGTAGAAACTGATATTTTATGGCAAGGAATAGTAAAAATTGTATTTTTACAAAATAATTGAAAAAATGGCAAAAGTAGTATTTTGTGGCAAATGCTATTAAAAACTTGCCCTTAATAATAATGCATTATAATATATAATAAAAGATGCAATCATGTATGGTGCAATATAAGCTATATAATATAAGATATAACAATATATACGCGCTGAAAAAGTACCTATATAGCTATATACAATCATATATATTCATATATATAATTCCATATCACAAGATATCTCAACTCATCCGAAAAATGGCATACATAACCTTATCTCATGGGATCCCAAGGGATCTCATCTGATATAATTTGATTCCAAAAATGGGTCTATCTAATTTGATCAAGTTATATATATTTTTTTTTTGTTCTCATTTCTATTTACTGGATCTTCACAAAATTTTAGTGAACTAACAATAATTATTTATATATTAAGTTATATATAATCTGATATAATTTTATATAGCTTCATATAATTCTTTAGAAATTCGCACTACTATTTTGTTTCATATTCCAAATAATAATGAAAATTTAAATATAAATCGAGTGCTTGAGAAATTATAAGTGATTTCAATTTGACTGATACACTGTGTTTCATAGCTATAATGTCAATATTGTTTTCCAATTATTTCTTAAACAACTGAACCAATCGCTTAGGTGTCTTCGGAAGATTAAGTCATCTCTGTCTTAGCTTTCGATTGGTTGTATTGTTGTTGTATTTATAAAAATTAAGTTATTATCTAGTGTTTCATAATTACAATGTCATTTTAAGAAACTTTTCAAATTTTGCGGTTAATAAAAAACTCTTTGGGTGAAAATAAATATATATTTACGAAAAGTTTTGGCGATGTTAGACCACATTAAACCAAATTCAAGTCGAGACTTGTATTTTTCTTATCAATCCTACTTATTCGATTAAAGACAAATAGTTTTGATAGAAAAACGTTAATTCCACCCAACAAATATCGCATATTATGGTTTTTTTTGCCAAATTTGATTCGTTTCTTTGAGCTAAAAAGATTTTTAGATTTAAAATAGATTTTTCGTAAGATTTTCGGATTTTCATATTTTAGTTTATAGAAAAAAATTAATATGGCGTAATATATCATCATATATTATTGTATCGTGTGTTATATATTTGAATATCTTATATATCTGATCATATGAAATAGATATAGATATATATATGACCGTATATTATTTTATATATGATCATATGTATGCACAGCGCATACTCTAGAGACATTTTTCGTTCCCCCGCATAGTTTAGGGACATTTGCTTACTTTGGGGACTGTCCGCAAAGTTTTCGCGCCTTTTCTTACATCTAGCGTATAAGATGAGGACAGTTGGTTCGTGTAACTGTATATGGTACAAATAATTAAAAATAATTCTAGCACTTTTACATATACAAAATTATATATGGAAAAATTTAGGGAAAAAATGTTTATAACTTTGAAACATTTTTTGGAACCGTTTATAATCAGAATATAACCGAGTTTCAAAATTTACTGCAAAAAAACATGAAAAACTACGGTTTTTTGTTTTGTATTGATAACACACAATCACAAAATTGGAAAAATTCGATTTTAACAGATTTTGTCTCGCTGATTCCAAATTGGTTTTCCAAATGTTTCCATCACTTTACAATTTTGAGAAAATTACAAACGCGAAAAATGGCGTTTTTCACCATTTCTGAAGTGTACACAACACATCCGAACAGCTTAAGCATTTTTATTATGACGGTAGATATATTGAGCTTCATTCTCTATAATGGGTTAACATACGTTTCAAATTTGTTTATTATTATAGGTAAAAACTGTATTTGAAAAACACTCCATCAAAAAAATTCCCAAATATTTCATTTTCAAAAATAGTTTTGAACAATCTAAAATTGCTGAAGTACTAAATAGGGAGAACAAACAAACAACAAAATCGTATTGATCCATAATACCGACCTATAAATTATTTTGTTTAACAAGGACGTGTAAAGTTTGCTGCTTATTTCTGCTATTAAAAAAGTCTTCCATTTGAAAATGTTTTTGTTGTTTTTTTTATCTATCGTTTTAAATTAATTGTATCCAAGGAAAACTTTGGTAATGGGTGCGATAAAGTAAAAGAGATAAAAAAAATATTTGTAATCATTTTTTATACACTTTTTATGAAAATTTATTTATAGACACATTACTTTTCCCAACCCGGTAACCATATAAGTAATCAGTTACTTTACCCCCTACTAGGTAATGAGCCCACCCATTACTTTTTGACTCATCGCCTATAAAATTCATCAGTGAAGTAAGGTGTAGTTATTGTAATGCGTGTGGACCTAGTGCGATACATTACTTTACCCATTATTTGGTAATGAGTGGTTTTGCTGGGATGTTCCAACATCAGGTTCATAAAAAGCATACATTTTTAGATTTAACATTATTTTTTAAAATTAATATTTATAGGTTTTATAAATGAATTACAAGTAATACTTAATCGGATTAATATAGAAACTACTGATCTCTAAAACAATTTCAATTTTTTTTTTAATTTTTTTAATAAAAAGTTTATTAGGTAAAATTGTATCAAATTATATATAATTTGACTATATTTGATAAAACCATTTTTCGGATCAAACTATATGAGATTAGATCCCATGAGATACCATGAGATCAGCTTATGTACACTCAAAAAAATAAGTTAGTAGAAAAGTTAGTAAAACGTCTTGTAAATCAGGTATACTATTTTTTAGCAAATTTTTTTGCTAAAATCGTGTTTTCAGCTAAAATTTTTGTTATACTTATTCAGCACTTAACTGTTTTATACTAATGCTTTACTAATATACTAATGTTTTACTAATTAATTTTACTAAAAAAAATTGTGCTGAAAAGCACATTAATAGTGTGGACGACAACCAGATTGAAAGATATACGCAGAATGAAGTAGATGTCGCGGCATGTCAAGATGTAGTAGAGAAGAGGAAATGAATAAAAAAATCAACCATGGAAGACTTTTGTATCTGTTTTTCATACATAAAACAAAATTGAGGATTAAAACAACTTAAATTTTGCGTTGTCACCGGCCTGTGAAAATAATTGTCTTTTAATTAAATAAAAGACAAAATAAAATATTTAAATTTAATATGTATTTCTAAACTAAATGTTTATAGATTTATAATCTAGTGTGGTCAAATTGCAAACAAACAAACATATACAGACATGTAGACAGAGTAAAGCGAAAGACAAAGAAACACATCTTAGGTAGATTTTTATGGGTCCTTTTTCTTATTGCAAAAAAAGGGTGATTTCTTTCGTTTTGTTTGTTTTTGTTTATTTTTTTGTTTCGTTTCTTTAATTATCTTCGGCAGTTGCTTCCTTTAAAAGAAAGCATCATTTCAACAACCATTGATGTAAGTAGTTGAAAGAAAATTTTTGTTATGTTATATATATTTTCAGATATTAAATTAATTCATGTCGTCAATGTGGGAAAATGAAAATTTTTATTTTTCGTAATTATTGTAAATTATTTTTAAAAGAATCACAAAAATATGTTTTATGATTTTCAGCAAATAAATTAACTAAATTACAATTTTTCTACAAATTTTTTGCGTTTTTTTCAGTCTACTAAAATTCAGCAACAAATTTATTAATTTTTAGCAAGGCTTTTGCATTTCTAATCTACTAAGTGTTAGCAAAACTTTTGCTGAATCTACTAATTTTGTTGCTAAAAATCAGCTCGCTGATTTTCAGCAAAAGATTTTGCTGACATTAGCAATTTTTTTGCTAGCACCCTCCTGATTAAAATTTTGCTGACTCAGCAAAAATTTTTGCTGACTTTACAAACTTTTTTTTTTGAGTGTATGCCAATTTTCGGATCAGATGAAATGAGATGTGATGTGATGTTTAGTTATATATAATCATATATGATAAAATTGAAACTTTTTTCGTCGGGTACATTGAATTTAGCTTTTTTGTCTTCTCTGATAAAAACAAAATCTACTATGTATAATAGTGATACTTATATATAATTATACATGGAAGAATATATGATATCATATATAGCAATACCAATTATACATGATAGGATAAAAAAGATCAACTTATATATAACATAAGATATTATGACGTATAAGATATAATTATATATTGTTATATATATCCCCATGCATATTTTATTATTAATTTTTTATTTTTGTTAATTTTTTTTTTTCAAACTTTACATCATGGGATTTAGGTAAATCCAATTTAATCTCAAAATATCTTATTCGATCCATCAAAAATTACTTATCTTTTAGGATCTAATTAGATCCAATTAGATCTTAATTAATCCCATGAAATATTTTGGAATCTATCAGAATCTTAAATTAGATACTCTTAAATCCCCCAATTTCGAAATAAATTTTGATCTTATTTAATCCCTTAATATATTTGAGGCATATTATCGGATATTACTCGATAACCCCGATTTTGAGACAAATTTGGATAAGATTAAATATCGATATAAATCAAATGAAATCTCATTTTGTATTTAAGATATGACATTTTTTTGATCGGGATGTCAAAATTGTTCGAGACAATATTGGCAGGCAGTCCACACAAACAGAACTATTATCTCACTTTTTTTTTCAAAAATTATTTCATTCATATAAAATGATTATAAATTATACATTGATACATAAAACTAATAAATTTTTATGCGAATTGTTTTGAAAAAAGAATTATCTTTTTCAAACTCTGAGTATAACAGTCGGTAGACAAGCAGCAGTCAAATAATTGCCGACTGCTCAAAGTTGTCTGGTAAAATAAGCGAAAAACAAACAATATTCTTAAGAATTAACGATATCGTCGTCGTCAACACATGTGATTGGTTGAAAATATTGTTTAGCACAAAAAAAAATTAAAGTGTTAATTATTTAAAAACGCGTTAAATCGAGCACTCTTATTTTTTTTTTTCAATTATTGTAGATGTGAATTAATTGAAGTTGGGATTTTTGTTGCTGATCGATTTAACAGTTCTTTGCATGCAAACAACTGAGACACACACACACACACACGGCCACACGAACGACGACAACACTGCGAGTAGAGAGCCATCATCATAGTATTTGCGATTTGTTGTTAAAGGCTGTGATGAGGGTAAAATTAAAAACAGAAAAAACGATAAAAAGCCTCAAACATCATTCATTTGCAGTTAATTGTTAACGGATTTTGCAAACGTTAACATCGGTTTAACAAATACTATTGTATATGCTCAATGTAGTCTTAAAAAATAAAACGGAAACGGAAGTAAAGAAAATTTTATTTTAAAAATTACATAAAAACTGAATCCTGTGAAATTTTCAAAAGTGCAAAATTATGTGTTAAATATTTATAAAAAATTAAAAAAAAAAAGTGATAAAATAAAATTAAGTATCCATAAAAAATAATAATATCAGGTTTAATAATTTAAAAACGAATAACATAAAAACAAAACAATGGCTGATCGGTTTCAAATCTCCAAAGTTAATGGAGATTCTACTAATATTGGTACCATAAATGAAGATGGCAATTCAGATAGTGTAACGGATATGAATCAACAAAACCAACAACATCAACAGCCACAACGCAAAGCTTCACATTTATCCTTTAGAGGATTTGGCAGTTTTCTAAAATCTAATAAAAATCAAGATGTTGATGATCGCAAATTTAGTTTGGCTCAATTGACTCAGTAAGTATTAAAAAAATATATGAGTTTAACGCAAAACTTGTGGAACACTTTATAAAAAATGTTTAAAAAAATATGAGGAATTTTAAATATATTCGACATTTTGAGGCAAAATCAGGGACCCAAAATAACAGTTATTTTCAAATTTTTAAACAAAAAAAGCAACTAGAAGTAAATGTTGGAAAACTGTTTCAAGTATACCATTTTGATCCTTATGAACTAGTCTATAATAAAATGCATTGCTTTTTAAAATTTTGATTTTTATTTTTTTTAGCAAAAATAAAAGTTTTTTTTGATTTTTATTTTTTTGGGCAAAAATAAAAAACATTTTTTGAATTTTTTTTTGCGAGCAAAAATAAAAGTTATTTTTTGATTTTAATTTTTTCGAGCAAAAATAAAAATTTTTTTTGATTTTTATTTTTTCGGGCAAAAATAAAAGTTATTTTTTGATTTTTATTTTTTTCGGGCAAAAATAAAAGTTATTTTTTGATTTTTATTTTTTCGAGCAAAAATAAAAGTCATTTTTGATATTTATTTCAATTTCTTGAGTTGAAATTCCATAAGTTATAAATTTTTATTTTTATAACGAATAAATAACAAATAACGCAGTTATGTTTGTATGAACGAAATATATAAATTTTATGGTTGCCTTTTGTAATATTTTCGAGTTTTATAATCAGTAAAACTTATTTGTAATATAACGATTTTTTTGAAGAATTCTTGTTTTAAAAATGACGATTTTAGTTTCCAAAAATTTGCGCACTGCTCGTACAAATATAGATGTTTGTCTTGTTATATTAATACAGTTATCACAAAAAATAACATTGCAAAATATTTGCTGTATATCTATCATCACTAAAAAATCATAATAACAAAGCTAATAACTTTTATACTTGCCTGAAATAATAAAATTCGAAAAATAACTTTTATTTTTGCTCGGAAAAATAAAAATCAAAAAAATAACTTTTATTTTTGCTCGAAAAAATAAAAATCAAAAAATAACTTTTATTTTTGCTCGAAGAAATAAAAATCAAAAAATAACTTTTACTTTTGCTCGAAAAAATAAAAATCAAAAAAATAACTTTTATTTTTGCTCGAAAAAATAATAATTAAAAAAATAATTTTTATTTTTGCTCGAAAAAATAAAAATCAACTTTTATCATCTGACTTTTATGAAAAAAGGAATAATTTTTACGGTCCCTGGGCAAAATATTTTCAAATTTTTTTTTTTGTATAACATGAATCACCTTTACACTGAGAGAATTATCTTCACTTCAGTAATTAATTTCTACATAGCTTTAATGAAAATGGTCACTGGAACTCGTCCATTGAAACTTTTCATAGAATATATGAAACAGGCTACATATTAAATTCAATGTTTTGAAAAATGCATTGGAACTAAGCCATTGAACCGCTTGATACACTGATAGAATTTTCCTTCATAGTATTAATGAAACGATTTCATTATAATCGATTCATTGGTTTAATGAAAAATTTCATTAACTGAATGAAAATTCATTAATATTGGTATTTTTCATTAACATTTTTTATGATTTCATAAAAAAAATTCATTAAATCAATGAAAAATTTTCAAATTTTTTTTCAATAAAAATTTTGACATGTTATAAGGAAATTTTTTTTTTTTTTTTGAAATAAAAAAAAATAAAAATTTCATTTAAACAGAATCAACAAAAACATTAATATAAATAAATTTTTTTTTATTAAATTTGCCTAGAGCTAACAGTTTTTGACGAATTTGAATAGTTGGTCACTAAATTCCAGGGACAAGATTCTCTAAGAAAAACTATATAGTTTTGTTCAAAACAAGACCTAAATTGTTATCGTTTTGACGATGTTACGTAAAAACGTTATGCTAAACGATAATAAATTTTTGTTTTTTAACAACATTGTTAACAATATTTAACATTTTTATCTGATATGGTCGTAATTTAACTACAAAAAGTCGACTATAATCGTCGATCGTTCTACAGAATTCCAAACCAGATCGATAAAAAATTACATATTTTCTACCGACATTTTAACACAAATTGTAAAAAATGTAAAGAAAGATTGAACAATTTTGTGAAAATAAAACAATTAAAACAGAAATAAATTAAAATTGGTTTTTTAGTTCAGCTTTTAATATTTTAATGCATGTTAAATATATTTAAACGATTTGTTCAATCATTAAAGTTCTTAATATACATAATTTAAAAAAATATTTATTTTTAATGGATAAAAAAATTCTATTTTCAAAATTTGTTATTTTCGATCTGAAATCTAATCAGATACTTTTCAAATTTTATATTTTTCGAATTCGTCAAAAATTATGAGCTTTAGCAACGATTAGGCTAGGATTAATGAAAAAATTTCATATACTTTATGAAATTTTCATTGGGTCAATGAAACCATTCAATAAAATTGATTTAATGAAACACATTTCATTGACTCAATAAAACGTTTCTTTGGGGACTTTTTTATGAAAAAATTCATTGGATCAATGAAGGAATTCATTAATACTACGCACAAACTTCTATCAGTGTATGATTTCTTAAACAATTTCATTGGAGTCCAAAATTAATACACGGCTAAGTGGAAATGATAAAGCACTCCTAGTAAAAATGTATATATGGTCTTATGATTTTTCATCTTTAAATATATTATAATATGTGATTATATATGGTGTCATGCATGGACACATCTTATTATACGGTTCTTATGTGGAAACATATATAACCATATATTATTATATATTGACTTTTATAAAATCAGATATTAAGCATATATGCTTACTTGAATGTGTTACTGCATGCTAGTATGCATATTCATAATGAAAATTTCATTGGGTCAATGAAACCATTGAATAAAATTGATTTAATGAAACATGTTTCATTGATTCAATGAAACATTTGTTTCATTGATTCAATGAAACATTTGTTTGCGGACATTTTTATGAAAAAATTCGTTGTATTAATGAAGGAATTCATAAATACTACTCACGATTTTTTATTAGTAGGGCTAGCCCTGTCCATCGTTTCTCTCAACTCAGAAACCATTGAGAAATAATTGGCATCAAGTCAGTTTCAACAACTTTAGAAATTACTCATAAATTTTAAAAAGAATTAAAGAATAAATTTAAAAATTGTAATACTAAACTTAAGGTGCAATTTACAATCCTTGGACAAGACTAAGCGCTTTTTTTTATTTTAATTAATAGAATGTTTCGTTTTGTTTTTTTTTTTTTGTTCGTGAAATGATGAAAATTTTAAAACTGTCAACTTTTCCTGTCAACTTACTTAGCTTCCGTTATCACTATTTTAAAAAAGTTTCGACATGAATGCCCAAATCTTTACTGGTTTGACTGTGTCGTTGCAAAAAAACGCAACATAAAGTGTAATTTTTCGTAGACATAAAAAATTAATAACAAACAAGTTTTAAAGACTTTTCTAAGTCGGATTTTTCCAAACGGTAAGAATTTCATTCACAATTTTATTAAAACTAATTGATTGCATAAAAAATATAATAAATCAAAAAGTGTAAAAAATTAAATTTCGTCCATTCCATGAGCAAACGATCAAAAAAAGGTAATTGTTTGGCCTATACCCATTTGATATTGTTAAAATTTGGCATACGTATACTGTAGTATATCTATTACTTACTACCACTTTAAATTTGTTTCAATAATTAAGTAGAATCAAGTAAAAACTTGGTAAAATGTTACTTATTTGCGCATAACTGTTGTGAATAAACTTTTTCAGTTGAAATGCTCCTAATTACTTAGCAACGATTTGTTTGTGTATGGAAAAGAAATAAAAGTTACACTAAACTATTTATGTTTCTACAATAACATTTAACATTTCGATTGAAAAAAATTCGAAAATTTTTCTTGGACTTAATTATTTTTTTTTTTTATAAAATTATGAAATAATTATAAAAAAATTTCATGATAAAATTAACAATATTAATGAATTTTCATTCAGTTAATGAAAGTATTCAATAAATCATTTTAATGAAATCGATTCATTAATGCTATGAAGGAAAATACTATCAGTGTACTTGATAGACAAAAACAATGCCAAAAATGTCATTATTTTCCAGCTTACAAAAAATCACAAATAAGTAGTTATATACATATGTACTTACGAGAGTAGAAAAAATAATGAGTCTAAAAATAATTCGAAAATTTCGCAAATTTTCCATTAAGTTAATGAATTTTTTTTATGAAATTATGAAATAATAATAAAAAAATTTAATGAAAAAATTAACAATATTAATGAACTTTTATTCAGTTGATGAGAGTATTAAATTAATCAATGAAACCATTTTAATGAAATCGATTCATTAATACTATGAAGGAAAATACTATCAGTGTACTTGATAGATAAAGACACAAATGACTTGTTTGCACAAAATGTCATTACAAAAAATCACAAATAAGTCTTTATATACATTAGAGCGACTCACCAAAAAAAGTGCTCGATGTACCCTCCTAAAAATGAACCTTGGACTTTTTTAAGATGACATTTAAAATATTTCCGCTCCAGCTATGACCTCTCGTGAGCTGGACCATTTTAAAAATGGGTCTATTTTTGCATGTTTTGTTAATTTGAGAATCTGTTTCCTTACCAACATACACAATAAGGGTATCATAAGAAAGGTTTTTTTAAGGCGCGTCCAACTGTATATACAATTTGTCCAAGGGCGATCATCCATGTCCTTTTTTTAAGCATAATTTGTTAAAAAAAAAACGGTTTTTGAATTTTTTGTTCGGGGTCGTTTGTAATAAAACTGCCAAATTAACATATTTTAATCTTTAGTCAATTTAATTAAATACGGGTCTCAGCTTTTTTTGAAATTCGTGCTAGTTCGCGTTTTGACAAAAATGCAATGGGGTGGTAACTCTTCGTTTTAAATAGGGCAATATGGGTATCAAATTTTTTCTTTTGCCAAGTACATCATCTTTGTATGTAAATAATTTATGTTTTTGCAAATTAGATGCATTTTACACGGTGCTCTGGAATATTTATAAATGCAATTTTGTGGTAACTCTAATATGATAGCGGATTTAGTTTCTAGATCATGTATGGATGAAAATAGGACTAAAGAAAGAAAAAAAAATGATCCACGACTTTTTGGCGGCATATTTTTTTCGCGAATTAAAACAAGAATATGCCGCCAAAAAGTCGTGGATCATTTTTTTTTTTCTTTCTTTAGTCCTATTTTCATCCATACATGATCTAGAAACTAAATCCGCTATCATATTAGAGTTACCACAAAATTGCATTTATATATATTCCAGAGCACCGTGTAAAATGCATCTAATTTGCAAAAATCTAAATTATTTACATTCAAAAATGATGTACTTGGCAAAAGGAAAAAATTGATACCCATATTGTCCTATTTAAAACGAAGAGTTACCACCCATTGCATTTTTGTCAAAACGCGAACTAGCACGAATTTCAAAAAAAGCTGAGACCCGTATTTAATTAAATCGACTAAAGATTAAAATATGTTAATTTGGCATTTTTATTACAAACAACCCGCAACAAAAAATTCAAAAACCTTTTTTTTTTACAGAATATCCTTAAAAAAAGAACATGGATGATCGTCCTTTGACAAATTGTATATACAGTTGGACGCGCCTTAAAAAAACCTTTCTTATGATACCCATATTGTATATGTTGGTAAGGAAACAGATTCTTAAATTAACAAGACATGCAAAAATGGACCCTTTTTCAGAATGGTCCAGCTCACGAGAGGTCAAAGCAAGAGCCGAAATATTTTAGATGCCATCATAAAAAATACCAATGTTCATTTTGAGGGGGGGTACATCTTGCACGAATTTCGCTTCCATACAACTTCAGTCGCTCTAATATACATATGTACTTACGAGAGTGGAAAAAATAATGAGTCTAAAAATAGATTTTCAAAAAATATTTAGATCATTACTTTATATTTAAAATAATAATAAAAATAAGTACTTATGGGTAACGCATTAGATATTTTTTGTATTAAAATAATAGGAAAATTAACTACCCGTTTAAAAAAGTTTACATATGCTAGATATAAGAATATAAAAAATCATATCTCTGTTTATATAATTTCATCCGCAAAATGGGTCTTATCAGATTATAGAAGTTTGTATCAGATTCTAATACTATATAATTGGATGCTCTCTGATGTAATTGTATCCCAAAAAGGGGACACATCTTATTGTATCACATGTTATCTAAATTGGCCTATAAGCTGCTTATAAATTTTAATTTTACTTTGTGTTCATTACACTATTGGACAAATTGAAATTCTTAGAAGGGCCTTCTATTGCAATGCATAATTTTCGCATAATCTTGACCCGATTACGCAAATATGGCAAGAATTTAAAAATCGTACGGTTACGAGATATTTCAAGCACCTTGTTTTTTGTCAGTTTTGGCTTAATACCGCGGAATCGAAGTTAACGTGTTAAAAATTGTATATGGGATTTTTTTTAGCGTTATCAAACGTTTTCAGTCAACTTAATAAGCGTATGTTTAAAAGATTTAAAAAAATTGTATATACCCCGCCTGGAGCCGGGATTGCCTGGTACATACATGTAAACTTTGTTTTGTAAAAATTCAAAAAAATGGCCAAATATCTTAAAAATGTAACGTGAAATTTCGATTCAGTAGCATCAAATCTATACAGCCCAAATATTCTGGGTCCAAAGGGGAACGTTTATTTGTAAATTTGTAATACAGTATTTAAATAAAATTATATGATGTAAAGTGTAAAAAACGTGCAAAATTTTGTTTAATCAATTTAAAATGAATTATTTACAAAAAAAACGAGTTGAATGTGTTATAATTAAACAAACATGAATAGTAATTATATCCCAATAAGAAAACTGCAAAGGGCCTTGTAGCGACACAGGCGACAAGGCCCAAAATATAAAAGAATTGACCAAAGCCCAAATAATATCTGGTGCCGATGCTCTGAAAGAAATTGGAAGATCAGTCAGAGAGAGCATTGGCAAAGCACAAAAGACCACAAATTACTAACAATTTCTGACTGGGATACTACATCAATAATAAGTGTCATTATTTTGTTTAATAATAGGCTTTTTTTCCTCACACTTAACATGGAAACGAAAAAAAAAGATTGGCAGAACTTTTTATATATGGGGGATTTCATCTCAAGTGACCAAACTTTTGAAACCGATGATTTGGGATCGGGATGAAACTTGCACCTAGTTGAGTCCTATTGTGTAGTAGTTATGACACAAATTTTCAGTGGGATTGGTAAAGGACTCTCCGAGTTGGAGGATGTGCAATTTTGACATTTTCATCAAAAAGCGCTTTTTCGGATACATATAACTAATTACTTAGTGTAGTTAGAAAATGCTGTGCAAAATGTTTTCGATAGATTTTTCTTCAATCTTAAAAAAACTTTTAACTTTTTTCAATACGGGTTATTTTTTTTTTTTTATACAAATCTTAGGTCTTTTTCCCTTAAGAGATTTGTGGTCGTTTAGTGGGATGCGACTTGTTTATCTTCCTTGTTTTCTTCCAAAGTAGGGTACTTTTTGCAGCAAAAATTTTGAGTGTTCGAAACTTTTTAAAATGAACACATTTCTAATCTGCTAGTAAAAACCTATAACAAACAAGCTTACGCTTAGCGTTCTCTCTGAAAGTTCCTGAGATATTCCCATTTGAAAATGTGAAATTTCAAATTTGTTTCAGATCAGGTCCAGTTTTTTGCGAATAACTGGACCAAATCAAGATTTGTGTTAAAAAAACATTTGACAAAGTGATATATACCCTCCGCACTATGGGATGGAGGGTTTAAAAATATTGGATTCGTATTTACTTTTCCATCCAGCCGCGTCTAAAGTTGCCATATTTCAAAGCAAATATATATTTTAACCCAGTGTTCCAAAATTTGTGCGCCTTCAATTAGGTAGCGGAAGTGGTTGTTGATTCTCCAACATATACCTAATTTATTGGATAAATGCCTTTCAAACAACGCCTTAAATGCAGACATGGCAGCAAACAATTTTAAAAATCCCAGTTTTGGAAATTTTAATTTTATTTTTGGGAATTGTTTGATTGGTTACAGCAAATCTTAAATTCTAACATCAATTTGAGTTTTGGAAAATTTAATTTCATTTTTAGGAATTGTGGGATTGGTTACAGCAAATCTGAAATTCTGACATCAATTTCAAATGTTGAGTCTTTAAAGCCCATTTAAGTACAAAAAATCATTGGATTATGTCTATTAATAAATATTTTATTGATTAGTCAAAATTTATATTTTATCAAAATCCGCAAATCTTACCTTCCTACTAGGATTTTCCAAGTGTTTGTCATACCAATAGTACTAAATGGGATTATTTTTAAAAATGTCATAATTAATTTCGTAAATGTCTTTTCCAAAGATATCAAACACTTAGTTATTTATAACTCCATAACAGAAAATCTTTAGAATTTACCCCTTATTCATATATTTCTAATATTTATGAAATTTAACATATCACAACTACTACCCAATAGGACTTAACTTGCAGCCAGTATCATCCCGATCCCAAGGCATCGGTTTTAAAAGTTCGGTCACTTGAGATGAAATCCCCCATATTTGTATACAAACTGACAACTTATCAACGTTGAAAAAATTAAAAGGGTTAACACTCAAATTTTGTATGGGATTTCGTGAAATGTATAGGAAAAAACAAGCCTAATATATTTTTGTTTGTTAATTTTTTGGTGTGTTTGTATCATTTACGATATTAATTTGTAATTTAATATTTCGGTGGTGAGAGGTGGTTGGCGGGTTGATGGGTTGATGGGTTAATGTAAGACCTCGAATATAGTGTTAATAAACTTTTTGTGAAATTTCAAATACAAAAAGTAAACTTTACACTGTTTAGATATATCAAATAAAAAAGTGTGTAGAAGTTACAGAAAATTCTGAAATTTTACAGAAAAATTATTTGTTTTTGGGCCAGTACTGTTCAGCTAAGCAATTTAAGCAAAACGAGTCTGCAATTATAAGAAAAGTGAAAGTGATAGGAAAAATGTGGAATGGTTACAAAAAATTAGTAAAACTTTAGTAATGGAAATTGATTTTTTTACTAACATTTTTTATATTTTTAATTAAATTTATTTTTATTATCCTTTGGCATTTATTTATATTTTATTCGGATTCAAAAAAGGTTCAACTTAATAAAAATTAAAGAAAATAAAGAGAAAAAATTTTGTTTTGGAAAATTCTATACAACTACACTCACTCACTCACGCAAAAATTTGGCTCACGCACACTCGCTCACGAAGAATTTTTTCCTACTCACGCTTTTCCTACTCACACTCACTCACATCTTTTCACTCACGCGTGGTTCAAGTGAATCACGCAAAATTCTGCTCACGTGCCCATCTCTAATATTAATGCGTAAAGTTTCCTGGCATTTTTATTAAAAAATTCTGTTTTGTTATTATGAAATTAATATTGTCCAAAAAAAATTTGTGAACAAAAAATAAATAGAGACAATCTGACAATTATAAGACACAAATAATAATACAATTTAAATGGAAAACCACTGATGAGCCTGTCCATAAGAAAAAGCCAGAAACTAGTCTAGTCTGATTTAAAAATTAATAGTGTTTCCAAATTTTAGAGAAAAACGTTTATTCTTCTTCTTAACCTCAACATCTCTAAATTAAAAGTTTTTTGTTTGTCCCGCGTAATCGGGAAAACATCGTAAACGAAAATTGGTTAACTTGGCGGATATCAAACGACTGTTTATCACTAAAAGAAAATTAAACTAAACTAAAGTTAAAGCCTCCTCAATTTAAATTATTATTTAAAAATTTTGAGCAAACAACTAAACCGTCCCTTTAAAGGGACACTATGCAATAATGGGTTACCATCTGTAATGCTAACTTTTTAAATTGCGGTAATCTACGAAAATTGGTTAACTTGACGGATATCAAATGACTGTTTATTACTGCAAGAAAATTAATGAAACTAAAGTTAAAGCCTCCTCAATTTAAATGTTTATGTAAAAATTTCGATCTGAAGAGCAAACAACTAAACAAGGGACACTATGCAGTAATGGGTTAAACGTTTTATGTATCGTTCAAAGCTGTTTAAAAGGTTAATGCTAACTTTTTCAATTGGGCTAAACACGCGATATGTTTGTTGCTATGAAACATGTTGAAAAATTGTCGAAAATAGTCAAGAACAGTTTAAAAAAGATTAAAACTTGGGAAAAAAAAAATAAGAAAATATATCAAAGGCCCACTTTAGCGAATTTTATAAAAATTAAATTTTTCAAATGATTGATATAATTTTTATTGTTAATAAAAATTATGATTTATTCGACCTTTATGCTATAAACACATAGACGACTGCAGCTACACGACTACAGCCTGTCAAAAATAAAATACACACGTTTATATGAAAACGATTATTTTGGCACCAACACAACTACACGGCTACCCGACTACTTTTGCCGCTGTAGTCAACTTAGGTTAATTTCTATTTTTGTTGGCTGCAAAACAAAAATAGTGTTGACAATAAAACAAAATATGTAACAAATTAGTGCTTAAAAATATTTTATTTTGTTAAACACAAAAAACGTCGCAACATCAAATGGTATAATTGCATTAATATTCAAGAGGGGTTATATAAATTTATTTTCACGTTATAATAATGTATTATAAATAAGTAATTGTATTTTTAAGTGAACTTTATATACGTGTCTACAACCAAGCATGTTGTTCTATTTTAATAAAGAAAAAAAAGATGTAATTGGCACTACTGAAACAAAAATGCATTTGTATCAGGGATGTTAAATGGAGTTTTCAATTTTGTACCAACATCCAAAAAAAATTGTACTTTTTGGACGTTGACGGTACCATTTTTTTAAATTTATTAAAACAACAAAAAAAAAAAAAATACATAAAAATTCTCTTGTACAGAAAAAAAAAAACAAAACCTTCCAATAACATACATTATATGTATGAATAAAATAAGGCATAAAAAAGTCTTATGAATATATGAGACCAAATCATGGAATTATTTGTTTAGTTAATAAACTATTTGGAATTTCTACATCATAGCAGCATAAATTTGTCGCTCTTAACCAATCCTTAGTCTGTATGAGACTTGATAATGTTGGCTAATGTAGTCTGTTTCTTTCCTTAGTTTTTATTATATTTTGAAAAGAAAAAAACTATTTCCACATTTGCAGACCAGTGTGGAATGGATAAAATTCCAGCAACGACTAGAAATGTCTGGAAACATATTGACATTCAGTTCATTTTGAAAATTAGCTACTACCGACCAAAAACTACAAACGTTTTAATTTTTTAACGACTTCAGTTAAAAAAATTTTAGTTTTTACTCTGGCTCAAGTAATATTTTTACTAAGAAGACAAGAATGGAGCAAAATTAATGATTAATCGGTTTTTTGTTAAAGTTCTGCCTATTATGGAGGCTATAACTTTTCTAAAACATTGGGTTCTGATGAGATCTTTAACCAGATCGAAATACTAGTATTAACCTAGCTAATATGTTTGATTTGCTTTATTTTTGTAAATATACGGAGGTTGAGAGCTCGTTCTAAATTAAACATATATAAGATTGTTTGGAATTTTCTTTCATTTCTTTAACAATAATTTAATTTTCGTTTGAGTTTGAATTTTAACGTCTTTTTCAGACAATTGCAGTTAATACTATAATTAATATGCAATTTTATTTAATTTAATTGTGAAAGGCGTGGTAGAGAAGAATGAGTGTATTTTCTAAAAATCATAACTACATTGCAAATATTCAATTTTTTCTGAATCAGACTGCGCAGTTTCTGGTATTGAACGTTCGTCAGTGACCCTGTTTTTTTTTTTAATTTTTGAATAATGTAATATTTGTTATGTTTTTATTTGTTCGATTGCGTCTATATGAAATTTTTCTGTGCAATCACTGACCGTGGTATAGATAAACTGATTTCTAATGCCACATGCACTCGCACTACACGTTAGACAGAGCGCTTTAGCCCTCTGAGCTATAGTTAGGTCGAGTTTTGTTGTGATTAAAACTAGTTTTATTCAATACACGGTGTTTTTGTTCTTGCATACATAATCTCAGAAGTACAACTCCAACAACACAACAGTTCTATTTTTAGAAACTCACCTCACTCTAATGTCCACTGTTTTCCCATATGTTATAAGTGATGCCATATCTATATATCAATTTTCACTTCTTCAGAATTTTAATAAATTCAAAATAAAAGTGAAGTTGGCTGCAACAAGTGTCAATATATGTAAGAGCTGCCAGATAAATTTTGTAAAAAATCGTAAATTTTTAATCGATATTAAAAAAAAAAAATTGCCAACTTTATTCTTCAAAATCCTTAAAATGATGATAAATCGTAAAATCTGGCGGATATAGTCGCATATATTTTAAGAGCTCATTACATAAAACGAATAAATGCAATGAAAAAGGACACAATAACAATTTGTTTGCTATACTAAAAATTCAAAAAGGGGAAAAATTAAAAATTTTTAAATTGTACCAAATGAGTCGCGGTAGTACCACGGTACTTTAGAAGGTCAAAATGTACCAAAAAAAGTACAATTGTACCAACTTTAACATCCCTGATTTGTATAAAAAACAGCTGTTGATATTTTTAAATTGAATCGTGATCAGCTGTTTACTATGCTGCTGTCGTTTCCAAAATAATAAGTAGCTGACCACACGGCGACGATTGCAGTCAACGGCATTTGCAGTCGTGTAGCTCTGCAGTCTGCTGTGGTCTATGTGTTTATAGCATTATTGTGCAATGAAAATGAAGTTATTCAAGTTCGAGGTCGTATTCTACATTTATTTACCAGAATATTGTCCTAGTAAATAAATTATAGAATTTTTTAGTTTTTCAATTTATTCCTTGACCACACCTTCAAGAATTTGTTGATAGATCTATTTCGGGGAGTTTCTAGTTCCCCATCATCAGAACAATTTAGAAAGAGTGGTAACATCATCATGCTTAAACTTGAAAATATATATAACTCATTTTTCTAACAAAATGAGAAGTATTTGGAGATACCAATAATAATCAAAAAACAAATTGAAATACTTTATGTTTTTGTGTAGTACCCACCTTTGGTAGATTACAATACACATTTTTCGTTCATGTTTCCCATTTTATTTAAAGGGGAACTAATAAACTAAGACCATACTATGTCTTTTTACAAATGATTGATATAATTTTTATTGTTAATAAAAATTATGATTTATTCGACCTTTATTGTGCAATGAAAATGAAGTTATTCAAGTTCAAGGTCGTATTCTACATTTATTTACCAGAACAATATTCTGGTAAATAAATGTAGAATACGACCTCGAACTTGAATAACTTCATTTTCATTGCACAATAAAGGTCGAATAAATCATAATTTTTATTAACAATAAAAATTATATCAATCATTTGTAAAAAGACATAGTATGGTCTTAGTTTATTAGTTCCCCTTTAAATAAAATGGGAAACATGAACGAAAAATGTGTATTGTAATCTACCAAAGGTGGGTACTACACAAAAACATAAAGTATTTCAATTTGTTTTTTGATTATTATTGGTAACTTCAAATACTTCTCATTTTGTTAGAAAAATGAGTTATATATATTTTCAAGTTTAAGCATGATGATGTTACCACTCTTTCTAAATTGTTCTGATGATGGGGAACTAGAAACTCCCCGAAATAGATCTATCAACAAATTCTTGAAGGTGTGGTCAAGGAATAAATTGAAAAACTAAAAAATTCTATAATTTATTTACTAGGACAATATTCTGGTAAATAAATGTAGAATACGACCTCGAACTTGAATAACTTCATTTTCATTAATTAAATTTTTCACATTTTTTTTTATTTATTCATTTTTTATGGATTCAATTAGCTTTATTAAAATTGTGAATAAAGTTCTTACCGTTTTCAAAAATCTGACTTGTTAAATTCTTTAAAACTTGTTTGTTATTCACTTTTTATGTTTACGAAAAATTACACTTTATATTGGAATTTTAAATTTTTTCGGAATTTTAGAAAAAAAAATTAGGGGACTTTGAAAATTTTCCCGATTTTGAAAACGATTATTTTAAAATTTAAAAAAAAAAAATTAATATAATTTTTTTTTTGTTGTATTACATTTAACCTCAACAACTCAGAAACATGTATTTACTTTTTACAAGACAAATCGTCGATTGATTATTGGAGAGCCGCACCGACCAAAAACATTTTTGCGAGAAAAACGATAAAGAAAATTTACAACAAAATTATTAAATTTCTACAAGATAGGTTTTATTTTTTGTTTGCTTTATCTATAGCTGCATTTACTATAAACAATATTGTTAATTTTTACGCCTTTTTGCACTAAGTATCCAGAGTTATTAACAATTTTTTAAAAAAAGATTTTTTTATTATATGGCCTATAAGCCGTTATTATCACAATTTTATTGTTTTTCTTTCAAATAGGTCACAAGTTTTTTTTTTCTTTTAACCATTATTAAACTAGGATGTCATAGTGCAAACCAATGCTTAAACTTTTTTATTGTTTTATATGCGTTGCTTATTTCAAATGTGTCAAACCAAGATTGACGAATAATGTTTCCATTTTTCTATAGAAAGTTTGACTCATGGGCCAAAAAGTGGTCAATACACCATACCAATGTTAAGAAATTTGTAAAAATAGGGATACGCAGCACACATGGGGCTGGATATCTCCTAATTGATACGAGGTATATAAAAACGGATTAAAGATTTAGAAAGATAACACATTAATCATATATAATCAATTCGTAACTCAATTTTGCCAGAAATGATCTATAGGTCTCACCAATATTCATACGACGAAATGTCCAAAATATTACACTATTTTCAAAGCTGAAATTGTGAATAAAAAAAATAATTAATGACTGAAAATATTAAAGCAATTTTGAGCGTTTTTCTTTAAACGCATCATATGATTTAGAAAAAGATCAATACTGAAGGGATCCCTCACTGCACTTAGCGTGTGGATCGGCAGTATTATTGATATAAAAAATATATATATATGTAAATAAAGTAGTGGAGAGTAAATTTCGAAATGAGTTTGATTTGTAAATTTGAAATTATATTTTTGATTATTTGGAAATCAAATGCAATTTTAAATTTGTTATTTTTTGAATATCAATTGGAAATGGTGTTGACATTTTTAAACAAGCGCTACGTTGTTTTTGTTACACATATTTTGTGTGCGATCGAAAGACATACACACATATATCAAATTCTGTTGCTAAGTGTTTATTAAAAAATTCAAAACAACTGCTGCATAAAGTAAATGTAACCATAATGCTGTAATTTTTGTAAGTTGTTCAAAAGAAAAACTGTAAAAACATTGAAGTTGCAGTTTAACACAACTAACTGTCAAGTAGTAACTGCAGAACTTTTTTGAGCGCAATTTAAAAATTGGATTAACTGTTAATCGGCCACATTTAAATATAGTTTAATCGACTTTTCTAATGCTCGAATAAGCAGTTAATCGGGTTTAAACTAGATTTACCATTGTGCGTAAATTGGCTATAAAAATCTATCAGAATTATGTAGAAATTTATAAAATGACATATTTTTCGACTAAAATTTAAATCTAGTAAGAAGTGGATTAACTGCTTAATTTCAGAACAAACAGCAGCAGTTAATCAACTTTTTACTAGGTTAACTTTTGTGATGTGACGACACAGGTGAGTAATAAAATTAACATATTAATTTTATTCTACGAAACTAAAATCAGGTGACACTTACAGAATTTTTAGGGCATAAATTAGAAATGCCTAATTTTTAACTATTCACTTTCCAAACTGGATTTTCTCAATTTATAGACTTCTAAGAAAAAGTTGATTCATTTCCACAAAAAAATCTTTGTGGATTTAAAAAATATACATTTTAAATTTTAAATTATAATCAGTTAATCATAAAAAAAATAATGTATTACAAATGAGATGATGAATAATTGTATTATTTTTACATGTTTTATAAATAACATAAGCAAATTAAAGTAAAAGTCTTTAAAATTATTGCCTTACCCAAGTAAAACATATATATAACTGTATACAATTGAATGTTTCAATATAAATATGTATATAGTCATATAAACATTCGTATCTAATTGTATATAACTTTGTGTTTTTTCAAAAATTTGTACATGTGGGAATATATAACAATATATTTATTTATATGGTCTTGTATATAATTGTACTTAATATACCTAACTATATATTACTATATATACAATATAGAGTTATGTATGGGCTCGTATATAATTCAAAATAAATGTCCATATAATTATATATAACTACATGTCAGCCAATACTAAAAACATTTTTTTTTTTAATTTTTTATAAAGCCATATATTGTTTCATACAAAATTATATAGAAATGTTAAGACCCCACGCTGTGAATATTTTTTAATAATCTCAGATATTTTTATTTACATATGGTCCTTTATAAAGCCACATCCAAATATATGTGCTTCCATATCAACATTATTTTCCCATGAGTGCCCAATTATTGGTAACTCATTGAGTTATGTTTTAAAATAATACTGAAGGTAAGGAGTATACATTACAATGTAATGCATAATGTTAGCAACTATTGTTTATGCTTCGAAATAATGCTAAAGGTAAGGAGTATTCATAACAAAGTAATACATTATATAACCCATTATCGTTAACTGATTACTTGGAGTTAGTAAATAATGATACAGGTAAATGTATCGCACCCATTACCAAAGTTTTGCTGGGTAGCTCCGTTGGTAGAGTTCTCTCCCAACAACCAGAGACCCAGGTTCGAATCTTAGCGCGACCCCGTTGTCTATTTAATTATAGTTGTAATAGTTTAAATCAGTGTTGCAAAAGGTGGCACAATAGGGCCATTTGTGGCACTTTTGACTGCTTGATGTCCCTGTGGTACTTTCTTATCTATTTTGGCCCTTTCAGCTCAAAATTGAACTAACTACTTTAAACCGTTTAGTTCGGACTTTTATGAAATTTGCCTGATTTTTTTTTATTCGATGATAGCATATGCTAGTTCCGTAGAGAATGAAAAACTGGGAGTTGTTTAATTTTTTATAAAAATCGCATTCAAAATCATATATTTTCGTACCAGTAGGTCAGGTTTTAAAATTTTTGAATGCAGGACGATAACATTTTTAAATCTTTTTATATTTGTCCAAATTTTTAAAAGAAGTGCCGCAATTCATTTTTTACTAAAAAAAATGTGTTTTGGAGGCTTTTTAAAAATGTTATGTCATCGCAAGAGCGGAAATAATTTATGAGAATTCATAAAATATGTTAAACTTTATTGTCAGAGGGGTTTGTCTTGCATTTTTAAAAAAGCATTAAAATGACGAACTCTAATTAACAAATTAATATTATTATTATTTTAGTTAAAATCTAATAATCGAATTTTTTAAAAAATATGGCCCTACAGGGATGATAAATGGGATTTTCAAAAAGTACCAACCAGCATAAAAAATAGTACTTTTTCGACCCTCATAGTACTAAATAAAAGTGTTTTATTATAAATTAACGCTTTTAAAATTTATTTGTATATAAAAACAATATTTAGTTGATTTTAGTTACAGAATTTATAAAAATTATCAGACTATTTCTTAAATTCACCTTTTTTGCAAGGAAATCTAGTTCATTACTCATTCCATTTTAGAATCACAATGCAAATTTGAAGATGTTGGCAATGGCCAATTGTACTTTTTTAAGATATTTATTTTTCACTTTTCAAACACCTTTTTTTTTACTCGAACTCAAATAAAATCATCTTTAATCAATTCCATTTATAACGATTGGATCAAAATAAATACATTTGATAATTAACATTATGAATGGGTAATTGAATTAAATGTTGAATCTTGAAGTTTCTCTGAAGTTTCTAAAAATAGAACTGATGTGTTGTTGGAGTTGTACTTCTGAGATTATTTATGCAAGAACGAAAACACCGTGTATTGAATATAACTCGACCTGACGATAGATCAGTGCGCTAAAGCGCTCTGTCTAACGTGTGGTGCGAGTGCATGTGGCATTATAAATCAGTTTATCTATACCACGGTCAGTGATTGCACAGAAAATTTCATATAGACGCAATCGAATAAATAAAAACATAACAAATATTACATTATTCAAAAAACAGGGTCACTGACGAAGGTTCAATACCAGAAACTGCGCAGTCTGATTCAGGAAAATTGAAAAATTAACAATGTAGTTATGATTTTTAGAAAATACACTCATTCTTCTCTACCACGTCCTTCACAATTAAAATTTAATAAAATTGCATATTAATTATAGTATTAATTGCAATTGTGTTAAAAAGACGTTAAAATTCAAACACTATCTTTAATTTTTATTTATATGTAAATAGTACTAAAAGAGTCAAAGGAGTAACATGGTACTTTTCCGGATCAAATAGTACCAAAAAAGGTACTATAGTACTAACTTTGTCATCGCTGTGGCCCTTTTAAATTGTCAATTTGACCCAAAACAAAAAAACTCAAAATGCATCACTGGTTTAAATGTAGTTGTAATAATTTTTTTTTATGAAAATTTATTTTTAGACACATACTTTTCCTAACCAAATTAATAACCAGTTACTTAACCCCTGCTAGATACTTATTAGCATCGCCTGTAAAATTCATCAGTGAAGTTAGGTGTAATGTGGTGCGTTCAGCCCTATGCCGATACATTACTTTACCCATTATTTGGTAATGTGTGGTTTTGTTGGGTCTTTTCTTAAACGCTTTGCTTCATATTTATCTTAAACAATATTAACCGCTTATTATTTATTGATAGGCTGGCGTTTCTAAGAATAATTAATACATTTTTTCAATACAAGTAACTTATTTTGAAATAATAAAAAAAAAAAAAAAAATGAAACCAAAACGAAATCAAAGTTATTATAATGAATGACTGAAAGTAAATTTTGGTTTTAACTTGTTTTAACTTGTTTAAACCATTATCACTTAAATATTTAACTAAAAATCTTAAGTTTTTTTTTATTCATTTCTTTTGAGTGTTTTTAAATTCATATAAAAATAACAAATAAAAAAAATATAAAAAACTTCCCCGACAGATAAATTAATACATTAATTTAATAAAAAAATTTTAAAATCATGTTTGCAAATAAAGAGTGGTTTATATATGTAAAAACAAGTGTATACAACGCTGCCAACTTTGACGATTTGTCTCCATTTTGACGGTTTTTGAAGTCAAAGTGACGACTGACGATTTCTCATTTTCCGCTAGAACAAAAATGACAATTTTTCAAAATTCATAAATATGGTAATATTTGCACAAAACTTATCTATCTATAGCAACATTAAAAAAATTTATGAAAATCTTTTTTAAAAAAATTAAATTTGTAAGCAAGAAAGCATTATGCGTGCAAAAGAAAGAGCCAAACAAGCGTTTAATCTTGTTTTACTTATATAAAGCAAATTGTGAAAAAAAACAGTTGAATGAAAATTAAAAAAGTTAGATTTTTTTTGATTATTATAAAACACATTTTCTTTATATAAAAAAAATGTTTGTTTAAAAGTGGTATGATTTAAAAAGTAAATGAATGAATACAATAATAAACTCTAATTTTTTGTGTTCAAATACTACAATCGAAGTTAATTATGATAGTTCGGAAAAATGTTTTCAAGAAAAGAAAAACCGAAATATAAAAGATCAGTGGCTTGAGGATCCAAAAGTTAAATCATTTACAGTAAAAAACGGCCCAAACATTTACACAACATTTCATTTCTTACGATGGATCATTTATCGAAGTTGGTAAAAAACTATTTTAAAGATTCTGATATTTCTAAAAACGTATCAATTGGAAGAACAAAATCTACAGCAATAATAAAACAAATTTTTACTGTATATGACTTCTTTTTTGGTCTCCTGGAGGTTGACAGCTGTGATGCATTATAAAAAACTACCTTTTATGTAGTGTGGTGTAATGGTTACACAGATGGGCCCGGGTTCGATTCCCGATGACGACAACTTTTCTATCCCTCATATGTATCGCAAGTCCATCTTCGGTATTCCCATATCACTTAACCCCACCGAAGTCAAATAATGAATCAGGGCTATGAACCAAAAAACTTTAATAAGTTCGCCAAATCTCCATCAGGTGGCGAGCAACAACTGTTCTAATACTTATCATCTCTCGAAGTTACAGTGTTGCCATGTTTGAAGCACTTCATATTTCAAAACCTTTTATTTCTCCAAATAAAGCAACACATAAATAAATAGGAAGAATTTCCTGAGAGTTGCTTTTCTTTAAAAAAAAAATACTAAAATATATATGGTAGGATTTGCAGCTGATGGAGCTCCTAATATGACCGGAAAGTATTATTCAGTGAGTAGTCATTTAAAAAAAACAAACCCCAAATTTATTTTTAATGAAATGTGTGTGCCACTCATTGGCCCTGGGTTCTTCATATGATTACATCAAGTTACCATCATCAGTGGAAACTCTGGCCAGAAATATATATAATTACGTTTCGAATAGTTCAAAAAGAAATAACCAATTTTTTAAAACTCAATCTTTGTTAGAATCAAAGCCAAAGAAACTCCTTCATCCTTCACAAAGTAGATGGCTTTCTGTGGAGGCAGTTGCAAATCGTTTATTGGAACTCTTTTATTTTGCATTTGCAGTAAATATTGAGCATATAGATACAGCAAAGGACATATTGAATAATCTAAACGAATTATAATTTAATTCCTTAAAAAATATTTTATGCATTATAAATAATATCAAGAAACTTTTTCAAAGTGAGAGTGTTCAAATTCAGAACATATACTGTGAATTGCACAGACTGCTGCAAACCGTTTTAAGAAATTTTATAAAAGAAGAATATATTGAAAATTTTGATGTTCAAAACTTCAACAACAAAGACATTTTCTTGGAAAGAAATTATGTATATATTGGTAAATACTTTGGAAATAAACTGTCGTGTATGAATAATGATCCAGACGAATTAATAAAAATAAGAACAGCAAAAATAAATCTGTTAACTTTACAAAATTTTAGTTATATTCGATGTGAATTTTTGTTAATTGAAAATAGCATTTTACTCTGTAAAATTAGCAAAAACGTTTACTAAATGTTTGTATACTCAAATAGCCAACAAAAACTTAAATATTAATATTAAAACTGTAATATTTGCTATAATTACCTCAAATTTAGTATAATGCAAAAAAAGTATATTTTTCTAAAATCAACAAAAAAATTTGCTAAAAAATCATAGTTTGTGATTTCATAAGGGCAGACTTTTTTATTCTCATTAAAAAAAACTGAAAAAACTTTAAAAATTTCACATTTTTAATCATTTAATGTTTCTGCTGATTTTAGCAGATTATTTTGTTACTTTCAATTAACTAAAATTTAGCTCAAATATAACTAAATATTTGTAAATTCAACAGATTTATGTTTGCTATTCTTATACTACTAATATTTAGTAAGCAAAATATTTTAATTTTTTCTTCTGCAAGGTTAAGGCGCCCATACACGACACCAGCATGCATGCGCAATCAAGTGATTGTGCATGCCGATTGACCGTGTGTGGGGTTGTAGTGCGATTGCACATGCCGATTGAGCAAAATCAAAAACAGTTTGATATTTTTATGATTGTACCAGCATGCATGTATATTGTGTGGTGAAATTAGCTCAGTTTTTGAAAGTTTTCAAGCAGTAAACAAGACCATGAATGCAAAGGAAAAATTATTTTGGGGAGAATTCCTCGATTTATACAAGTCAATGCCGTGTTTATGGAAAATTTAAAGTTCAGAATATTACAATCGTGAGTTAAAAAGCCAATGTTATAATAAAATGGTTGAGAAATTAAAAGAATTTGATCCAGATGCCAACAGAGACAAAGAAGTATCCACACTTTTTGTAAAGCATGATGGTGTGGTGTATGCTCAAAAGCTCAATCACACAATAACTTGAGTGTCCATGCAAGCTGGTGTCGTGTATTGGCCCCTTTAGTTAAAAATAGCTTTTAGTAGCTATTTTTTGCTATTTTTACAATTTTAATTCTATGAGAGTACGACAAATTAGTTGATTGCTGCGTTCAATTCTATGTTGAACTTGTAACACAAATTTTAAAACGATTTGATTTCGATGATGAAATTTAAAAAAAAATTAAACTGTCTTGAACCAAACATTTCTTTAAATAATAAAATTACGATCTCATAATTTCGCGAACTACTTAATATGAAATTTGTCGAATCAGAAACAATGGCCTTTTGGTAAAATGTTTTCAATATCAAAAGAGCCAATAACTTACCAGCATTCCCAACTTTAACAACATTTGTTTCAAGTATAATGGCACTCGCACATTGATCGGCCAACGTCGAAAGAATTTTCAATATTGTTAATTTAAAAAAACTAGAAACGCTTTAGATACTTCCTTCCACATTACAAGAAATAATATTTGCCAACGACTTTTTGAAGTTAAACAAATCCGAGTGTTTTGATATAAATATAGATAAAGAGTTAATCAAAAAATGTGCAGTACAAATGTATGAAAAATAAATTTTAATAACAACAAATTTTTAAATTTGTTCTGCATTTTTCTTTATTTTGTAATGAAAACAATAAAATAATCAATAAAACAGAGAATTATAACAATTTGTTTCACAGTAATATTTTATCGATTTTTACTTAAATAAATTAATTTTATGTGACGACGATTTTTTATTTTCAAAATGACGATTTTGACGATTTTTCAATTAAATGGTTTGGCAGCACTGAGTGTATATGTACTTTGAAACTTTAATAACAATTAAAGCAAAGGAGAATTAAAAAAACTATGATTGATTCTTAAAAAGAATTTATGCCTGCCAGCAACAAAAATAATTCGTATCATTATTGAGAACTTATGTAAAATACAACAAACATTTTGGGTTGGATTTACAACATTCGACACACTAATAGAAAAAATTTTTTAAAAATATTTGCTAAAACTACACTCAAAAAAAAGTCAGCTACATTTTTGCTGGGTGGATCCTTGCAGAAAAATTGCTAAATATTACTGACTTTTTTGTTTGTTTTGAATATACTAAAAATTAGTTTAAAATTAATTTGCAGAAAAAATTTCTAAATTTAGCAAAAATGAATCTGTTTAATCTACAAATCTTTAGTTATATTTTAGCTAAATTTTAGTTTATTGAAAATAACAAACTAACAATCAGCAAAAAATTTGCTAAATATTAGTAGACAAAAAAATTCATAAAAAAATTTTAGCTTTTTAAATTTTTTTTTATATTTTTTTTAAATGCGAATATTAATTTTAAATGAAATCGGCAATCTACAATTTTTTCCAAAAATTTCTGTTAATTTTAGCAAAATATATTGTTATTAGCATACTACTAAATTTAAGGTAATTATTTGGTTGATACTACAGTTTTTGTTTTTAGTCTACAAATATTTCGAAATTGAAAAATATGACAGATATTTAAAAAATTATAAAAGTTTAAAAATCACCTAATTTTAAAAAAATCTTCAAAATTAAAAAAAAAATAACCCAAAAAAATTTGACAGAAATTAAAAAAAAAATCAATGAAATTTGAAAAATAAAATCACAAAAATTTATAAAAAATCGCTAAAATTTATGAAAATCACCAAAATTTAAAAAAAAAATAACACAAATAAAATTTAAAAGGCTATTATCTCGAAAACATTTTTATCTTTTGCATTTTTTTTTTTTTTAATTTTTGTATTTTTTTTTTAAATTTGGGCAGTTTTTTCATTTGAATTGATTTTTTAGTTTTGGGCATTTTTTCAATTTCCAGTTTTTATAACCCATATCGACAACAAAATAAAAAATGCCAAAATTTGAAAAATTATTAAAATTTAAAAAAACTTTTAAACCCAAAAAACTTCAAAACTAAAAAAAAGCGGCAACATTAAAAAAAAAATTAAAAAAACGTCAAAATTGAAAGAAAAAAATGCCAAAATGAAAAAAAAAATTCTAAAATTAAAGGAAATTTATATTATTTTATATTTTATACATTTTTTAAATATTTAAAATTTAGATGAAAAGACTATTCGGGAAAAGTCGCATAGAAGCCGAACAATTACGAATGTCAGAGAAAGCTCTAACACACGCTTGATTAAATTTAATATGCATTAGTATACACTCAGGAAATTAAAAAAGTTATAAGTGACTAAAAATGACAGTTAAAATGACTGAAAATGTAGTCAAAAAAGCCAGGGACTGTATTTGTCATAAAAATTACTAACCATGTAGTCATTTTTAACTATTAAAAAAACCTAACCTGAAATGAATAAACCATAAAAACGAGCAATAAATAACCAGTGATAAAACTATCGTTTAAAAAAAGCCTTACTTTTAAAGTTTAAAACTTCAACTTCTGCTTTAAAAATATGTAGTTGTTTGGGTTGTTATACAGTTTCTTTATTTTTAATATAAATGTCAGTCATTTTTAGAACAAATAAATAGTTTACTAACCTTGTATTTCAATTAAAAAACAAACTACATCAAATGACTGTTTTATGATTTTACATTATTTTTTTACAGTCGTTTTTTGTTATTTAAAAAAAATAAAAAATAAATGTTTGTTTATTTTTTACTAACATATGTGGTTCATTTTTACTACAATTGTGTTTCATTTTTTGAACATTAAAAATCAAATGACAATGTTAGTTGAATTTACTGAAAAGTAAGTCGTCCTTTCTTTAAGTGAAATTTCATTTGTTTTTAACTACATTTGCAGTGGTCTTTCTAAGTGTAGAAAACTAATTTTTTTTCAACCGTTTTAATATTTCCTCAAAATTTATAAAGGGTGTCCCAAGAAGAACGCAATTTTTAAATCTGGCAACATTCGAAGTGTCATTGTTTGACATTTGAACAATTGTTATTGTTTGCTAGTAGAAGGTACGAGGTTAGTAAAAATGGAGCGCTACACGAATGAACAACGCATTCTCATTGTGAAATTGTTTTACCAACATGACAACATGAAAATGCTGATTTTGCCGATAAAATCATCTTCAGTGACGAGGCCCATTTTCATCTTGATGGCTTCGTCAATAGGCAGAATTGTCGCATTTGGGGTGAGGAAAATCCTCGAGTGATTCACGAGAAGCAAATGCATCCTCAACGTGTCACTTTGTGGTGTGGTTTTTGGGCTGGAGGAATCATTGGACCTTTTTTTTATGAAAATGAGGCAGGTCAAGCGCAAACAGTCAATGGTGTTTGGTATCGTGAAATGATAACCAGTTTTTTCTTGCCTAGAATTGAAGAAATGAATGTGGAGGGCATGTGGAGGGCATGTGGTTCCAACAAGACGGCGCCACATGTCATACAGCCAGAGAAACAATTCAATTGCTGCATCAGTCATTTCCCGGTCGTGTTATTTCGGGTTTTGGAGATCAGAATTGGCCGCCTAGATCGTGCGATTTAACACCATTAGATTTTTTTCTTTGGGGTTTTTTGAAGTCGATGGTTTACGCGAATAAGCCGACGACGACTCAAGCCTTAAAAGAGGAAATTGGACGCTGCATTAATGAAATACCGCAGCATTCATGCAAAACGGTCATTGAAAATTTCATTAAAAGATCGCGTGCATGCCAGCAAAGCCGCGGCGGCCATCTGCACGATATATTGTTCCATACATAACCTCATTCTGTCTACTTTACGATATAATAAAGTCTCACGATTTTTTTTTAAATATCTGTTTTATTTAAAATTTAAAAATTGCGCTCTTCTTGGGACACCCTTTACAACTGCATCCTTCAACATGGGAGTCTAATAAAGATTTTCAAAATGGTTTTAAAATCTGCCAGAATTAACCTATCGTGAATGGTATTACGGAGAGAGGAGATTTTAATAAGGTTCTTACGACTACTGAAGAAGAAAAGCAAGTTTTGCTTCAGATTATGGAATCATACAAAAAAGAGTATCCGATATACACAAAGTCTAGTTTAATTTAATAATATCTTAACTGAAATTAATTAAAATTTGGTTTTTGCTTTAAACAAAATTACTTAAGAGTTGTTACTTTTTAAAATCTCGCACTAAATATAATTTAACAATTTTGTTTAAAAGTTGTGATGTTTAAAAATCAATATTTCTGATGTATTTAATATTATTAAGCATAACACAATATATTTTTTAAACTTTTTTGAAATAAGGGCTATTTTGGCACCAAGATGATCTAAGGGTTAATTTAGTTCAAAATATTTGGCCAGGTTTGTAAAAAAAAGAGTATTTAAATATTTGTTGTTCAAATATATATAAATTCCCGCAGTATCTCATTTGATCTAAATGCGGCACGACACGGGTGTTCAATTTGTCCAAAATTTTTGGCACAGAATGTGTTATAATATTTTAAATTACGTTTCTTAAAATTCAAGTATAGTAAGCAAAGCTTTGACTTTTTTTGTAAATTAAAATAAATAAAAAAATTATATTGCAGTAATTAATTTCAGAAATATTTAATGTGTGTGTACTAATTTCTCGGTCAAGTGATAATTGCTACATAAGTGGTCTGGGGCAGTATTTATTAATATGCTAGTTCTTTAGCGCTTTTGAATTTTTGTAACTTTTTAAATACATAATTTTATCTTTATATCGATTAATTTATAATCTAGAATTAAAAAATTTGGAAAAAAAACTTAAAAAAAAGTAATTTTTTTAACAGTTTGAATTTTCAATAGATTTTCTTTATTCGATTGGCACCATATTTCGTATATGAGTCATTCCATGTCAGACCGTACGAGTTTTGCTAAAAATTTACTTTGATGTCTCCAATGTCTTTCAAAGTTTTAGTACGTATTCTTCATTAAAAATATTTTACACATGTTTCCAGAAAAAATTAAACATTTTTTTTTCAAAAAGTTATGTTCATTTGAAAATCGTGAAAACCTTCCGGCAATGCAACTTTTAAACTAATGTTTTTCTAAAACTAGTAAATGAATTTTAAAGTTTAATACCTCATTTTAAAGGTATTTGAACCTTCTTTTTAAAAATTATTTGTTTTTTTTTTTTTAAATTTATTTTTTTTATTTTTAAAATTTGGTTTTTTTACTTAATATCTGTTTTCCACCATCTTCGAACAAGTCAAAAAATCTGAAAAAAAAATATTTTCTTAAATCTCAATATAACCTTAATATTCCCTGTAAATTTCAGAATGGAAGTGGAATGGATTCATGTCGGATGACTTTTCACGATTTTGAAGATTTTTAACTGCACATAACCTTTTCAAAAAAAATTTTTTAATTTTTTTCTGGAAACACGGGTAAAATACTTTTTAATGTTTAATACGTCTGGCAAATTTAAAGTAAATCGGAAGAGGTGTTGTAAAAAAGGTGTTCGGTCTGACATGGAATGACTCATATATCACTTGTATATAGAAAGGAAATAAACCCGACCCATCATTGCCCAAAAATCTAATTTTGGTGTTATTGAACACCCCTAGTATAGATAATCCTTTATACCCATGTCAAAACAATTGATTATACCTTAGTTATTTGAAGATATGTGCGCCCCGGTAGGCTAGTTGGTAGCGTGCTGGCTTATCAGTGCGGTGGTCGTGGGTTCGATTCCCAATAGAGGCACTGGTCTGTTTTCGCTACAACGTGCCGAAGGCCATAGTAGCTAGTGCTCGGTTAGGGTAATAGTATATAATTGGTAATTATGTGGTAATATGATTATTAATTAATAAAATAAAAAAAAAATAAATATTTGAAGATATAAGTTAACTAAAATAAGATCAAATAATCTTCAGTTCAAAAATTATAACGTAGATTACTGCTGCACAACTCAAACGTTTGCTATACAAAAATAATTTTCTTTAAAACCGTAGATGTCCTCTATTGAATATTAGCCCTCGATATGGAAATTTCCTTATACTACGTGTCCACTTATACTATGTTTCCACTTACGTGTTTTTAGCAAAACATGTGTTTTGGTGAAAAAAAAATGTATTGGTAAACATGAACAAAACATGTTTTATTTCAAATCGCGTCCAAAACAAGTTAAGTGAAAACGTAGTATTACGTGTTTTGAGCAAAACATGTGTTTTGATGGAAAAAAAAATGTATAGGAAAACATGTTTTGTTTCAAAACACGTCCAAAACACGTTCAGTGGAAACGTAGTATTACTCTGCAAATGAGGTGATTAACTAAATTACTTCTCTTAAAATAATAAACTATATTTGTTTAAATTATTTGTGTTAATAAGGATTTATTATTTAACAAAGCAATAAATGTGTGTTAAATAAAAAACAATATTTATAATTTATTTATTATTGCTCTAATTTCTTTGTTAATATTTTCATTAATTTAATTTTTATTATTTTTTATTTTATTATTTTTTATTTTTTTATTTTCAGGGAATCTTTACCACGATTAGATAATTATAGAATATCAAAAAGAGATAAAAAGAGACCCTCAATTGGACAACTTCATTGCGAAGCAGTACAGGAAGAGGTAATAGATATTTATTACACTGTGCAACAAATTTAGGGTAACTTTATTGTATCCTGAATGAGACCAACGTAAAATGAAAAAAGGTTATTAGTAGATCAAAATCCGTAAAGGGCTTTGTAAACTTAGCTGGGATTTCAGTTTTATGGCCTTTTGAAGTTGGGCTTCTTTTCAGGCTAATTTCTTGACTTTTAAATGTATTTAAATGTATGTATTTAAGATGAAAAAGGCAACGTATATGTGATCATATGCAGATAGAAATATATTTTTGTGTGCATTAAATAATATTTTTAATTTTCACTATAAAATGCTATAAAAATTAAATTCGAGCTAAGTTTCAGAAACCATTTGGGGGATTGGTCTACTGATAGTCTACTTTTGCTTCCAGTTGGTCTCGTTAAGGTTACAATTTCTTGTTGCACAGTGTTATTTATAATAAATAAAATTTATCAAATTATTTACTACAATCTTAGTTAATCCTTTATACTTGAAATTGTTTAAAATTCCAAAGAACCCTTGAAATTTGTATGTGTAACGAACACTTGAAAATATTTCAGTATAAATATTTATGAAAACAAAAATACAATAAGGGTATTCACGTCCAAAATGTTATTCATGTGAAAAAAATAAAAATTGGAAAATCTATAATTAAATAGAGCAACGTGTAAAGCAAATTATATTATCCTGTTATTTTTAATTTAAGTTAAGTTTTCTTTTATTTGTCTTTTTTTAATTTTCATTTTTGTTGGTTTATAAATGAGAATTCACTTTTTTATAAATTAGTTTTATTTACTTCCGAGAAAAAATACATGGTTAAAAAAGTGCTGCCAAGTTTAACATTTGCATAGTGTAGTACTTTTTCCACACATTTTGTATGTGTTTTTAGTTTTGGTAGTCAATGGCAACACATTAACGCTTTTCTACTTTTGCAAGACTAACATGAATGCCCTTTATATAAAATAGCACTTGATATAACTACTTATGAAAAGTACTTAATTTACAAAAGAATACAATTTCTTCTCTTTAAATATGTAATGGGATTTTTTTTAAATGTTGAACTTTTTAGAAAACATACTTATACACTTAGAGAAGAAATTTCATAAATATGATGAAAAACTTCAGAAATATGATGAAAAACTTTATTGATTTTAGTCGAATGTTACACTTCATAAATATGATGAAGTTGTTTCAGAAAAGTACAAATTGATGACAAGCTTATTCATGTTTTTTAAATGTTTCATAAATATGAAGAAGTTTTATAGCTTTTCATGAAATGTTTATAAGACATTTTATAAATAAGATGAGGCGAATTGATAAATTTTTATGAAATGCAATTTTTTATTTGGTAACGTACAAACACATTAAAGATTGCAGCCAATGACGAAAATTAAAACTCGTTATAAATAAATAAAAATAACGAAAATTTATGTTTAATAAATTTTTTTAAAACCCAATATTTTTGCAACTATAATTTAAAATATATCAGTTATAATGCGGAATTTCAAATTGAAATTTGGAACATATCAAAAGATTAGAATTTCTGACTTTTAATTGATGTTTTAAACAGAAAATCTGAATTGAAAATTACAGTTTATTACATTGAGGGAAAAAGCTTAATAATATTTATGAAAAACTTCATAAGTATGATGAAAAACTTCATCGATTTTCGTCCAATGTAATACTTCATTAATATGATAAAGCTGTTTCATAAAAGTGCAAATTGATGACAGGCTTCTTGATATTGATGAAATGTTTCATAAATATAATGAAAGTTTTATAAATTTTTATGAAGTGCTTTATAAATGTAATAAAACATTTCATAAATAGAATGAAGCAGTCTCATACATTTTTATGAACTATTTTATAAATATTAAGAAACGTTTCATACACATTATGAAAAATGTTCATAATTTATTATACAATGTGAAAATTTTTGTTTAATTCTCTATTGACAATATACCCAATTTTACATAAAAATACCACATGCACATTTTGTTTTTCTTTTTCTTAAACAAATTTCTTAAGTGCTTTTGTTAAAAGTCAACAGATTGTTTTATTTTTTATTATTTTTTAATTTAAAGAAAATATTTTTTTTTGCTAATATCTCAAGCTCTTTTAAAAGTGTATTATGTATAAAGAAATAAATTTTTGTTTTGTAATAAGTAATAAAAATATTTCATATAAATTATGAATTGTATTCATTAAACACATGCATCTTTCATAACGTTTATGCTAGAATTAATGAAAAAAAATTATATAATTTATGAAATTGTCATTGCATCAATTCCATTCCATTCCAAAACCATTCATTAAAATTGATTAAATGAAAGATGTTTCATTGATCTAATGAAACATTTCATTAGGGACTTTAAAATGAAAAAATTTATTGTATTAATGAAGGAATTCATTAATGCTACGCACAAATTTCTATCAGTGTACCCACGCCCAGCAGCCAACGTCCCGCTCCCGAAGCATCCGCGGCCGACGAACCTTTTGCCTACGCTACTCCGACTGCTGCCACCTCACACATTGCAGTGTACCCCGTTTTTATAATATTGTGAAAATTCTTAAAGCATAAAAAATATAAGGCGATCCTTTTGAAGGGCGATCTTTTTAAAATTTCTGTAAGAAAAACGGATTTTTAAGTTTTTTGTTTAGAGATTTTTGTGATATTAATGTCAAATTGACATATTTTGATCTTTAGTCGATTTAAGTAATAAGTCTTTCAGCATTTTTCGAAATTCGCACTAGTTCACGTTTTACAAAACTTCAATAGGGTAGGAAAACTATGTTTTAATTAGTTCAATTTCGGTATTAAAATTTTTCTTTAGCCAAGTGTACACACAGAGAAATAAAGTGCCAACCGAACTGAAAAATGTATTTTAATGGTAACAACTTATAAATTCAGTTAGTGCAACGATATTTACATTCGATTTCTGAATATTTTGGATATTGCAACTACAATTCAGTTGAATTAACCGAACTTTGTTGTGAAAACTAATGTTAAGTTGTGCCAACCGTCTGAAATTATTAATAACCGAATTTGAAACGCAATAACCGAATTTCAGTTGGCAAATAGCAAAAGTTTTCTCTGTGTGTATCATCTTTGTGTGGAAATAATTTAAAAGTTTGCAAATTGAATGCATTTTGCACGGTTGTCTAAACCAAATTTTGAAGAAAAAACATTTCTCAAAATCCAGTCTGCAAAGGCGACTGAGTTTCTAGTTGTTTTAAGTGATATTAAAACTGGCGTTTTGTTAAAGAATTATTGTTGGATTAAGCTAAAAAATACACTCACAAGAACTTTTCCATAAAAATTCAACAGTTATTTAAAAGTTTAATCGGTAAAATTGTTTCAATGGAATATACAGTTAAATTAACAAAGAAATATATTTTTTAACGTTCTGTCTGTTATTCAACAAAAAAAATAAACTAAAAAACGGACTTTCCGTAATAGTTAAAATATTCAGTTAAAATTTTCTATTTAAAACAATAAGTTGTTATATTATATTGAGTATTGAAATAAACGAAAACAATCTATTGTTTTTATGGATTTTGTCAGTTAATTTTTCAACAGTTGAAAATAAACTAAAAAATACAATTGTTTTAAACGAAAAGTAAGTAGTCCTGTTTTTAACTGATTTTCAGTTGATTTAATGGTTATATTCAGTAGTCTTTACGGACAAAATATTGTGAGTGTATGTACATTAATGTCTAATAAATTTAATCGATGTTCGGCTTTTATGCGACTTTTGCCGAAGAGCTTTTTAACATTTATTTTAAATAATTGGCAATTCTAACACACTTCCCAGTTAAAAATGTTCGTGTTTTTAGAAGCAGGATATAAAAAATGCGCTGGTGTAAGTGCTTACTATTACATAATATTGAGAAGCAGCAAAGGAAACGAATAATTTTCGTATAAACATAAACAAACAAAAATTTTGAGCTTACTGTTTTCCCTAAACAACGATGCAGGTTGTAAGCAGCTTACCCTAATACCTTATAAGGATGCAGGTTGTAATGCAGAAAGTTTCATATCGTGGATCATAAACGATCTGTAATAATTTTCCCGAATGATTTCCGACTGTGTTTGGTGTTTTCGAGTGTTTTCCAAGTGGGAGTTCGCCATATAAAAATCATGGCATATGTAAGCAGGTTTGTAAGGGATTCTTTTCGGCTTACTCCCTTACAAACCTGCTTGCATATAAGCACCGTTTTTTACTGGGTACATAGGTAATATTGGTATCAAAATTTTTGTTTTCTCGAGTACATCAACACTGCTTTCAAAAAAATCTGAATTTCATTAGTTTTAGGCTTGTTTTCATACAAAAATATTTTATATCCTATCCCCTTCCGGATCCGCGCCTGCTTGTGTTGGATGACAACAAAATGGTTTGTCAAAATATTTGAACTTTGAAGCTTAAGAAAAACAAATTGTCTATTACAAGTCTGTTTGACTGGCGAAATTCCAAGGAATAAAATATACGTATGTTTACTAGAGCGACTCACCAAAAAAAGTGCTCGATGTACCCTCCTAAAAATGAACCTTGGACTTTTTTAAGATGACATTTAAAATATTTTGGCTCCAGCTTTGACCTCTCGTTAGCTGGACCATTTTGAAAATAGGTCTATTTTTGCATGTTTTGTTAATTTGAGAATCTGTTTCCTTACCAACATATACAATATGCGTATCATAAGAAAGGTTTTTTAAAGTGCGTCCAACTGTATATACAATTTGTCCGAAGACGATCCTCCATGTCCTTTTTTTAAGGATATTCTGTAAAAAAAAAACAGTTTTTGAATTTTTTGTTCGGGGTTGTTTGTAATAAAAATGCCAAATTAACATATTTTAATCTTTAGTCGATTTAATTAAATACGGGTCTCAGCTTTTTTGAAATTCGTGCTAGTTCGCGTTTTGACAAAAATGCAATGGGGTGTTAACTCTTCGTTTTAAATAGGGCATTATGGGTATCAAATTTTTTTCTTTTGCCAAGTACATCATCTTTGAATGTAAATAATTTAGATTTTTGCAAATTAGATGCATTTTACACGGTGCTCTGGAATATATATAAATGCAATTTTTTTTTAACTCTAATATGATAGCGGATTTAGTTTCTAGATCATGTATGGATGAAAATAGGACTAAAGAAAGAAAAAAAAATGATCCACGACTTTTTGGCGGCATATTTTTTCGCAAATTAAAAAAAGTTATTAAATTTTATTGTTTAAATCTATGATAAATTCGCAAGTCGTTTTTGTTTTTGAGGAAAGTTTTGCAAATATAAACAATAAAATTTTAATGAACAATTATAAAGCTTAACGATTTAATTTTTAAATTTTGAGGCTTTTTTTAGATTTTTACGGCTTATTCCACCGTTTTTTTTTAAAGCTTTTTAAAGCGCTTAAAACCTTGTTTGTAGAACTGTTTTTTTTTGGTTGCCCTAGGCATTACGTATACATGTCATGTGTTACGATTTTGAAATTTCCGTTAAATAGTTTTCCATTAACTGTTGCTAATTTTACAAGTAATTCATAACAAAAGTGTGAAAAATTAACATTAATTAGACAGGGTGTGTAGATTTTAAATAAAAATAATTTGTCATTGTTAAATAAAATATTAATGTTAGAAAAAAAGAATTGTTTAGCGATATAATTAATTCGCCATTCAGGCTAGATAGCAAAACACGTGTTTTGCCAAAACGAGTAGAAAAGAACAAAGAATGATTGGAATATAATAAAGAGCTTAAATACGTGTTTTGACAAAACATGTGTTTTTCTCTCTACACTGAGAGAATTTTCTGCATGATATCAATGAATTTTTGCTTTAGATCTATGAAATGTCACTGGAACTAGTCCATTAAAACTTTTTACTAAATGACTGCAGTTTTTCGTAAAATCTAAAGAAAAATTTCATTTTATTTATTAAAAATTTCATACGACTAATGATAAAGTTTCGTTAAAAACAGTTTCGTTTAAACAATGAAGCTTTTTCAAAAAGTTTAAGAAACTTTTCATTCACATTGTGAAGAAAACTTCATAAGTTTAGTGAAAAAAAATTCATTAAAACTCGTCTAACAAATTTTATCTGTGTAGTGTGAATGTGGTTTAAAAGAAATAAATCTGTCTAAATAGTTATGACAATTTATAAATATAAATTATAAATATTTTTATTTGAAAAATATAAATTGATAGCAAAAGTACTTCTAAATTGAAATAACAATAAAGTGACACTTTCAATGGGCATTGTATTTAGAAAGGTTGCAAATAGCAATTTAGTGATAAAAGAACGATATCACTGACATTGATTTATCACTTTTATGTCAATGATATTAAGTAAAGTGTATTAAGAATTTATGCGTTAGGGAATGTTCGCTAATGTGGCCTGTTCGTTAAAGTGATGCATTTCTTTATAGCTTTAATGAAAATTCCAGCACTGGCAAATGTACAACTAATATTTTACTAGAAAAACATTACTTTGTTTCCAAAGCATGTGTTTTGACATTACCACCGTAAAATTCTTTGCCAATATTGTTTTTACCAAATATACAATCAAAAATATACAATCAAAATTATTAAATCCATAAAAAACCGCAAAACCCTTAATTTTAAAAAAAAATTTTAGATCACTCTTTTTAGAAGATCTTTGTTTTTAAATATATTATTATATTTCAGACATTTAAGTATGATGTATAAGACTAAGACCGAACCGTACTGCTGGTTTTTAAATGTGTTTTATTATACAAATTTCTCAAAATTAATTTAATTTAAGCTTTTTTAAAAGCACCAAATTTTTTGAATTGCCAACGTTATGCCAACGGTGGCAAGTTAGCTCAAACCAACGGTTGGCCACTGTTATCAATCGAATAACAGGACAAGATTGTTAGTCCCACGTTCTGCCAACGCATAACTGACCACAGCCGACGCTTTGCCAACACTGTGCTGGAACTCGCCCATTGAAACTTTTCATAGAATCTATGAAATGTTTGTAGAGTTAATGAAAATCGAGTTTAAATAATGATCAAGCTCGAGGTCTATTTTATAATATTTTTATTTTTCTATATTTCTCTGCCCTTTGGACAGCATCATCGGGAAATCTAAAAATTAATACATTTAATGAAAACATAGTTTTAGACAACTGTATTACAAAATTATAAACAACAAATAATAACAACAACTACATTAATGCTTACGCGAGTAACAATAATGACTTGTTAACATTTAATATTGTACTAATTTGAATTATTCCTTTTGTTTAAAATATGCCTGTAGCTTTGGGCGCAATTTTCAGTATCGCTTTTGTAATTTATTCTCCTCTCCTTTGGTATGTTTATTATGTGTAACATTTCCAACATTAGTCTCCTATTATATTTCTCCTCTCTTTGCAAGATCTCCACATTATCAAAGTCTGGTGCGTGACTTTTTTCTGCACAGTGGGCTGCTAGAGCTTGATCATTATTTAAACTCAATTACAACAAAAAGGTCGACAAATTAAAACTATTTAATTAATAGAAAATCTTCATTAAACTTATGAATTATTCCGACAATGAAGCGTTTGTGTTCAAAAAGTGATCTACTTTGAAAGAAAAAAAGAAAGATAAACAAGTCGCATCCCACTAAGCTACTACAAAACTCTCAAAGAAGAAGACCTAAGCTTTTCTACCCGAACGGAAGACATTGGTTGCAAAAGTTCGGTCACTTGAGTTGAAATCCCCCATAGACATAGCAAAGTTCTTTGAAACTATGAAACGCTTCATGAATGTCATGAAAAATTTTTGAATAAAAGGCTACATTGAAATAATAAAGCACTTTATAAAATATGTTGAACACTCGAGAATTATATCTTAAAAATTCGTTTTAAATGTATGAAAATTTATGAAATTTTATGAAAAAATAAAAAAATTAAGTCTTTGAAATAATTCTATAGCTCTAAAGAAAATTTTCATTAAATTTATGATGAAATGATTAATGAAATCGAAAAAAAATTTTTATGAAACTATGAAATTTTATAAAAAAAATATATCTTAATATTAAATCTACGAAAAAAATTCTATACAATTGTTACATTTATAGCATAAAGGATAATTCTCTCAGTGTATTATCAAGTTTAATTTCCGCTACCACTATGTTAAAAAAGTTCCATAGTGAATACAAAAACGCGCAACATTTTGTTCTCCTCACATTTTTATGAAATGAAAAGCTAGAAACGATTATATGTCAAGTTAAGCACAAAAATCTAAAAAATTTAAGAGTAGAAACAAAATTTGTCGAAACTAATTTTCGCATTTTAGCATAAAGGGAACCTTTAGTTTTTAACACTGTTTTACCAAAAATAATTCGTTGCTTTTAGCTGTATGAAAATAAAACAGTAAACCTCAAAGACCTAAAGGTTGTGTTATAAATCTGTTAAGAGCGATTTATTTAAATCGCGAAAACCTAAATGGGTTGTCTATAAAGTGCCTTTTAGATCGCAAACCAGCGATGAAAACTAAAAAGATTCCGATATCAAAATGTTTCACCTTGGTAGTGAAATATTACAATCAAAATTATAATATCTATCATAAAAAAACGCAAAGTCTTAAATGTTAATAAAAGTTTGGATCACTGTTTATAATTTAAGTTACAAATAATTTAAGTTACAATTGCGCATACAAATCAATCATAAAAATTATAATTTTAACCAGTTTTAAAGATTCAATAAGGACACTCATGAAACGTTAGTAAAATCAGATTTTCACCAACAATAAGTTTATCGAGTATTGTTTTAAACTGAATAAGTGAAGGACATTCTGAACTGTATATATAGACAACAATTTTAAGGAATTAATAAAAAAAAAGCTGACCCTGACAATAAAATTGTTGTAATGGTAGATTTGAAGAGTCGTCTTATATTGTACCTACACTTTCGAACTAAGAATCAGAGTGTAGAAACGTTAATCATAAGTCATTACCTCTCACTACCAGCAATGACAAGAACTTACTATATGCATTACTTTAACACAAATAATAAGTACTTGCAAATAACTAGTTAATTTTTCCATTATATAAATACAAAAAATAATGCGTTGCTTATAAGTACTTATTTTTATCATTATTGTAAATATAAAGTAATGTTCTAACAATTTTTTGAAAATATATTTTAGACTCATTATTTTGTCACTTCTAGTAAGTACATATATAACTACATATTTAGATATTTTGTAAGCTGGAAAGTAATTACATTTTGTACAAACAATTCATTTATGTTTTTATCTATCAAGTACATCATGGCGAGATAGCTCAAATAGTAAAGCGGTAGTCTGAGAACCAGGAGGCAAGGGTTGAAATCCCGTATGTCACATTTTCTTAAAAAAAAATTTGCAATAAAAAAAATATTTTTTTAATAAATTTAGTTTTTCTTTTCTTTCCTGCATTTTTTTAAGCGCCTATTTATCTTTTTTAGTTGCATGAAATTACTTGCCCTAGTTATCACTGTATTTCAGTTATGTTGAATACTTTTAGGTATAAACTATTATGTTAAAATTTGTTACATTCAGTGGAAAATGGATTACGAATTTTATGCAGAACTTTTATTAAACATGATTTTGGATTAAAAATTTGTGGGTTTAATTTTAGATTTCATCTAATTGAACCTTCAGTTCAAACCACTATAAGAGGCGTATCATAAAGAAATGTGCAATTAATAAATATAAAACATTTTCTTCTAATTTTGGTAAAATCAAACTGGTTTAACAATGACATGTTAATTAAAACTGGTTAATTAGTGATTTTTCAAAAATTCTCAAATATGCGACAAATATTTTCTTTGTCGCAAAGCCCTTAAATTGAGTTGTAGTTAGTAATAAAGACTAAAAGGAGTTATAATTATCAATAAACGAGTTCCAGTGACAATTTCCATTAAAGCTATGAAGAAATTCATTACTGAAGTAAAGAAAATTTCCTCAGTGTACAACATATCCAGAGATTATTAAGATCTGCAGGTCCGGGTCGGGATATCTCCGAACCCAAACACCAGATATAAAGAGAAAAAATTATTCTCAAAAAAATTTCAATTAAACTTTTGTTTGATTTTAAACTCACTTTCAATTAAAAATTTAATAAAATCTATTAAATAGCGAGTTTTCATTGTTGATCTATAAATTATGCGTTTAATTAAATGTTTAATTAAAAATAAATTTGGTGCACACAAAATTTCCGGTTTTTACCAAGAACAATTTTTTTTTTAAATCACCAAAGTTAAAAAAAAAATCGATTAACTTAAAAAATTCGTTAATATTTAAAAAATTTGCCAAAATTTAAAAAATTTGCCAAAATTTAAAAAATTTAAAAAATTTGCCAAAATTTGAAAAAAGTCAAATTAAAAAAAAAAAAAACGCTGAATTAAAAAAAAATCTCTAAAATTAAAAAGATGGTAAAATTGAAAAAAAACGCATAGATTGAAAAATGGCCAAATTGAAATAAATCGCTAAAATTTAAATCTACAATAATTAAAAACTTCACCGAAATTAAAAAAAACTGTCGAAATTAAAAATAAAAATTGACAAAAATTAAGTGTTTTTAAAATATAGACGCTTTTAAATTTTATTTTTTTAAATTTTGGAGATGTATTAAATTTAAGCAATTTTTTTTTTGAATTTTGTGGGGTTTTCTACATTTGAACATTTTTTTCTATTTGCGAGTTTTTTCAATTTTAGCGATTTTTTTAATTTTAACGGTTTTTTTTAATGTTGGCGATTTTTTTTTAAAATTTTGGAAATTTTTTTTTTAATTTCATAACCTTTTTATTTTTAATGATACTATCAATTAAACCTTTTATTAAAATAAAGAAGGAAAAAAAGTTATAAATAACTTCTACAAAAAAAATATGACACTGAAACTAAAACCAACTAAATAGTTAGAAATTATTTTAATTGATACTACATTTTTCTACAATAGAACCGAACTCAATTAAACTTTTAATTGAATCAACAAATTTTTTAATTGAAACTCGATTTTAGTTTTTCTGTGTTGGGCCACATTAGCAAACATTCTCTTACTAAAAAACTGAAACTAAAAATTCTTTTCCATGATAATTTTTTGTTTAGTGAAACAAATAAAATTTTTGTGATTTTCAATTTTGTTCAAGTGCCATTCATGTCATAACAATCGTTTTAACAATGAATGACAAACACTTGACTTTTTCATTAAATCAAATCTATGTATAAAATTTTACATAAAAAATATCACATGCCAACTTTATTCATGAATTTGTTTAAGTATTTTGTAACGTTTTTTTTTTTTTTTTCATTACTAATTTACCCGAAAAATAATATAACACGAGCGTAAAATTAAACATTGTTTAAATTTTGCATGTTTATATTTACTAATTCTAATTAACTGTATCTGGCGGTAATATGCATTGTTTTAAAATAAATTAAAACTGAATTTATATATATATTTTTTTTTTTTAATTTTTTTCGCATTTATGATTTAATCATTTAATGTTTTGTCATAAAAAAATATTTCAAGAGTGAATATCAGTTTGACATGCCTAAAACTAATGATGAATGACTAATATAATTATATTGTTAATAAAGAAAATTTATTAAGAAAAAACTTTAATATTTCAAATGCGAAATAAACATTTATTAAAGATTGTTTTGATAAAATATAACAATACAAAATTAGAAATTTTAACACTCCTAAGCGTATGAGTAATATTGAATTTTATATGTAAAATAATATTACTTATTCGTCATAGTGTTTTTTTTTTAACAATTCCTTGTATTTTCTAACAAGGTTGGTCACCAATACCTTTAAATAACGTTATCCATTTGAAAAGCGTTTCAAATTGATAATAATACAATAATACAAAAATAATAACGATACACCTTAATTTTAAAATACCGAACAGTTTCCCTCAATACCGTAAAATACATAAATATAAAATGATAATGTTTTACTTTTGTTAAAAAAAAATTTAAAACCAAAAGTTTATTTTTCGATCTTTATCATAAATTATGATGTGAGCAAGATTATACAAGTTCAAGATCATTTGTTTTTTGTTAAACAAAAAATCGTGCAATGTTTATTTATTAATTAAAAAAACTAAAGCAGATCATACCCTATGGGGAATGAGGAGTCAATTGTCCTAAAAGTGACTGGTTAAAGAAGGCCTTATCACAGGACTGGTATAATTTAATACTGAAGTGGGTTAAGCCGTGTCAATTGTCCTAAAATAACCAATCCTGTGACTGGTAAAGGGAGGACATACCACTTAACCAGAATGCTTATTAACAAGAAAAAGCCAGTTGACCATTACCCTGCGGGAAATGGACCAGTCACTAGTATGGTCATGTGACTAGAACTTTGTGTGTATGAACCTGTCCTAGTTTCGGTTCTGTTATATGAAAGTGACCGGTACTTTTAACATGGGCTTGTCATAGGAGGTGACAATTTGCTACCTGTGGAGCGCTGTGTGACGTATCGAATAACTTGACCAAGGTAAACTATCACCTTACCGACTGATATGAATAAGCTACAGGACAAGTTAGAAGTAGTTAGTGTTAAGGTAGGACCATTTTATGATTTATGTAATATGCAACAGAACCAGTGGGAAAAAAAGTATCACGTGACTGGAGTAGGTGTACGTATCTTAGAACTGGAGAACAATTTTTGAAGGAAAACTAGTCGCATGTTAGGCGCAATGTGTTCTGTAATAGGGGTAGTTTGACTGAAATAGTTTTGAGACGTACCACTGCCCTGGTCTAAGGGGTACATGACGCCGGGCATGCGAAAAGTAATTAGCAAGTAACCTGTCACTTTTTATTCAGCGTATGTCATATTATGCACGAGTTCCTAAATAGCCCATCACTGCACTTTTCCAAAACAGTGTGTCTTACCCCCTGTTCAAAAAAACCTTAAAAAAGGCACAACAAAAATCAATTTTATAATTAGCTTATTTTGTCTATACCCAACAAAAAACTAAGTTTAAGATCGCTACGTTTGGCAAGAAATTGCCATACCTTCAACCCTGGTCACAGTTTCGTGTTCAGTTCTTTTAAACCAGTGGAGTGTTACGTCTTCATTTCTACTGTCACATAGTCGGTACAGATAAAATTCCTTCAGTGTTATGTCTGCTGTGTAGCAGTCAAGGGACTGAATCCTTTGGCACTAATTGCCATGTTTTCATCCACTGCTAACGATTTTGAACCAGTTCAATGACCAGTAATAACTTCAACTGCAACGGCCCTAGTTGCTTCGGTACACTTTAATGTTATGTTACTTTCTCTCCAGTTACATGATATATCTGGTACCAACCAGTTATTGTTTTGTCACCATAACTATAGTCACGTGATTGGTCATTTCACCAAAATTAACACTTTTTGGTGCACCACAATTTTGGTTTCACCAGTTCCGTGACGTGCCCTCAAATCATATATCACAGATTTGTCACTTTGGATCAATCGACCCTTCGTTTCCGGCAGGGTTATTTTACCCATTGGAAGCTGTTTAGTTTTCGTTTATTTTATACTACATGGGCCTTTTGCGACAGTCTTGTGGTATGTCCATCGTTTTTTAGTCCTGTGGCATGCCACTATGTGGTTTAAAGCAGGACAAATGACCCGCTCCTATGACAAGCCAATGTTAAAGTTACCAGTTGTTTACATAGGGTAGGGTTTAGCAGAGGACTGGTCTCTGGCACGAAGGGACCGATCCTGTGGCACACGCAGAACCGGTCCCATTCCCCATAGGGTATCTACTAACAGGTCCTTACATGTTTAATTTCGCGTCACCGTAAATCTTCAGAGAGCCAATGTAGAAGGGGTAGAAGATTATTACCCAAATTTTAAAGGAAAAACATCAACGCTTCGTTACCCGTATTATCAACAGTAAGTAAAGGCTTTTATATAAAGACTTTCATAAAAACAAATCAGTTTTTGTCTGCGTGTAGTTTAAATGTCAAATATAAATATATTTTTTATTAAAAAATAAATTCTACGTAATTTTATTTACATACATTTTTGTGTTTTGTAAATATAAATTTCAGATTTTTGTTTCAAAATCACCTTGAAGTAGTCGCAATTAGTCTATTTGTGTATTTGTTTTAAATTTTAAACTTAATATTGTTTTCTAAAGAAATTTATATTACAATGGTTTAATAAAAGTGTTAATTCATTTTTTTTTTTTTGTTAAATACAATACTTTAAAACATGCTAATTAACACTTTTTTTTTGTCGTATAACAATACCTTTTTTATTTAGTTTTTAAAGGGTTATAGTATTTATTGAATATATTAACACAATTTGTTTAACAAAAGTAGTTTTTTATGCAAATCTAAATATTTTATAAAATATGAAATAGTTTTTGTAAACAAATTTTATTAAATGAATTCTAATATTTTTTATTATAGAAAATCGGAGTGGTCTTAAATCGATTTAATGATTTTCTTAAAAAAAAAATATTGGCAATAAAATTTTTAATTTTCCCAAAATTCGTTATAAAGGGTCCGCCAAATAACTTTTTTTTTGAAAATGCTATAAAAAAAAACTACTGAATATTTCCTCAAAATTCTTTTTTTATTTGAAAGTACAATCCTTCCGGTTACTAATGGAAAATAATTTCATTCAAATGGCTGCCTCGGCTGGCCATGCAGTAGCCTACACGATCGGTCCAATTTTTAAGCACGAATATTGTCCTTTAATGCGTCACACAGTGGGATAAATCACAAAATTTGTGGAAATAATTCGGCCATTTGTTAACTTGTGGTCCAATGAAATTTGGAACATGCATAAAAGACATAAAATGGAGTTTAAGGTTTGATTTTGAACCTTTCAGACCCTTTGGGGGCGGCAAAATGGCTGCCCAAAGTTGGGTACTTTTTTCATAAAAAATTTTAAGTGTTTGCCATTTGTTTGTTTCTCATCCGATTTTCAAAAAATTAACATATTAGTAATCTTCTTGTAAAGATGAACAAAAAACATGCTTTAATGTGTGGGTTACCTCCAATAGTTTCCGAGATATTCCGATTTGAAAATGTGAAATTCCAAATTTTGTCCGACTCAGGTCCAAAGTTTTCCGAATATCGGGAGAAAATTGGGACCAATTTTCGTTTTAAAATAACGGTTATTTAGCCAATAAAATTCATGATTGAATAAAAAAAAATTAGTTCAATATCTTGTTTCAGTCAAAAATTACATTAGTTTAAAGTAGAAATTAAAAAAAAAAGTAAATTTTGGCGATATTTTCCCCAAAAAGCACCAAACTTCTTATCGCTCCAGACAAATATTTTTCTTTTTTTGAAAAGAAAATTACCTGTAGATTGCGATTTTTTAAAAAAGGTAGAATTTAGTCATCTTGGTAAAACAAAAACTTGGGTAATCCAAATATAAAGGTAAAAATTTTAGTTTTTGCTTAAATGAAAATTTTCACTATTCAATAAAATATTTATTAATAGACATAATCGAATGATTTTTTGGATTTAACTAGACTTTAAGGTCAACAAATCGAAACAAATTTCAGAAATTATGATTTTCTGAAAACAATCCCACAATTCCTACAAATAAAAAAAAATTTCCAAAAATGGGATTTTTTTCGTTTTTTGCTGCCATGTCGTCATTTAAAGCGGGGATTGGAAATGACTTACGCACAACATTATGTATCTGTTGGAGTATCTAAAACCGGTTTCCACTACCCAATTGAAGGCGTGCACAAATTTTAACTGTGAGTTAAAGTTGATATTTACCTCAAAAATATGGCAACTTTGGAAGCGGATGGGGGGAAAAGTATTTACAAATCAAAATTTTTTTTCCACAACTCGCATTTATATAAAAAGACCTTCCAGAAAAGTATACATACTTTATATGTTCAGAAGAAAAATATTTGTCTGGAGCGATAAAAAGTTTGGTGCTTTTTGGGGAAAATATCGCCAAAATTTACTTTTTTTAATTTCTACTTTAAACTAATGTAATTTTTGACTGAAACAAGATATTGAACTAATTTTTTTTTATTCAATCAAGAATTTTATTGGCTAAATAACCGTTATTTTAAAACGAAAATTGGTCCCAATTTTCTCCCGATATTTGGAAAACTTTGGACCTGAGTCGGACAAAATTTGGAATTTCACATTTTCAAATCGGAATATCTCGGAAACTATTGGAGGTAACCCACACATTAAATCATGTTTTTTGTTCATCTTTACAAGAAGATTACTAATATGTTAATTTTTTGAAAATCGGATGAGAAACAAAAAAATGGCAAACACTCAAAATTTTTTATGAAAAAAGTACCCAACTTTGGGCAGCCATTTTGCCGCCCCCAAAGGGTCTGAAAGGTTCAAAATCAAACCTTAAACTCCATTTTATGTCTTTTATGCATGTTCCAAATTTCATTGCAATCGGACCACAAGTTAACAAATGGCCGAATTATTTCCACAAATTTTGTGATTTATCCCACTGTGCAACGTTCTACAGTTGGAATAAATCGACACAAATTTACGAAAATGTTTTGACAGATCTGTCTATATTTTTTGAACTGGTACACGTTTTAGAGTTATTAGTACACAATTTTAAAGCTATTGGAATTGTGATTTTACTACGATTACTTAAAACGCTGGAAATTTCTAGGAATTGCGCTCTTATTCAATTTCGAGTAATACAGGGAATTTTGTGAACATCTGTATGAAACATTTTTATTTTAAATAAAGTTTTGTATTTCATTTAGAAGAGAATCTGGAAATTTTTATTTATTCATTTAAGCCAAAATGAAACCGATTTAACAAAAATTATTCACTTTGTTCAAAAAAGCGAGATATTAAATTGATTAGAAAACCCTGATTGTACGTTACAATTATATATTCTTGTACGATCCGAAAATGCGTGCGGTTTTGCTTCACATCGTTAAGTTTTCGAGTTATAAATATTTCAAATTAAAAATTTTAAAATTCACTTACCTTGATAGATTTATAGATTTTTTTTTTTTTTAATTTGGTGTCAAGTTATTGCCAGAGAATTCTTCAAATAATTATTCCATATAAATAACTAGTCCCATGTATGTTAGAAATAAAACAAAACTTCTTTATAGGCATAGGTTAATGCTATTTGAGCCGATTGCAAACATTTGTATGTTATTAAGACCACATATTCTGAGAAATATATAAATAAAAAAGCTTAAATCATAACCACATTCTAAAAATATTATTAAAAAAATATATATAAGATTTAAAACAATAACTCTTGACTTGGTACTTTTTCGTTTTTTAATAGCTAAATGATTCAGAATCATAATCATCATCAACAAAATTGTAAAAAAAGCTACAAATTGAAGACGTTAGTCCCTTTGCGTATGAGTAACATCTAATTAAAATAAACCAATTTAAAATGAGTATACGCCCTCAATCGAAATGTAAATGATACATTTTGATACATTTTGTATATGAGTAACGTGACCAACAGTTTTTGATAGAAAAGCGGTACATATAAGCAAAAAGCAGCATATCTAACATTTTTAGAGAAAATCTTAACTTTACACTCAGAGAAAAGAGCAGCATGCTATGATAGTTTAGGAGCATCATGTTATGGTTGAAACACGTAACAATCATAATATTTAGAATTCTCGTAATCATAATAGATGATAATAATATGATCAGTCAGAATCATATTTATGATTGTTAGTGTCATTTCCTGTCACATTGCAAGTTTTACGATATAACACACCCTATAACAAACCCTTTATCACATATCCAATTGCATTTTTCCTCAGGAATTATATTGGTCTTAAGTAGTTTTTTCGTATCTTGCCTAGTTTTCAAGAAAATTGGAAAATTTTAATTTTTGCAAAATTTTCAATTGCAAATTCCTAAAAAAGTCATTTGTTCTCAAATCAGAAAACTTTTTAAAAGGGCTTAAGTTTTTTTTAAATGTATTTAGAATTTCTAACATATTGAAAAGCAGGATAAACCAGTATAAAACCAGATTTTTGCTTAAAAGGCGAAATTAAGATTCAGGGATCAGGCTTTAAAAGGCCCAGTTACTTATAAGTAAAATTTAATTTTAATACAACGCATACGCCCTTAAAGAAACTTTAAATTCAAAATTTAAAATTTTATTATGTTTTACTTTTATTTACAGTCTATTCAAATTCCAGAACCACCGCCGGAACCAAGTGGACACGCAATTAAATTAGGATGGATTGTTGGTGTAATGATACCATGTTTACTCAATATTTGGGGTGTAATGTTATTCTTGCGTCTCAGTTGGGTAGTGGCACAATCGGGTATTATGCAAACTCTCATTATTATCGGAATATCCGCAGTGGTTTGTGTAATAACCACACTTTCCCTATCGGCTATAAGTACAAATGGTGAAGTTAAGGGAGGTGGTGTTTATTTTATCATCTCACGTTCATTGGGTCCAGAATTTGGTGCCTCTGTAGGAGTGGTATTTGCTTTTGCTAATGCCGTAGCCGCTTCTATGAATACCATTGGTTTTTGTGAATCTTTAAATGAATTGTTAAGTAAGTTGTTTTGGGGCTTGTTTTTGAAAGGCATGATTGTAAAATCTAAATTATAATGTTTGTTTTTAAATTTTCCAGAATCGAATGGCTTAAAAATCATAGACAATGAAATAAATGATACTCGTATTGTGGGTGTTGTAACGATTTTGGTATTAATTTGTATTTGCTGTGTTGGCATGGAATGGGAAACAAAGGCTCAAAATTTTCTTATAGCCACCATAGTCTTGGCTATATTTAATTTCCTTATTGGATCGGCCATTGGGCCACAGGGTGATGTTGATAGTATAGCCAAGGGTTTTGTTGGTTTTTCGTGGTCAACATTTAGCGAGAATTTTGGGTCCGATTATCATTATGCCGAGAAAGTTAATCAAAATTTCTTTAGTGTTTTTGCCATATTTTTTCCAAGTGTAACGGGTATTCAAGCTGGTGCTAATATTTGTGGTGATTTAAAAAAATCCTGGTGGTGCCATACCTAAAGGTACCTTCTGGGCCCTATTAATTTCCATGATATCATATGCGACATTTGTATTATTTGCCGGTGGTGCTGCTGTACGTGATGCTTCTGGAAATGTTGAAGATTTAATAAACGGCACCATTATAAGTTCTCAGTTGGCTTGCAAGGCAGATAATGTAAGTATTAGTAAAATATGTATTAGGGTGTCCTTTAAAATACGTTTTGTCATTAGAACCCTTAGTTGTATCGCAAATGGTTCCAAATTGAAGAAATCTATTTTTTTTGGAATTTCGATCAAAAACATTATTTTTATTAAAAATTCACAAAATTCGAAATTTTTAAAAATCAAAAAAGAACTACTACATATTTGATAAATGTGCAAAAGTGTTTTTTTTTTTGCTATTTTTATAATAGTATAGTTGTAATTATTAAAAAAAAAAATAATTTGAAAAATGATAACTTGAGTTTGTGTGTGGAACGACTCCTTTCCTAGATATTTTATGAAAATTGATTATTTTTTCATAATTTGAACAAAATTTAAATGTGTTCATTAAAGTTTTGCATAACTTTCGAAAATATTATCTTTACTTATGTTTAAAAAATCTTTAACCCTTAGTGGCCTGGGAACAAAAACGACCCATGAAACGTTATTTATATTATGACTACAATATTGTAAAGCTTTTTTTTGATAAAACAAAATCCACTTGGGGTTTATGTTTCCACTTTTTACCAAAAAGGACCCACTAGAAAATTTACAGAATGAAAGGGTCCTAAACTAAGGAACCCGTGTAATTATTTATCGTTCCAATCTTAGTTATAATGGTTCAAAAGATAGGTCAAAAACGGTAATAGAAATAATATAAATAAACCAGTAAAAATAGCAAAAAAAAAAGCTATTAAAAATTAGTTAAATATGAGTTTGCCGAAAAACTGCTAAAATTAACAGATTTGTTTTACTAAATATTAGTAATATAAGAAAAGCAAAAATAAATCCGTTAAATTTACAAATATTTAGTTATATTTGAGCTAAATTTTAGAAAATTTTAATAATCTGCTAAAATTAGCAAAAACATTTACTAAATATTAGTAGGCAAAAAATATCATTAAAAAATGTGAAATTTGTTGTCTTTTTTTATTACTTAATAATCATATAATTACAAATTATATACTATTACCCTAACCGAACACTAGCTACTTGGCCTTCGGGGCGCTGTAACGAAAACAGACCAGTGCCTCTGGTGGGAATCGAACCCACGACCCCGCACAGATAAGCCAGCACGCTACCAACTAGCCTACCGGGGCGCACAGTCTTTTTTTTAGTTTTTTTTAATTCTTAGTAGCTTTTCCTGCTATTTTTACAGGTTTATGTCTATGAGTGTATCTGACGATTTACTAAATATATTTAAGGGACATATGTATGTTTATTTGTTTTTCCCCCTACAACGAATACAAAATTCGCGAAAGTCTGAATAAAGTCATCGGTGATATTCCAGATAATGCCCAAGGAAAAATTCTAAACTTATATTAGACCTTTAATCAGATTTTCTCGAAATTTATATACGTTGTAGGGAGGGGGTGGGGGGGGGTAATTAACAACGACCCCTGGTTAGAGAAATCTTTAAATTACCTTTATCAACCATTTTTGTATAGTTTCTTTGGAATAAATGTGAAGAAAAACGGAAAAGAAAACTGGAGTAATTTTTTACCGCAACTTGTTAACCCTTAAAAGTAAGATTGGTTGATAAAGAATTGTGCTTGTTCGTTAATTTAGTACCCTTTCTCACATATCTAAATTTAACAAAATATGAAATAAGTCATTCTGTAAATTTCCTAGTGGGTGTTTTTTGGTCAAAAGTGGAAACACTAACCCTATATGGATCAAATTGCATAAAATAAGTATTTTTTCAAATAGAAATTTTTGAATGTTTTACTTTTAAATTTTAAAAAATTAAAACCAAAAGTTTATTTTTCGATCTTTTATCATAAATTATGATGTGAGCAAGATTATTCAAGTTCAAGATCATTTGCTTTTTGTTAAACAAAAAACCGTGCAATGTTTATTTATTGCTCAAAATAAATAAACACTGCACGGTTTTTAGTTCAACAAAAAACAAATGATCTTGAACTTGAATAATCTTGCTCACATCAGAATTTTTTGTTTTATCAATTTAAAAGCTTCACAATCGTTAAGGTCGAGTTTTTAGGTTAAACCAAGAATTTTTCCGATGCGGTTTAAATAAATGTTTACCCAGCCTGGTTGGTCGTTTAAACTAAATTATAAATTTGTCAACAAAACAGCTGTCAGACACTAATTTGTTTAGGTGATGCCACACTGCAACGTATTTACAAAGAAAATATAAAATGCTACCACCATTTTATGACTATTCCAATTGGAAATTAATAATTTTGTCACCATCAATGTGGCATCATCAGTAATTTGATATTTCTTAAACTAGAACTGAAAAACAGTAAGCTAAGTTAAATTCAGTTTAATCTTGTTTCGAGATTAACTTAACTGTCCAATAAACAAAGTTTAATTGGCATCCAACAAACTAGGCCTAAAGGTACCCATACACTGCACAAAAAACATTGGAATGTGTATGAAAAAATGTGTTTATTGTTAAAAGATGAAGAAGAGTTTGAAATCTATGTAATCTATGGAAACATTTGCCATAAAACTGGATGGTGTAAGGAACGAAAATCAACAAATCGTATTTTAAGGGGCATCCTAATGTATAACAATTGATTTCTATTCATTATCTTTAATATTTTTCTTACAGTCCTGTGCTTATGGTTTAGCCAATTCATATTCCATCATGCAATTGATGTCCCTTTGGGGTCCTCTTATCTATGCTGGCTGTTTTGCTGCCACCTTAAGTACGGCTTTAACAAACCTCTTATCCGTACCACGTTTGGTACAAGCTTTGGGTATTGATCAAATCTATCCTGGTTTGATATTCTTTTCGAAACCCTACGGCAAACATGGTGAACCCTATAGAGGTTATGTTTTGACATTTTTGATCTCAGCTGGTTTTTTACTAATTGGTGAATTGAATGTGATTGCTCCACTTATCTCAACATTCTATTTGGCTTCATATGCTTTAATTAATTTCTGTACATTCCATGCTGCCTTTGTTAAGCCATTAGGTTGGAGACCAACATTTAAGGTAAGTTAAGGTTGTAGTAATTTTAACCTACTAAAAAACAACTACCAATGTGGTAAACATAACCGCTAAAAACGGCAAAATTGTTAAAACAATTACAAATGTTGTAAAAATTAGAAACTGAAATATACTACACTTGCAGTTAAAATAACAAACAATACTATTGAATTAACTAATATAGTGCAACCAAAATAGTTTTATAGTTACTACATGACAGCTGTTTGTATAGTAATTAGTAGTTGTTGTTTTTTACTGCAATTACAGTTATTAAAAAAACAACTGAAGAAATATACTGTATTTTTTTAACAGTTGTTTTAAGCAATTATTTTAGAATTTAAATAAACAACCACCAAAACAGTAATTTTGCAGTAAACTGTCTACAAGAAAAATTATAATACACAAAAAAATATGTGTGAACGACACGTTTGTATTTTTATTTATTTTTTTTTTTTTTTGTATGTATATGAGTTTTTGGTAATGCTGTGTCTCTTTGTGTATTTGTGTGAGTGCTTGTTTTTTTTTTGTAAACTACAAATGGATTTGGTATTTTATACTGAAACTTTTCTATTTAACATACAGTATATGAAAAAATAATTTGAGAATTATGTCTAAAATAAAATATGAATTTGTATATTTAAAAGTCAATTAAAATATTAATTGATTCAATTAAATATTTGTTTAAAAACAAATTAATTCAAATCAAATCTTTTATAAGATATTTTAAGTTGATAATTTTTTCTGTGTATGTTCAATGCATATGAATTAAACAAAACGCACTACACAACCAATTCCATTCTTTTTTATCTTATTAATACTACGTTTCCACTGAACGTGTTTTGGGCGTGTTTTGAAATATAACATGTTTTGTACATGTTTTCCCATACATTTTTTTCACCAAAATACATGTTTTGCTCAAAACACATAAGTGGAAACATAGTATAAATTTTCTATATCGAGATACGTTTACGTCTGGCTAATTCAAGGCTTCATTACTCGAGCGGATACGTTTCGTAAACGGACTGTAACTCCATACAATGTGCAAAAATAGTACCTACACACTAGGGCGGGTCGATTTAAAAATCACTCAACCTTCAAGGAAAATCGTATTCAAGGGATCAAAATAAGAAACTTTGCCGAAGGAACCATACCTCTAAAAAGAATTCTGATGTCCCGACTTTTGACCCAAAGGGTCAAATTTTTAAAAAGCCTACTTTAATATTTCAGAAAGTAGGAGGAATCTCTCCAAGACTATTGGAGCTACTTCTTTTCCGGGAGACGCGCTAGCAGATTAATGCATAAATCATCATTCTAGGTGACCGTTAAGAGTTTGAAATTTAAGTTAAAAGAGGGCCTTTTTAGCCGTGTTTTTATAGCAAAATGTACAAATCTCGGGATAGAGATATTTCATACAGTAGGAGGAGTCTTTCCAAGATTAGGGTCTCTATTTCTTCTCCGGAAGACGCTCTAGCAGATGAATGTATAAATTATATTCGATTGGGTTGAATTCGATTGGGGCACTCTAAATGGGCCAAAGTGGAATTTTTCAACATTTGACCCTTTGGGTCAAAAGTCAGGACATCAGAATTCGTTTTAGAGGTATGGTTCCTTCGGCAAAGTTTCTTATTTTGATCCCTAGAATACGATTTTCCTTGAACGTTGAGCGATTTTTTTGCCTCCATACAAATCGACCCGGCCTACTACACACAATATTAAACAAATAGTGTCGAATTTGCGGAAAGTAAATTCTGTTGTACATGGAGTTTACTTTCCTCAAATACGTCACCATTTGTTTAGAATGCAAAACAAAGACAAAATATTGTATGTATGTTCAATTTGTACACATTGTATGGAGTTACAGCCCATTTACGAAACGTATCCGCTCGATTAATGAAGCACTCAGCATTTATTGGTATTGAAAGAAGAAAAAAATATTTTTAAAATATAATAAAATATAAAAAATAAAAAAAAAATAAATAAAATAAAGAAAAAATACCGAAAAAATAACTGTTTTGTAGTAAAACATTGTCAGATATTTTACGACACTGTTTGTTGTTTTTACTGCATTTGTCAGTTGTTTTTCAATAGTTTAAAAAGCCTTTTTAGGAAATAAACATTTTAATTGTAATTTAAAGAAAAAAAAATTTATTTTTATTAAAAAATATTTTAAAATACCGAAAAACTTACTGCAAAAAACAGTCGTTATTACCAATTTTTAGAGTTGTTTCAAAATGTTGATAGTAAAAATTTTCGGTGAATTTTACGATATTCTTAGTTATGTTTACTGCATTTGTCAGTTGTTTTTTTTTTCAACAGTAATTACCATTATTGCCTTTTAAACTGAATTTACAGTTGTTTTAACTGTCATTTTCAGTAGATTCCACCTTTTTGAGTTTAAAATTTTGTTTATAATAAATTGCAATATCTTGTTCGTAATTATCTTTTTAGTATTATAATGCCTGGATTAGTTTATTCGGCTGTGTTCTATGTGTGGCTATAATGTTCCTTATAGACTATATATCATCTTTGATAACTTTGGTCATTATATTTATCTTGTATTTGGTGGTTATGTATCGTAAGCCGGAAGCTAATTGGGGCTCTTCAACACAAGCCCAACAATATAAAGCTGCCGTAACGGCTGTTCATAGATTACAAAATGTTTCGGATCATGTTAAAAACTATACACCCCAAGTTTTAGTATTAACTGGAGATCCCATGATTAGACCACCGCTAGTAGATTTCAGTTATTTATTAACAAAACAAAACTCTTTACTATTCGTGGGCAACATTTTACCGGTAAGTTTGAAAATTTCGAAAATAATTCAAAAAGAAATTCCTTTTAACCGACTTTTTCTAATTCTTCTCTAAAAAGATGAGTTTGAGTTATAAGAATAGACAACAAATCATTAAGGATGGTCAAAAATATTTGAATGCTCGTAAAATTAAGGCTTTCTACAATGTAATGGATGGTTTTTCCATGGAGGATGGTGTTAAGGCTTTACTTAAGTCTACCGGTTTTGGTAAACTTACACCCAATATAGTGGTAATGGGTTATAAATCTAACTGGTGTCACTGTAGTAAAGGTGAAGTGGAAAGTTATTTCAATATTTTAAAGTAAGTTTGTCTTCTGAAATATAGAGATTTTTTTCTTTTTTCCATAATACATTTTTTTATATTTTAGTAACGCCTTTTCCTTGCGTATGGGCGTGGCTATATTACGTTTACCCGATGGTTTAGACTTTTCAGAATTAAATCCTGAAATTTCTGATCCCGGTGCTAATGGTTATGGTCATATTAACACCGCTAATATCAAGGGTTTCACTAATCATCTCATTCCTCCGGGCAATGCAACATCTGAGCTCCTACATGTTGATTCGAATTTAAATTTGGCTGTTATTGATAGTGCCCAATCATCTTATACTGTACCACAACCTCCACCCATGCCAAATATGAGTAGTACTAAAAAATATAAATTAAATGCCGATGATAATGTTACCTATTTAACTAAGGGTGGTTCAGTAGTTCCTAAACATATATTAGACGCTGTTACGATATTTTCACGTAAACAAGCTAAAAGTACAATTGATGTATTTTGGTTATATGATGATGGAGGTAAGTTTTTTTAAGGGAATAGTATGTTGTAATAGGGATGATGTAATTGTATTAATATTTTTTTTTTTTGATTTTTTAGGTTTGACTATGTTGTTGCCTTATATTATTTCCATGCGTTCCAATTGGCAAAATTGTAAATTACGTGTATTTGCTATGGGTCATGGAAAAGATGAGGAAATGGAAGAAAAGAAGTAAGTAAAAATTTGTAGAAAAACCTGCAAGTAACAGTATAATATTCAATGGAATATTAGAAAAACAAAGTTCCAAAACTTTTGGTAAACTGTAACAAAACATAGTTATGACTAGTACTAGGATTAGTGTTTCCAATTATTCGACCTAGACGGTTAACCGGTTAAGGTATTATTCAAAAAATCGCGAAAATGGATTAACCGGTAATTCAGGTCGCTTAATCGACAAAATTGGTGTTTATTCGATTAATCGTTTTAAAAAGTATTTCTTTAGTTTTTATCAATTAAAACTCAAAGAGCTGTTTTTTTCTGGTAAATATCAAGTTAAGTTGACTGCATTGGTTTATGAAGTGTTTGTTGAGGTTGATTCAAAGCATCCGACTATGTTTTAATGAAACATCTCTTAGAATCTTGCGGTTTTACTTTGGAGGAATCTAAGGCTGTTGAAAAACAAAGTGTTCTCAGCAGTGCAATTTGTTTTGGTATATGCCATTAAATGCCACTTTTTCGATTATTTTGTAAAAACTAAATTTTTTCGGATCCTTACCATAAAAATCCCTTTTTGCAATTGGCGAGTATCGAAGAACGGCTTGTAGAACAAATTATTTTTCTTTATAAATCCATCTAGTGTCGGTTTTTACTTCAATGATTTTTGTTTGAAATTGTCCAAAATCTAGCGGGTTAATTTCTTCGAAGTAGAATAGGTAAAGCTGCTTCTGAAACTGGTAATACCTACCCAGTAAAATAGTAAAATCCAAATAACTGGTTGCAGAACAGCTTATACTGTATTATAACAACTGGTTCTTTTTATATGAAGTTTGTCCCTTTTGCAATGGGTGCTTTACCTCCAAACAAGAACAGGTTGCTTTAGAACTGGTTCTAGAATCAGTTATAGAATTGGTTCTGGGGCAGTGACACCTTACATTTCGACTCCCAGGAACCTGTTCTAGAAGTTCCATGTAACCGCTGGTAAAAGAAGTTGTTCTAGAACAGGTTCCGAGGTGATCTGTTCTAAAAAATGTTGCTGGGTAGGTATTTCTTTCATGTTCACTGGAACATGTTTGAAAACTGTATTGGTTGCCAGTTGATTATAAAAAAAGTTCTAGGCAGAGGAAAAAAAACGGATTCCTATAGAATTAATTTGTAATTTAATTTATAGTTTTGTGTCAAGCTTGCCTTGAAATGCATAGAAATATTAGTTAACATTAACTTGAGTTTTTAAAGAATCAAAAAAGAATAAAATAATTTCCTAAAGGCTATAAAAATATGTTATTAAGAGGCTTAAGTATCACTTTCACTCGATTTTGAAAATAATCTGATGTTATTTTATATAGCACTTCTTTTTTCCACACCCTTTTTTAGCCAATGTTTAGAAAAATGGCTAGTTTTAGAAAAAATTCCCTATAAAAAATTTATCCGGTTAACCGGACTATTTTAACCGATTATTCGGGTCAAATAAGTATTTGAGTTTTAAATTATTTGTTTCGACATTAACCGAAATAGAGGCGATTAATCGAGGAATAGGTTAATCGATTAACCGAATTGGATACACTAACTAGGAACAAGTAAATTCACATTAGTAGAGGATAACCCATTTTATATCACTTATCGATCCCGTGAGAATTTTTATCACGAAATTTGGTAGATAGATGTACTTGCTATCTAACTCCAAAAACTGCGAACGTTTCCAATAGTAATAGTTTTATTTAGATGGAAAAGTCATATGTATATCTTATAGGGAAAGTGTCAGTAATACTTTTTAAACAATGAAAATGAAAATTATTCAAGTTCGAGCCCATAATCTATATTTCTTTATTAGGATATTGTCCTAACAAATAATCTATAGAGTTTTGGTTTTCAAAATTATTAATTGAAAGCGGTAGCAATCCTTTCATATAAACTAGTTTTCTCACTAAATGAGAATTAATATCTGAGCTCGAAGTTAAAGATTATCACCATTGGTCAAAAAATAGGACAATATCTTAATAAAGAAATATAGAGTATGGCCTCAAACTTGAATAATTTTCATTGCACAATAAAAGGTCGATAAAAACATAATTTGTATTTTTTAATAAAAATGAAATCAAACTTTTTAAACAATTTTACGTTAAACTTGAAAAATCAAGAACAAAGGATTAATAAATTTTTTCTAAAGATTTTGTACTCAAACTTTGATACTTTTTATGTACTTAACAGGTTAAGATTTTTTTTTAAATTATAATTTTTATTTATTGTAAAAGCAAATATCTATCAAACAATAATAGAAAATTGTATCTATCAGATTTTCAGGATTTTTGACATTTTTTTAAATGTAGTGTTTTGATACAATTTTTTAAAATTGTAAACTGGCAGCACTGGCTGATCAGTTTTTAAAACATTTTTGTGTTAGAAGAAAATAGCAAATTTTTGAAAATAAAAAAGAAAAAGAATTTGTTAAATAAGTTTTGGGACTTTAGCACATTTAATTACTATAAATGCAATTAATGTTTATCCCGATGAAAATAAATTTAAATAACAAATATGCAGGTGCTTGTGCAAATTTAAATGTAACTGACACTAATAGAAAACATATGATTTTCTATTGTTGATTTACTTGAATAAACGTCACTACATTGCTAGGTCTGTCAAAAAAAACAGAGTAGTATTTGGAAGATGACAAAGCCAATTCTGACAATTTTTTGTTGTTGTTTTTGTTTTTTCTTTGATATTTTAAATTTTGAATCTCGCTCCTAGACGAGGACAAGAAATTCTCATTGAGTTTGGGATTTAACATAACAAATATCTCTAGAAATTCTAATAACAAAGTCCCCTGAAGATTTCCTTGGGCAGGAATGAAATCCGGATAGGGACACGCCTACATCAGATTGTTTTTCGCAATTTGTTAAATAAGTTTTGGGACTTTAGCGCATTTAATTACTATAAATGCAATTAATGTTTATCCCGATGAAAATAAATTTAAATAGAAAATGAAGTTATTTCTTTTAAAAATTTTAAAAGTTCGAGAAGTACTTTTTATATCTCCCTAACCAAACTAACATATAACCTTTATAACACCGGTCTTCTTTCTTTAAATAAATAATTTTTAAAAAAATTGCTATAAAAAGGTGAAAATTTGATTTTTTCAAATGATTATGTGACAGTCCTGGTACAATAGTTTTTAAAATGTTTGCAATATTTGCATAGGCAAGACTTCAAACTATCACATGCTTTTTACTGTGATATTATAACTCTCCTATACATAATTACAGGGCCTTAAAAGTATGTGTTGGTTGAATGCAACGGCAGTACAAAATCGATAATTACAGCAAACCTAAAACTACATTCATACTGAACCCACAAACACGTGTTTTCATTTTTTTTTTTTTTTTAGTTTTCGACTTCCAAATTCCATACAAATTTGAAATCGAAAACTGGAAAAAATCGAAAATACGTATTTTGGGGTTTTGGGTATGTTGCCATAACTAATTTATATCTTAAAATTAACATTTTACCTAAGCTACTGCTCAACAGTATCGGCATGTTTGTCTGGTTTTTTATAGAACAAATATACAATGAACATCAGCTTTCATAAAGTTTATCACATATATTGAGTACAAAAATGTATTCCGTTTTAGGTTTAAAAGAATAAAATATATAAAAAGAAAGTTTTAAACTTACCATTTGAATATTTAAATTTTTGAATCTTGAATTGTTTTCCTAATTTATTTCCTTTCTTTTTTCCTATAAACAGTATGGCCAGTTTATTGACGAAATTCCGTATACAATATTCTCAATTGATTATGCTTAAGGGAGTTACAGATCGTCCTAAAGAAACAACATTAATGCAACATAAAAAATTAATTGATAGTTATTCATATAATGCAAGATCAGAAAATCCCGGTATTACCAATTTAGAATTACAGGAAATGGAAGAAAAGACGAATAGACAATTGCGTATCCACGAATTGGTGGTGGAGCATTCATCAGAAGCTGCATTAATAGTTATGTCTCTGCCTATGCCTAGAAAAGTAAGTTAAAACATGTACAATTTAACTGGTACAATAGTTTTAACATATACCTTTTCTGTTTAAATTTTACTTTTAGGAAGCCATTTCTGCTCATTTGTATATGTCTTGGTTGGAAATGTTATCTAATGATGTTAAATGTCCTATGGTTTTCGCCAGGGGCAATCAAACTCCAGTATTAACTCTCTACTCTTAGTATAATTGTTTTCATATAAATAAATGCCAAACAAATTTATTATTTAAATTATGATTTAAGAGTATTATTAGTTTAATATATAGTTGTTAAATTTAAATAATAGCAAACATTTCTTTATATATATTTTTTAAGATGTTAAACATTAAAATGTTTATTTTTAATTCATTTTAATTTTCTTTTTTCTTTAAAAAATAAAGTAATGTATTACTTTGAAAATACTTTATATTAACAAAAGTAGTGTTTTATTTTAAATAAGTTTCAAGAAGAAAAAGTATCCACACCTTAATAATAGGCTCTGCGGGGATTGTTCTAAAAGAAAATAGAAGTATTACATTTATATGACTTATGAAAATGTTTTTTACAAAGTGTATTTAGGAAACAATATTTACCAAAGGATTAGGTCTAAAACGATAGGCCAACATCATACGTTTACGATAAGCATCATATTCATTGTCGCATTCTTCTGGAATAGCCGAGTTTTGTACACCCAATCCTTGATTACCTTCACGTTGAGGACCCCTTTATAAAATAAAAAATATTTGTATTAAATATTTCAACAAATTTTCCTAAATTAATACTTATTAACCGGATCCACTATACCAGCACCATCCTGACCTAATCCCTGACCCTCTTTCCAGCCCAATTTCTGCAACATTTGAAAGCCAATATTGTCTTCTTTAAGTTTGTACTCTTTGTAATCACTTAAATCTGGTTGACGATTACATTTTTTGGCTTCATATTGTTCCATGAATTTCTTCAATTCTTCTGGTGGTAAAAAATCACCAATATGATGTTTACCCTCACTTTGTTTAGTCAAAGCTTGAGCCCATATTTGGGTGGCTTCCATTTCAGCTTGACGTAGTTTATGTTCCCAAGTGCCACCATCTACATCTTCATCCGAATCATATTCGTATTTAAATTTACCACTCTTTGCAAGATTATCAATTTCTTGGCGCTTACGTATCATATCTTGATACAAGAGATTAACCTTATAATGTTCTTCACATTTTTTCCAATCTTCTTCGCTGAGATTAATAGAACCATAATTTAATTTGGCATAACTTAATAAAGCTGGATCCGTGCGTGTAACCGTAGATAATAAAGGTTTGTTTTGATTGCCAAAAGTACATGGCATACCTAAAGATTATTTTGAAAAATATCAAAAAGTATGTAAGATAATATAAACATGTTATTTATTATCAACTTACTGGAAGATGAAGAACTTTCTGGCATTTCAATTTTACCACCCCATCTAGATTTGCGTAACTTTTTCTTTTCCATTCGCCTCAATTCCTCTTGTTCTTCAGCTTCTCGTTCTTGACGCTCCTCCTCGCTCAATTCATTACGGCATTCGATGCGACGTTTTATATTATCACGATTACGATCCATCATACCTCGACGATATTCATCATCTGAATCATTATCGGCACTTATTACCGATTCCGGATCATATTTATCTTCTTCGATTGAACAATATAAACGCTTTTGTTTGTAGCCCGATGGATTAGCTTTCTTTTCTTGTTCCTTTTCTTCTTTTTCTTTTTGTTGTTGCTCCTTAAGTTTCTCCTGACGACGATCAATTATTTGTTGTCGATAGTGATGATATTGTTCACAGTTTTTATCAGAGAGAAACCTAAATATCAAGTAAACAAAAGAAATTTCATAGAAAATAAACGAAACGATAATAAATAATTTACAAATTATTGTAACCAAATTTCATTTCGACTGTGTAGAGTAAAAAATCTATATATTTTAGGATTTAATGCTGAAATATCATCATCGTCTTCATCAAAATCAATACGCCATCATCATTGTCATCTTGCCTTTATTTGAAGTTGACATCTTAGAAGTTGTGGTGGTGATGGTGGTGATATTAGCAAATTGTAAGTTAAACATTTACGCGTAAGATTACAATATTTTTTTAAAAAATGTATTCAATTTTTTCAATGATACATACTAAAACTGTTCTACAAAAAAAGACTTGAAAGTTTAAGTTTGTAAATAAAATTGCTGAAGTTAAAATATTTTTCAGGATAAACAAAATTGTACTTCAATTTTTTAAAGTATAAACTTTTTCTTATTAAAATTGATCAATTTTTGTTGAGGTTAGATAAAGATAAATTTTTGTTTTTAGATTAAGCACACTTTTTATGTTAAAACATTTTTTGACGAAGAAAAGTTTTGAGGCCAACAGTAAACCTAAGTTAAGAAGATCTGTTAGAGATCATTTGTCTGGTCGTTATTAGCGTAGCTCGTATTAACCGAAGTTAAATTTGTTTAATTAAGTTAAATTAATTCAATATTCGTCAATAATTCAATATTAGCTTTAAAGCTTTATATTTCATTATCAATAGTTTTAAATTTTGGAATGTATTTAGAAGAAAACTAGATTCGATTTCAAAGGAATTTCCTCCTGGCAAAAGTTCCAAAACATACCTTCACGCCTCATCGGAAGAGAATTTAACGCAAACACCAAAAATTGTTTTTCTTGATTATGTATTTAAGTTGTCTCAGATCAATTTTGCAATAAAAATCTTCGATCGAGCACTTTTTGCATAAATCTGTTTTGAATTTTCAAAAATTTTAATTTTCCAATTTTCTAGAAAACTATGCGAGATACGTAAAAACAACTTATGACAAAAATTATTCCTGAGGAAAAATGCAATTGTCATACTTCAGAACTTGCATTGCATTATTGTAGCTGTCAAAAACAAAAATAAATATTGAAATTTTTGCATATAAAGGGTGTTTTTTATACAGGTATAAGAGCCGATAGCCTATGTAGCTAGTGCTCCTTATATTGTAATATTAGATTTATAATTAATTGCGAGTCTAATAAAGAATAATAATAATATACAGGTATAGAACTTTAAGTTGGCAACACTTTTTTAACTGGCGGCCATTTTATCAGCTGTCAATTGATTTATGTATAGTTTGGTTTGGCATTTCAACATGAATAGACTGACGCCTGAACAACGCTTCCAAATTGTGCAAATTTATTTTGAAAATCATGGTTATGTTAGAAATACGTATCGCGCACTACTTCCATTTTACGTCCAACATAATCGTCCATCAGAGCAATTGATTCGATTAACTATGGAACGTTTTCGCACCACGTTTACTCTAAATGATAATATGTATCCACAGAGGCGTCGTACAGTGCGTACAGAAGAATTCATTGCTGGTGTAGAGCGTAGCGTAGAGGAAGACCCCAATCATTTTGTCCGCCATCGTGCACAGGAATTGGATGTGTCCATCCACTTTATGGAAGATTTTGCACAATGAACAACAACTGAAGCCACACGATCACCAGCAAGGCGTAGATTCGGTAAATGGGCCCAACACAAGATTGCCATTGATGCCGATTTTCATAAGCGAATTTTGTTTAGCGATGAAGCTCACTTTTGGTTAAATGGATACGTCAATAAACAAAACTGACGTATTTGGAGTGATGATAATCCTAAAGTGTATGCTGAGACACCGTTACATCCAGAAAAACTGACTGTTTGGTGTGCTTTATGGGCTGGTGGAATCATTGGTCCGTACTTCTTTGAAAACGATGCTGGTCAGAACGTTACATTCAATGGTGACCTCTATAGAGTAATGATTACTGACTTTTTCGTTCATTAATTGAACAATCATGATGAGCAGGAGCTGTGGTTTAAAGATAAATTAGCGATAAGTTTTCATACAAAAACTAATTAATTTTCAACGTTAATTTTTAAACCTTAAACTTGAGATTGGGCAGCTAAAAAAAATGCGTGTCTCCTTTTTTTTTTTTTTTTTTTGCTCCTTTAGAACATAATCAAAATTTATTAAAATCGGCTAGTTCGGGAGGTGATACCTCCCTTGTAAGTATACAATTTATATTTACCATGCTGTTTACGCGGTTAACTGATTTTGACGCATATGTTGCGGCTGGCAAAAAGCCTAAAAGGTAATTTTGCACAAGATATCTATGTTCCATTAAAATGTAATGCTACTTGATGCTTTTATATTAGTATAAAACTTTGTCTTTAATTATTTTTTGTGAAATTTGTTTTGGCTGTTTTAAAACTAATAAATCATTTAACTACCCAGCCAGAAATTCATGATGGTTCAAAAAACTAAGTACTATCAAAGCATACAATATACCAAATCCAAAACGTTCTGAGAACGTTTGAAAAAAAACATATTTAAATTACTTTAATAGCACTTTTTAAACAAACTTTACTGATGTTTATTGAAATAAAATTGATATCTGTGGAATTTTGAGAAAATAGTGTAGTCAATAAAACTTTTAAATGTGGTACACTCAAAAAAGTTTTACAGTTACTACATGACAGTTGTTTGTGTAGTAATCAGTAGTAGTTGTTTTTAACTGTAATTACAGTTGTTTTTGTATGAAATAATGCAAAACAACTATTTTGACAGTTGTTTTCAAAAACAACTAACGAAAACTACTAAGATTTTTAACAGTTGTTTAAAGCAGTTGTTTTAAAATTTTTGTAAACATATACCAAACAGTAATTTTGAGGTAAACAGTTCAATTTCGTTAGTTATTTTGAAAAATTCTCGTTTAGTTTATATTAATATGTTTAGAGTTTGCAAATAATAATTAGATAATTTAATTGTATCTCCAATGCATTAAAACGTCATAACTGGAGTACCGTTTGGAATGTTGACTTGAGACTTTAAGTAAAATACCAAAAAAAATAACCTTCAAAAACAGTAGTTTTTACTAATTTTTACAGTTGTTTCAAAATGTTTGTATTAAAAAATTGTCAGTTGTTTTTACGACATTGGTAGTTGTTTTTACCACATTTGTTAGATGTTTTTTAACAGTTAAAAACAACTACATTTTTAGTTGTTTTAACTGTAATTACCTTTGTCGCATTTTAAACTGATATTACAGTCTTTTTCAGTAGATTCTAATGTAAAACTTTTGTGAGTGTATTTTAGTCTAGTCCACACATTTCTACTATTATACTATAAGATACCAGACGTTTTTCAAATCAACTTATTTCAACATTTTTAAAGCACTTATTTTCACTCGTAACTTGCCGCAGTTTTACTGCAGTAATTGAAAAAATGGAAAGTTTTTATAGAAATAATTCTATGCAACATTAAATATATATTAAGCGTATTTAAATGTGTGTTTTAAAAACAAGCACTTTTGTCAAAAAGCCACTGATATGTTTGTATGTATTTTAGTAATAAAGATCATTTTTTACTTATTATTCCTCATTTTGTATTTAAAATTCTATGAAAGCAGTCAATTTTTGCATTAAATGCACTTTAAAATCATTATACTTTTGGGTTTTCAAATGTTTTGGAAGCGTTTTAAAAACAAAAGACGTAGCGCTTTACAACTACTTTATGTTTGGTTTTTGTAACGTTTTAAGAATACTCTAAAATACCAACATGAGACCGTAAATCTGGGTTATCATTTGAGTGCCCTGAGAACACTATAATCATTAAAAACATGTTGCTATGTTTGTTAATTTCTGGTTGGGTAGTTAAATATTGAACAGATTTTAAATGACATTCTTAACCCAAATTTTGTCTTAATTATAAATAGAAGATTTTTTGAGAACAGTTTTAGTAGCAAGCTGGTTATTTCACAAAACTTGTTTGAAGTGTGACTTTTTTGTTATATTTAACTAAATTTTTTACATTTTTTCTATTATTTTATTTACCACAATGCTGGATGTAATTGATTTTTTAAGCCGCGTAATGTTTCTTCATATGCATCACCATTATCGGCAACCAAATCGATAAGATTTTCTATAGATGTTGGTATTTGTATGCAATTATTGTCGACTGGATTTTTGTCTGAAAAAACTACTGAAAAATTCCTTTAAAATCGTGTTCGAGATTTTTAAAATTTTTTGATTAAAAAAAAAAATAAAAAAGAGAGAATTTTTGTTTGTTGAAATTAACAGAAAACATGCGGCAAAAATAAAAATTTTGTGAATGCAAAAAAATGCATGATAATAATAATGCATGTGTCATTGCAAAGTGAAGAGAAAGTTTGAAAATTTTTATGATAAATTAAAAATCATAAAAATGTAAAAAAAAAATTTATGTTTTTTTTTGGGGAATTTTGTATTAAAAACAAATTTTATTGTGAACAATATAATACTGACCTTCATTTTGTTGCTGAAATTCTTCCTGTTGGTGTTGTGGTGGTTGTTGAAATATTTGTTGTTGTTGTTGTAGTTGTTGTTGCTGTTGAAATTGTTGCGTGTTTTGTTCTGTTTCTAGAATTTCTTCATATTGTTGTTGTTGTTGTTGTTGTTGTTGTTGTTGTTGTTGTTGTTGTTGTTGTTGGAATTGTTGCTGTTGAAATTGTTGATGTTGTTGAAGTGGCTGCTGTTGTTGTTGTTGTTGTTGTGTTTGATGAAGTTGTTGCTCTTGTATATTTATTGTTTGCTCTTGTTGTTGTTGTTGTTGTTGCTGTTGAATATTTTGATGTGGTATTTGTATTGCTTCTAAATTTAATTGTGGTTTCGGTATCGCATTTAAATCAAATTCCTTTGGCTGTGGGATGGCATTCAACTGCATTGGCTCTGGTGCTGGTATCATATATAACGGGGTTAAATTTGCCAATGCTATTGGTAATTGTGGTGGTGGAGGCGGAGGTGGTGGTGCCACACCAACTCCTTGTATTGGCATTAACATTGCAGCAGCAGCTACTGTTGTTGGGGGCGGTGGAGGTGGCACAAAATGGGGAGCAGCCGTAAAGAATGCAGCAGTGGCTGTATGTGGTGGCATTGTTGGAGCTTGTGTTGAATTTGGATCTTGCAGAGTTTGTTGCAATATTAAATTTTGTGCTGCCATTAAGGCAGAATTAAATGGAAACGGTAAAGATGGTGGTGTTGGTGGTGGAGGTGGTAATGGTGATTGTTGATGATGATGATGATGGTGATGTTGTAATTGTATATGCTGTTGTTGCGGCTGATGAGATACTATCATAACGCCACTCTCAGTTCCGGTTGGCAAGTTGGTTGAGGGTTGTTCCATAGTCATTGTTGCTGTAGTAGTGATATCACTACTTGTACTTGGTGTTTCTTCTTCATTGCTTGCTGCTGGGGTTTCAGCGCTGCAAAAACAAAAATAAGTTGTGATTTTGAAAAATTGCTAAAATAAATCTATAAGAGTTTAAATTATTTGTAATTTGTATGGATCTTATAATTATTATAAACTGTTATCATTTTTAAATTTGCTGTATGAGTAATTTCTGGGGTTTTGGGAATTGAAAAAATACTAAAACAAACAAGTTTGCTAAACAAAAAAATCTGTAAAAAGCAAAAAAAATTTAAATTTCAAAAATTTTCGACACCTGTCGAAACTGATTTCAGATGCTTCTTATTTCTCAAGGTTTTATGAATTGAGACAAGCGATGGACTGGGTTAGGTTGAATATATCTAAAAGATATGACGTGCAAAGTTTCACGTTGAAACGTCTACACCAAATGAATTGATGCCCATTTAAAAGTCGAAAAAAAAAATTACTTGAATTTTAAAAAGTTTTTTCATTAATTTTATTTTTTCGTTTATAGTTCTTAAGTTTCAGATTCAAACCAATACAAAATCGACTCACTAGACTTCGAAAATTGATACCTTGTACAATTGATACCTAAGGCCAGTGTCCCGTGAGGTAACCCGTCACGGTCCTTAGTTCGCCCCTCGTCATAGACAAGAGTTTCCGCGACCTCTCCCCAGAGGGAGATATCAACAGCCTCGCCTGTCGCTGCCCAGGCGATCTGGCCCAATAGGCCCCAAACTCCGCCTCCCTCCATCTTCTGAGCCTCTCTCTGACATACTCATTGGGTACGCCACAGAAGAGTTCAGGGCCAATGAATTGTCGACGAGCTCCGCGGTTGGCCAAACAGTAACTCCATAGTACATTATCTTGTAAAAGAATAACTAATTTCTTAACCGCAAGTATTCATTAAATGAACAAGCCAGAAATCTTTTCACAGCCGCAGAAACATGACCACGACGACCAAGACCATACACAAATCTTACAATTCTTTTAACAATAAGTTCAATCCTAGTCAAATTATAACCCCATGTGGCAGAATCAATATCGATGCAATAATTGACATGAGACATAAACAACGCATACGCTGCACTAAGCGTTAACCCCCAATGGAAGATGCAGCCCACAACTGTATAATATTCTAAAGCCTAATGTAACTTTAGCGAAGATGCCGCAAAAATTCGAAATCGGATGTCTAGCGAATTACTAAATGTTTTAGTAGACTCAAAAATTTGTTTTTTTAACTACTGATGTATTTTTTATTTAATTTAATTTATTTAAAAAAAACCAACCGAGCCCTTCGGGCCATATATGTATAGTTGGTAGACCAACATTAACAATCAACTTCATTATGTCACTTAAAACTATAAAACCTTAAATATCCTATTTTCTAACAATATAAAACAGTTTGTATATTGCAAGTTTAACTTACAAAAATTTAAGAAAAAAGTTTAAAAGAATTATTAAAAAATATGGCATAAACTCACATGACAAAATGTATTACAGTTTAGAGAATTTTTGAAAATTTTTGCACATCAAATATCATTTACAGAAGCATATTCTACAAGTTTACACTTGAATGTTTTTAAAGATAGATCAAAGTATAAGGGTAAGTATAAGGGTAAATGGTTCTAACACTTAGCTAAACGAACATGAAATGATCGTTCATGCATAATATAATTTCTAATGGGATATAAAAGTTGAGGGTTTCTTTCAGTGTTCAAGAGTATAAAATGTCTATGTACATATTAAGGGCAATTAGAGAGCATGACTTTATGATAGAATAATAGCAATCGAATTCGAACAAAATTATTAAAATTGCATTCCAAAAAATCAGAAATATGCCTCGAAACATGATCGTATGGCTTTAATTTGTAAACAAAACGTATTATTTTATTAAACAGTAAATTACATTTATTGAAGTCATCGACACTACACCCAGAAAAAACTTCAATACAGTATAATAAGTTGGACATTAATAATGAATGTGCTATGCGTTTTCTAATAGAAAGTGGCAAATAAAGATTTAGGGCAGGGGTGCCCACGGCCTATGCGCTTGGTACTCAATTGTTTTTGTAAAAACACTTAGCTATAGGCTGTGTGTTTTAATACACATATAGAGCGCTCAGCACTAGCAATACGAAATAGACAAACAACTTTTTTGTCGTTCTTCACTTTATACACGCAAGCGCAAAGCAACAACACTTTCGTATGCTTTGCTGGTAAACATTGAAATATTTTTTTCTTTTTTCTTTGTATGGATTGGTTTTTACAACAAAAAATATTGAATAAAAATTAGTTTTTCTTTAAATGTATTGGTGTTTGCTCTTCCATAAGGAACTTTTGGGCACTCCTGATTTAGGGAATATAGTCTACGCAGGGTAAAATTTATTGTGGAACTTAACCAGGTTATATGTCGACCGAATTCTAGATTGTTATCTATTAAAACACCTAGACATCTCATAACTTCAACGAACTCAATAAGCTCGCCATTAATCGTAATAGATACATCCACTTCAGAGTATTATATGTATTATATATGATATTTATTTTTAATTTAAAGTTATCTCAAATCATTAAATTGAATACATATTTGCTTTATTATTTAATTTTTAATAAAAACTTCCTTTTAACAAAAAAAAAAAAAGAAAAAACATTCTGGTTTTAAATAAAAAAAAAAAAAAAAAAAAAAAAAAAAAAAAAAAATTACTAGTTTTAAATAAAAAAAATCTACACGTTCTACTTATGCAGTATTTGAAATATATGACAATCTAACATATCTAGGGTGACAATTTATGTCGATAGTCAGGCAGCGCTCAGAGCACTGACAAATTACGCACGATGTAGGTGTGCTCTGAGGGAGCTCATGGATGCATTCACTGTGAGCCTGTGTTGTTTACCCGGATACTGCAAGGAGGATGGCAATAAGTTGGCGGACGAACTTGTGAGGGAGGGTTCGAACGGGGGGGTAAAGCCCCCCTATGTTACTACTTTGAGGTGATACGGAAGGGATTCCGCGAAACCGTTAACCAGTCATGGAGGGACAGAATGGACTGCTGGATGTCTAGGGCGTTATGGCCCGCATTGGGCACAGGTCTCAGGAACCTTACGGGGTTCCTGACCGGTCATTGTTCTGTCAGGGCTTTCACAAGCAAATGGGACATACCGGGCTTTTGCAGGTTGTGCGAGGACGTTGAGGAACTGGAGAAAGTTAATCATATAATGTGCCACTGTCCAAGGTTGCAGGGTCTCAGACAGAAACGGCTAGGAGATAGATTTCACGACGAACTTGGGTGTGACGCTGGATGCAATCCAGTAGATTTGCTGAGATTTGTCAGGGAAATAGGACGGCTGCTTCTAGTAAGGGGACGATAGGAGCTTGTTCTGGGAAGTATATAGCTTTTCTATCTTTCTTTCTACCTATCTTTCAATCTATCTATCTATTTGTCTATTCCTATTTTTTCTTACTTTTTCACTGAAGGCATTCACAATGGACCGTATTGGTCTTCGAGTGGAGATGTGCCCTTGGGTACATAACCCTTCCTAACCTAACCTAACGGATTTGCTGAAGTCGGGGAATATGTATAATTTCTCCCTTTTGCTGAATTTTATTGAGGAATGTAAAATTTAATTTTAAAGGAGAGTTTTTTTACTTTATTAAAATTGTATTTATTTTTATGGGAAAAATAACCTTCAGATTTAAATGAAAAAACGAAAGGAAAAGTAAAGGAAGGGAGAAGAAGGATTTAAAATTGGAAGAAAAGGAAAAAAAAGAAAAAGGAAGGGTAAAAACAAAAAGAAAGTATGAAAGGAAAAGCAAGGAAATGAAGGAATATGATTAAAATTTCAAATGTTTGAACTGGGACATCCTGGCAAGCTGTGTGTTCTTTACTTAGACGCCGAAAAACTTTTATTTGCACTCAGTCCGAAAAAAAAGAAGACTCAAGGTCAAACAGTTCCGTTTTTTGGCAGATCTTTTGTGAAACGAGCAATATATTGATTTTTGAAATTTGCGAGTGTTGTATAATATTTATATTTTTTAGTTTTTAATTAAGAATAAGAAAATTTGAAAGCCAAACCTGAGACTGGTCATGCGAAAGTCTTGCAGTGGACATTCTAAGATATCGTCAAAGTTTTATCAATTTTGGATACATTTGGTTAAATCGTATTTGTTCCATTTCTAAATTTTTTAAATTTTTGTAATTAAAAAAAAAAAAAAAATTATAACTTACACTGTTATGACTGGTTTTGGTTGCTGCTGTTGTTGTTTTTCTAAAATCTTTTTAAAATTTTCCAAAAATGATCCATCATTACAAAAATTATTTTGTATTTTCGATGGCGGTTGCTCGACAGAAGGCGCCGCTACCGGAGCACGTTTAACGCCACTACCATACATTTTACCAGTTTTACTAGTCAAACTCGATAAAGAAGTCTTTATGGCAGCCGCTGTAGATGCGGCTGCAACCACTTCCGTTGATTCCAACTTTTTGCTTTCTTCTTCCTCTTCCTCCTTAACTTCTTCCTCCTCTGGTAAAAGTTTTTCCAAAGGTGTTGTCACATCATCGTTAACTACTTTCAGTTTAGCTGCCAATGTTTGTGCAGCAGCCACCGCCTTGGCCAGTTCTGTTGTACGTTGTTTTTCCAATATTTCTCGTCGTTTTTTGGCAATAATTTCTTCTTGTTTACTCATTTGAGCAAAACGATCTGTCCGTGAGGAATTACGTTGGGCCATAGTGTACTTTTTTTTTTTGTTTGTAATGTTACTTTAGGAGCTGCTTATGTATTTTTAGTTATAAGATATAAAAAAAAATGTCTATATGTCGTCTAATACCCTCGTTGGGTGCTTCTAATAGCTGGTTTTATTTAATGAAGTATTTTATTATGGATTCTTATTGAAATTCATGTTTTCCATTAAGTTTGTAATTGTTTTAAAAAAGTTTCTATTTGTAAAATTAAATTTATTTTCTTTTATCACTTTTTAAAATAATTATTAACTTTTTTCCTGTTTTATAATTTTCACTGCAACCACTGTTGCCAAATTAGCTCTTTTACAATCAGTTGCAGCGATTTTTTAAACGACTTTAGCGGTGTAAAGTAACACGCAGAAAAAAACTGGTTGAATATTTTCGAAGTGCTTAGTAGGTATACAACTACATAAGTTTCAAGTTAGTTTTACAAAGTTCTAGTAAAATATTTACAAAGTTTTGTAAAATATATGCAAGCCGAGTAAAATATGTGTAAAAAAATTCATATATTTTACAAGAAATTTGTAAAACAAACTTGATAATATTTCCCCAGTTTTTTTCTGCGTGTACACACAAAACAAATCTAGGGGAACGTTTATACTGTTCAGACTAGATAGCAAAACACGTATTCGACCAAATCGAGTGGAAAAGAATAAAGAACTGTTGGAATAGAATAAAGAGCATAAATACGTGTTTTGCAAAACACGTGTTCTGCTATATAAAAAAATTATAATATTACCAAGTACAGTACGACCTTTACACCAATAACTATTTGAAGGAAAGTTTGACAATCAACTTGGGAAAATGATTTAAAGAAATATATAATGACATTTAACTACAGAATCTTGGTAACTCTTCCTGTTTTTATTTTATGATATGCAAGCAAACCATATTTATAATAGTTCTACTTTCACACAAAAAAAAAAACGTTGCCAAATAATTAGGAGCATTTCAACTAATAAAGTTTATTCGCAAAAACTTTTCCACAACATATGGCATAACTTTTTTGTCGTAATGGCAAGGGTTGTCTTTCCTAAAAAGAGTAGAGTACAAAATATAGATATGTTTAGGCAAAACGAGTGAAATACAATAACTACTTTTGTAATAGAATAAAGAGCTAAAATACGTATTTGAAGCATCGCATACACTTGCAACATTATCGCACAAATTTTCCTTTTTGTTCTTGATTCTATTACCATCTGTGGTAATAGATTAAAGATCAAAATCGGTAAATTGCGCAATAATGTACCTTTAGAAAACACGTGATTATCATTTAGGTGAGATGGAAGAAAAGGACCATCAAATTTTATAATCGTAGTAGAGGTTTTGATACCTAATATGGTGTTCTCACCTAATTGTTAAACACTTGATTTGCCAAAACGAGTTTAAAAGAATAAAGCACATTTGTAATAGAATACTAGCTTTAATACGTGAACGCCACATAAAATAAATGACATAATTTATTATCGTTGTCTGGAAAATCCGCATAACTTATTTAAAATCATGGTTTGACAGGTAATACCACTAAAATACCGTTATCGATTCAAACCCCTTTCAACTATCTTTATCCCTAAAATACCGTTACCGTAATAATTGTAAAATACCGTTACCGATATAACTGAAATACCGATATCTTTAAAATATCGTTACCGAAATAACTAAAACACCGTTATTGCTAAAGTACCGTTACCGAAATAAATGAAATAGCGTTACCCTTAAAATACCGTTACCGAAATAATCTTAAAAAGGGTTTTGCTTAAAACCACAATACCTTTATTTTTTTTTATTAATTTAAGTCGTATTGCTAACTTTTATAACGTTACATGATATATAATTAAAAAATAATATAAATAATTAAAATAATTGTTCGTATGTAAAATAACGTTAGCCTTTTAATACCGTTACTGAAATAACTGAAAACCCGTTATCCTTAAAATGTCGTTACCGAAATAACTAAAATACCGCTACCGCTAAAATGCCTATACCGAAATAACTTAAATGCCGTTATCGCTAAAAAAAACGTTACCGAAATAACTGAAATATCGTTACCCTTAAATACCGTTACGGAAATGAAAGAAAATACCGTTACCCTTACAGATACCCGCATCGAATCGATTACCAACCATGTTTAAAATTTTTTTATGTAAATGATTTTTTTTAGATAAACGTTTTCATCATTTTTTTAAAATTTTGTAAACGATTTCAGATACAATATTACGGGCTAGAAATCATAAAATTAAGAAGATCGATTTGTACACTAAAAGTTCTATAACTGCCACCTCATTTAAATGTAGGTATGCTTTAATTTTTCGTTTTTAACTGAATTTTATAAGCACATATTTTCCTTTTTTTTTTTGTAGCATGAAATTCGCTGCCCTAATAATAATATTGTTTCATGATACATTGAATAAATTTTCAGGCACATCCAATCTTAAAAAATTATTATATTATACTAATAACTAGGGCAACCAAAAATACGCCATAAAAAGTTAAATTCTAGAAAATGTTCGTGTTATCGAAATTTTTCATAATTTTCTCTGTGTATACTAATTATTTCTGTTACACTAAATAAAATACTCTCATTTTTGTTATACTTTTTTATTACCTTTTTCACAATAAATAATTAATAAATATTCGTTTTAGTGTTTAACAAGAACAATAAATATTTCAGTTTAATATTTTTTGTATTATAATTTCGAAAAAGACGTATACGACAGAAATTATATATGAAGGACTTATTGTAAAAACTTGATAAGCCACATTTATTGTTTTATGAATTTTCGCTGTTTTCTAGACATCCATTGATTAATATTTAATAGAAGTCTCGTTTAAACACTTATTGCAAGTACCTAAGTAAAAAAGTCATGCAAAAATCATATTTTCTTCCTTTAAAAGGCAAAAACAAACTAAAAATTAAATGTGGCTTATCAAGTTTTTACAATAAGCCCTTCATATTTAAGTCTTGACAAAGGTTTTAATAATAATTATTAATTAATTCAAAATGACTAGATTTATTGGAAAAGTTTCAATTTGAAAAAAGCTAATAAATTTTAATTGTTAACTATATCCATAAATAGGAATATATACCATATTCGACTCGTCAGAAAAGTATAAAGTTTCTTTGTTTTTCGGATATCAACACTTTTTAAAATGTTTTGGCATCAATAAAAAAAAATGGCGTAATTTTGTTTTAAGTTCCAACTCCTTGCCAGAGCTTTAAATAATGTATTCCCTAATTCCCATCTTTTTGAAATGAATTCAAATTTTAGGAATAAATTCTCTGACCAACTTTAAGGAATTGAATGAATTCCTTTTTTTCAAAAAAAAAAAAAGAATAAATAGCAAAAACAAAAAATTGTGCAATAATATTGCAAGTGTGTTCGGTGCTTTAGCTGAGAAACATAATGCCAAAGCTTTCGCTCTTGGTAATTCAGTTAAAAGTTAAGAATGTCATTACTGAAGCACCGAATACACTTGCAATATTATTGCACAACTTTTCGTATTTGTTCTTTATTCTTTTACCATATGTGGTACCAGACTAAAGAAAAAAATCTGGATACTGCGCAATAATATTGCTTAAGATGCAATATTTTTTTGCTTAACAACTCTTTAATGAGCCACTATATATCGAAATTTTTTCGTACCTCATTTCATTGGGTGTGTTGAAAAAATATATTTTCATTATTGAATCATAATTAAAATGTTACTATTACAAATAGAAAACAACAATTGTTAATAAATGTAAGAGAAGATGAAAAAATGAAATGGTGTGCCGCACTTTCGACATAAGCGACTAGGTCATCTTCAGCCTCATTCTAATCCACCACTCACAAGAAACTGAAGGTTTTGGTCAGGTATATATATCAACCAACCACAGGAAATCGTTGATGTTAATTGATAACCCGAACAAACATTTTTATCATTATTTAAAAAAAAAAAATGATTCCTTAATAAATTGTTAGTGGTTTGCGATATACAGAAAATTGTAGTACAATTATTCTTAAAATATTTAATTAAAAAAATTTTAAAAAAAGTGAGTTTTTCATCCACTCTATTGCCTAAACGGTATACTTTAAAAATTGGGGAAAAAAAAAATTTTTTTGAATATTTTTTTGGCCTAGCAAAGAATGTCGAGTTCAAATTTCAATTTAAATACATCCCTTTTTGTTCTGTAGTAAAAGCGAAATTTAATCAGCGTTTTTAGCCATCGCGCGCATGTGGAAGGTGTTGAAATTAAAAAAAAAAAAAAATAATTACACCATTCATTTGATTGATGCAAAAACCATAAAAACAGTGATGATATCCCAAAATCAGATTTTTGTGACGATCTCTAACAATATATTTTATATATTATATATTTAGGCAATTAAATATCAATAAGTAGTTTCTTATAAATGAATGGCAAAATTAATTAATTCCCAATATATATTTTTCAACTTGAATTCGCTTAAAAAATAAGTACCACTTAAATGCATAAATATGTTTAATTAAAATGTTCTAAGAAAATCTTTTTTTTAAAGAAATTTTAATTGAATTTTGGTATAATTAAACCTTTTAACATATCAAAGCTATTACCATCCGGCTGTACGGTTTCTGTTGAGCCATTAGCTAGTTTAACTTTTAAATAGCCACAATCATCAATACCTATAACTTTAGCTTCCTTTTTAGAGCCATCTTTGTCACAAATTGAAATCGATTGATTGCTTAAATTAAATAAGAGAAATGATTGATTATTATAAATTTTCTTTGTTTTTAATTTATTATTATTATTATTATTATTATTATTATTATTATTATTATTATTATTATTATTATTATTATTATTATTATTATTATTATTATTATTATTATTATTATTATTATTATTATTATTATTATTATTATTATTATTATTATTATTATTATTATTATTATTATTATTATTACCTGTGCAACCATAATTCATGATAAAGTTTATAGAAACTTTCGAATTCACCTTTTTGTACTAGTTCTATTAAACGTTCGATTTCGTTAAACATTAATGCTAAAAATTCTTCATATTTAAGTGATGGCAATTTTTTCTGATTTGCTGAATTATAGTCCCTGATCATATCATTGATACATATTGTAGGTTTACCATTGTCCAAATTGATACCACATCCTATATTTACTATAGCCTTAGTACCAAATAATGTTGTTTTAACAACCAGCCCTCCAATTTTATTCATTCCATTAGCGTAAGTATCATTGGGCCATTTTAAGGCAATATTAAGGACCTGAAAAAAAAAAAATATTTTAAAAAATGTTATTAAAATTCTGGGGATGAAGACTTAGGATACAAGCTAGCCATTTTAAGGAGATTAACGGATGACTACTTTGTACCGACTGTCCGCTAAAACTACACCCAAATAGTATTTTCGTTTTTTTTTTTTAATTTTCGACTGTCAATTTTCATACAAATTTTAAATCGAAAAAATATTGAAAATACTTATTTTGAGTTTCAATGTGAACTTAGCATAAGTTGCTCTCTAAACTGTTGTATCATATGTTAAAGCAAATTTTAAATTTGTCTACTGAATTCTTTCATAATGGTTGCAAATTTTGTACGCCGCCGTTATCTTCATATGGATACTTTTGGGTCTACAAAAAATATTTTTTTTGGTCCCACAACAAATGTAAACGTACATATGGTATCTGCGATAAATTTCGTATAGCGAAAAATATCATTATTTGCAAATTATTGAACTAAATTGTTTTATATACAGGAGATAAAATGGATTTTTTTTTTAATTTAATAAAAAAAAAAAAAAACACTATCGAAGCGGTCAAAAACAACTAACCTTAAATTAATACATAAACCATAAAAACGAGCAACAAAACAGTAAAAACTACTGTTTTCAACAGTTATTTTTTTTGGTGTTTTAAAAATATTTAAAAAAAATATTTTTTTTAATTAAAATAAAAATTTGATTTTCTTACATCCTATTTAAAATGCAAAGTCAAAATTCAAAACGGTATTTCAGCTGTGACCTTTTTATGCTTTGGAGATACAATGACATTTTCTAATTATTATTTGTAAACTATAAACATATCAATAATAACAAATATAAACTAAATGAGAGTTTTTTAAAAATCGACACAATTTTTGAATAACTAACAAAAATTAAACGTTTACTGCTAAATTACTGTTTTGGTAGTTGTTTAATTAAATTCTAAAATAACTACTCGAAACAACTGTTACTGAAATTCAGTATTTTTGGTGTTATTTTTTGAAATAACTGTCTAAATTGGTCGTTTTTCATTTTCTCATAGAAAAATGACTACAATAGCAGTTAAAACAACTACTTCTATTTACTACCCGAATGACCTACATGTAGTTAATGTAAGAATACTTAAACCACGAATTATAAAAATTTTGTTGGCGTTTTATTAAAAAATTTTGAATCAAATAAATTGTTGGTGATTTTCATTACCGTCTTTGGCGAAAACCGGCAAAATAAATCTGATAAACTCTGGTATGTATCAGTTTTTTACGTAAAAACAATAAGCGTTTTTCGAAAAAAACATGTTTGTACTAAAAGTTCTTTAATTGTCACCTGCTTTAAATGTCGTTATGCTTTAATTGTAGCTGAATTTTCAACTATTTATACTGGCTTTTTTGTTTGAGTGTAGGTAAAAAACTGGTTTACTATAGCCAATCTTTAAAGTCGGAATTCATATATATTTTTAAAGGGTGATTCATTGTGGGGTTTGATTTTCAATATGCTTTTTTACAGATCACGCGTGACTCATATCAAACTGCTTTGTCATTTTTGTTTTATATCGTTTGGCAAGTCATCATGGAAAGACTTACACCACAACAGGGTATCCAAATTGTTCAGCTGTATTACGAAAATCAGCGTCCTGTGAGAAATGTTTTTCGTCCGATTCGAGGAACTTACGGTGTGCAAAATCGACCTACTAAAACCACTATTGCCAACATATGATGACACGGCTGATTAGCAAACCGAAGAGTACCAAGAGCTACCATTACATCCATTAAAAACAGCGGTATGGTGTGGTTAATGGAATCATTGGACTATATGCTTCCTGAAGTTCAAGCACATGTTCTCGGTGAGCTCTGGTTTCAACAAGACGGCACTACAAACCATACAGCGCGTGAAACAATGACCTTGTTGAAATATCATTTTAATTATGTTCTTAAACAATTTTGTAATTTAAAATGAATTTGGAAATAAAGAACAATTAACTAACTAACTAACTACAATAAGTCAGCTACGATTGACGCTTTGAAAGTCAACAATACTCTTGTTATTCGCGAGATACCAGTCGCTATGCTCGAACGAGTCGCCCAATATTGGACCTTCCGAATGGACTACCTCAGATGTAGTCATGGCCAACATTTACATAATATCATTTTTAAACAGTAAATGCCATACATTGTTCTCTTAACCGATAATAAAAATTTTAAGTTCACTTTCAAATTTATGTGTTATATTTTATATTATAAATCAAACCTCGCGATGAATCACCCGATATATACCTTCAGATATAAATATATATGTAATTTTAAATATGTTCATATAAAAATAGATATAAGTGTATATATAAATATATATGGAGTTATATATAAATATATATGGACTCAAATATAACTGGATAGACTCAAATTTCAGATATAATTATATATGGTCATATATGATCATATATAACCTTTTTTACACTAGCACTTCAATATTCCCGCAGTTTTTTTCTGCCTGAATGAATTTGAAAAATTTTCAGTTTGAATTCTTTTTGGCCTATATTCTCGTTGATCAATGTTGATTAATTTAATTGATTGAGACACCAAGTTTGGAGTTCAACAATTTTTTGGAATTTTAACTAAAAATTTTCTGGCAACACTGTCTTCAATGTACCCAAATAATATTTGACATATAAAATACAACTCTTGTCTTGCGCCAACCAATTCGTTGTATTTTGCAACAGCCCTGTATAACTATTCGTTAGAACACAAACGACTCGTTACTTTGTGCAAATTGAGGAGAAAATTATAATTTTTTTCTGATGTTAAATTATTTAAATAAAAAAAAAATAATAATAGAAAAAATTAAATAATTAAAAATATATGTAAATATCAAGAAAGAAATATACAAGATATAAAACAAACGAAATTTTTTTAAAGAAATCAATATTAAATAAAAAAAACTGATGATATCGCAGCCGTCTCCTACAAGAAAAAAAAATTGATTCCACAAATTTTTTTATTATAAAAAAAAATTTGCAGTAAAATTGTTTTTGTTGCTTCATACAACAAGGCAAAGATATATATAATGATAAATTTTAACGAAATTTAAAGCAATAAAAAGTTAAGACAAAAAAACCGACAAAATTAGAAAAAAAAATAAAGTTTGTTAAAAAAAAAAACAAAAAAATCCAGTGTAAATGTATGAAAAATTGTATAAATTATATGAATACAATTGGTAGACGAGCTATTACAATACTACTCCCCCTTCCCCTCTAATCAGTTAACGGCTGCCTTAATGCTGCTGCTGCTGCTATAGTTGTATGTTTAAACAAAATCAACAACAAGAAAAAGTATTCAAAACGGCTGAGCCAAAATCTTTGATAAAAAAAATATCAAAGAAATTATTTCACAAGGAATTTTAAATGGAATTTTTAATTTAAATAAAGGTAGATAAATAAATTTTACTATTAATTAAATTTATTTTAATTTTAGATGTTTTAGAAAAGATTTGTTGGTAAGACCATCGAAAAAATCGATATGATATTCATTTCTTAATACTCTTTGTAATCATTATATTTTAGAAATGATAAAATTAACAAAAAGTTAGTACTATTAGTAATAGTAATATGTTTTTAAATAAATTTTGCATTCATGGATGGCAAGCAAAACGATAGGGTTAACGGTTGCATTATTTTAGATTATTTCGGTAGCGACATTTTAACTCTGCTGTCCTGTTTGGGTCAAAATGGACCAGTTTTAAAAAAGAAAGATTTAAAAACTATACTTAAAACCGCTGTTTCCAGTAAGATTCAGTTTTATTATATTTATTTTGTCAAACATTTTAATAATGTAAACATTTATTTGGTTTTCCTCTATAAGCGAATTTTTTTTTGCATACAGTGTCGCGCAAAATAAAAGCAACAAAACATACGTTAATCTTTGATTTTAAATATTTCATCGTTCAAGTCAGTTAGAAAAAAATTTTGATTGGATCTTTTATATTATTAAATAAGATTTTTTATATCTCTATTAAATGGATATTTTATGTTTTTTTTTTTTTATTATTATTAATTAATAGTAACTAGATACTATGGCTTTCATCGCGTTGTAGCGAAAACAGACCAGTGCCTCTGGTGGGAATCGAACCCACGACCCCCGCACTGATAAGCCAGCACGCTACAAACTAGCCTACCGGGGCGCACTATTTTATGTTATTATAGAAGAAATATATTAAAAAAAAGTGCGCCCCGGTAGGCTAGTTGGTAGCGTGCTGGATTATCTGTGCGGGGGTCGTGGGTTCTATTCCCACCAGAGGCACTGGTCTGTTTTCGCTACAACGCGCCGAAGGCTATAGTAGCTAGTGCTCGGTTAGGGTAATAGTATATAATTTGTAAGTATATGATTATTAATTAATAAAAAAAAAATATTAAAAAAAACTGATTTATAAGAATAATAATAAGAAACTAAAAATAACAGATATTTCAGTATTACGACGCCTAATAATACAAATTTTAGATGCCCAGCTTAAAAATTGAAATATAATATGAACACTATGTTTAAAGTCATACAACTTACAATCCACTCAGTGAATTCTGAATAGCCAAAAACTTTAGAATTACTAAAAACTAATAGAAAATGGTATAATAGCAATTTAAAATAAGTATGTTAACACAAATAATTACTAAAGTTACATATATTTTTATTTTCATAAAATTCTAAACATTTTTCATTTTGTTGCTAATGTTTTGCACAGCCTCATTTTGATCAGTTTTTTTTTTTTATATGTTTCCTATATACTCCATTCAATAGTATAAAAGATCCAATCAACATATTTTTTCTAACCTACTTGGGGTATGAAATATTTTAAATCAAAGATTTACATATGTTTTGTTGATTTTCTTTTGCGCGACACTGTACATCTATTAATTTTGGATCATTTTGATCCAATATTATATTTTTATATTTAATTTATAACGAGTTTTGAACCTCCGTATATTTACAAAAACAAAGCAGATCAAATATATTAGCTAGGTTGATAACAGTATTTCCATCTGGCTAAAGATCTCTTTAGAATCCGAAGTTTTAGAAAAGCTTTAACAAAAATCCTATTAATCATCAATTTTGCTCCATTATTGTCTTCTTAGTATTTATTTTTATGGTTTTACAACTAAATTTACTTTGATTTGAAGTTTAATTGATAAGTTTTAATAAATTGTAGTCTTTTCATTTAAATTCATGTCATACAATCATAGAAAAATCACATTTTGAGAGAGCGACTTTTTATAACTTTGATCTCTTAAAAGTTTTAAACTATAAGTTTGAATATATTTTTAGTTAAGTTTTGCTAATAACAATCGATGTGTGTAAAAATTTTCGAAATAGAAAAATAATTTTGCTGAAGAATTCACACCTGTAATCACCATATTTAATATTGTGGTATTCCGTAGGAACGAAAGATGGGAATATAAGTTTCTGGTTATTTTGCCTAGTACTGACGAAAATTTCATCCAAATCCGTTTAGTATTTCAAAAGTTGTGAGGTTTTTTTTAATAAAAACTTGTGGAAAGTTTTTAAAATTATAAGAATTGTTTTATGTTTTTATTTTAGAATCATTTTCACAATGTCCCTTTAGCTACTAACCGGGTCTTTAACTGGCAAATTTGTTGTTGTTTCCCATATAAATTTAAAATTTAACTATTTTCAATTTATAACGAGCTTTCAACCTCCGTATATTTACAAAAATAAAGCAAATCAAACATATTAGCTAGGTTGATACTAGTATTTCGATCTGGCTAAAGATCTCATCAGAACCCGAAGTTTTAGAAAAGTTAGAGCCTCCATAATAGGCAGAACTTTAACAAAAAACCTATTAATAATCAATTTTGCTCCATTCTTGTCTTCTTAGTAATCAAGCACGTGGTTAGGTCTTTTCCTAACAAGCATCATGACGTTACTAAACTTTGAAGACCAAAAATGTTCTATTTATATAAAAAAATTTTTAGTTTGTACTCTGGCTCAAGTAATATTTTTTACAGTTATATTAGTTTTTTGTTTTTATATACATCGAGATTATTTTTATGTTATTTTCAATTTATAACGAGCTTTCAACCTCCGTATATTTACAAAAATAAAGCAAATCAAACATATTAGCTAGGTTGATACTAGTATTTCGATCTGTTTGTTAAATTTTAACTGGACATTTAGTAATTGGGAATTGATGTTGCAATTTGTAATTATAAAACAAAATAACTTACAAACTATTATTATTTAATTATTTTAAAATTTTGTCAATTTGACCCAGATGGGGTATAGTATTTTACAGGATATAAGTATTAAATGGGAAAACGGTATTTCAGTTATTTCGGTTTTTAGTTATTTCGTTAATTATTTTTAGGATAACGATATTTCGTTAACGGAATTTCATTCATTTCTTTGTGTTTACCGGGTAACGGTACTATCGTTTCGGTAATCAATAGTTCAGCTGGGCTTAACAACTGTTGGTCGATTTTTGCAAAATTAAAAATAAAAATTCATAAATTTTTTTTTATTTGCCAAAACTTGTTGAGTTATGGTCGGCTTTAATGAACAGTTCCAGACATGACATATTTTTTTTTTTTTCAGATTAAGAGATGTCTTCTTTATCTATTTCATTATTCAGTTGGGCTTGACAACTCTTGATTGTTTTTTGCCAAATTTTTTTTAAAAAATTTTATATAATTTTTTTTTTATGCCAAATCTAGTTGGGTAATGGTCGTCCCCACTGAACGGGTTAGGGCATGACATTATTTCTTTGAAATTTAGAAATGTCTTCTTTATCGGTCCCAAAGTTCAGTTGGGCTTGACAATTCTTTGTTGATTATTGCCAAATTTTTTCTTACTACCGTTTCGGTAATCAATTGAAAGTCTTTTGCATAAGTAAAAGTATTTAAGCGTTTTGCTTGCCAACACTGGAAATATTTATACATCATCATCACCGCCACATATGTACATTGTGTGCAAAATATTTAACGCTTATCTAAAAACCAAAGGGTTTAACATATACACAGACATTTAAGTGCAGTAAAATTTCACCAACAAAATGACTAAATATTGTCCATGTACATAGTTAAAAATAGTAAAATTTGTAATCTATTGCTTTTCATAGTTAATCCTTGATTTTTTGGTTATAAAGTACATTCTCAATATTGAACGCCTCGTTTTTACTACCAATTATGTTATGACAATGTATTATATTGCAATGTTAGAGTAAAAATTATTTCCCAACAGCAGACCCCTAATAACCAAAGGATAAAATAATTGTTTTTTTTTAATCATTTCAACATTTCAACCAAAATGTTTTCTACGTGCAAGGTAGCATTTTTAAGATATAATTACACAAAGTCGAAATATCCTCTTTGCAAAAAAGATTTTTAAATTTTGACTGAGGGTAAAAAAATTGTTTTGTAATTTTAGCCAAAAGTTGTTATCGGTTGAGAAAAAATACACATCATTAGAAAGGTAAATGAAATATTCTTTTAATACTAAAGCTTTAAAAGTATAAGTTTATAACTTTTTTCGATTTCCCTTTATGGGGGTCAAAATTTTTAGCACATTCTTTTGTGTTTCTCTATTGTTTGTTAAAACAACACATTTTATTGCATTAAAAAGAGTTTGGTTCTTTCTATATAACTTTTTTTTTTTATTAATTGATAAACCAAACAATACAATAAGATCCTCAAAAAAAAATTGCGTGATTTTAAATTGTTTTCTTAACGTTAGGCCCAAATTTTTTTATAGTCACGGGGACATCTTGTATTTTAAATGATATGTATTATTTACAAAAACATATGTTTTTTTAAAAAGAGGCTTTTTAAAAAAATAAGTAAAAATACTAAAAATCCTTAAACTGGCTAAAAATGGTTTAATGAATGGGGGCTATATTATGCCTAACCTAAAAGCTATTTTAAATACCTTTTTAACGATATAAAGGTTGCATTATACGAAAATAATTTTGAATTAAATCGCTAAACAATTATTTAAATTTAAACTCATGCCCTTCAAAAATTTACAAATTGTGATTTTGAACATATTTTACAAAAAAATAGTTGAAAATACGATAAATTTTCAAATCTGGCAGCTATGCATCAATTGAAGAAACAATTATCACTACCAAGGCAGGAATCCCTTATATGTTTCTTAACGAAATTTCTTACTTTTATGCCTTTTATCAAATACCCAAGTTTTATACCTTGCATTAGCCTTTTTGCATTCCCGGAATCCCGGGAATTGTTCTGAGAATCTTTATAATTAAAAATATTAAAATTTTAATATCCCCCATTTTTAATGCAGCAATTAGCGATTTAAACTATTTTTTAAAGTAAAAAATCATTTATTTCTCGATTGGGATTCCGGGAATTTCGAAAAATGTTCCCGCTGGATTTCGCGTTCCCTCATTATTATCTATGCAATTTTTAATTACAAATATTTAAATAAAAACATTTTCAAAAAGTACCTAAATGGTAACAAAGGTTCTGAAATATTTTCGAAAGTGAAAAAGAATCTTAATGAATCTTATATATGTTTTAGGTTGGATATGTTTTAGCTAATTAAAAAATACACCCATTTTTCTTTATTTTCGGATTATTTCATTACATTTTAAAGGAACTGCATTTGGAGGACATAAATTATGTCTAAACGCTTTCAAGAATACTTGTAATTAAATAAAATGTGTTTTAAGTAACAATAAATCTAGCGCTTCATTAATTTGTAGTTGTAATAAGCTAAAAATAATTCATAGTAATGCCAATTTAATTTAATCGACAGAGTGTCTGAACTTCTTCTGTTGTTCACAATCGTTCGGATTTTATGTGACTCCGAATAGCACTTTTTTCCTATATTTCAAATAATTCAAAAAATGTGGACTTTCTGAATAAACAATATGACAGAACACATGAAAAACAACGGAGTTTGTAAATTCAAATCACCACATTTTTAAATTCAAATTTATTTCTAACAAATTTTTAAATTCAAATTTTAATTTCAAAAAAAAAGCTAAAAATAATTCATAGTAATGCCAATTTAATTTAATCGAGAGAGTGTCTGAACTTCTTCTGTTCTTCGCAATCGTTCTGGTTTTATGTGACTTTCCGAATAGCACTTTTTTCCTATATTTCAAATAATTCAAAAAATGTGGCCCTTCTGAATAAGCAACATGACAGAACACAGGAAAAACAACGGAGTTTGTAAATTCAAACCACCTCATTTTTAAATTCAATTTTATTTCTAACAAATTGTTATTTGAAATGCTTTTAAATTGTAGTTTTTCATATAAAAATTCTTTAAAAACAAAAATTCAAAGTTACAAACAAATCAACAATAACCTATTGTTGCTGCCAATTTAAAAAACTTTTTTTTTTGTATTTACAAAACTGCTCTATGTCACTTGTTTAATATTACAAACATAATTTTGTAATTTATTTGTGTGAAGAACAGAATCATTATACCCTCCTGCACAATGGAATGTAAATAAATCTCAGAATTTCATATTTTTTGTAAAAAAAAATGCCTCAGATCTCAGACTGTAATAGCAAAAACATCTTAATAGAAAATTCACAGAAATTTTTTTCTGTTTAACCCTCCGATGAGTGAGAAGGTCCCTAGGGACCTTTTTGCCTTTTCAAACTGAAATTACTCCTACTTCGGCCACTACAACCCCCCCCCCCCCCCCCAAAGTTACTCTGTATTCCGATCAAGCCGATCGGATCATTACTTTAGGAGTTATTGAGGTTTTAGTGAGAATAGTACGCGGACGTGTGAATAGGTCCGTATGGATCTTGTACTGAATTTCACTAATAAATGCATGTTTTTGGGCATCATTATAATTTTTTTATTGTTTCAACACATAATTTACTTGTTCTGAACACAAAGACCTAAACTCAAAGACATTAGGGATGATGATAAAAACAAAAAATTAAAAAAATTGAAAAAATTATTTTTGTATGTAGAATTATTGTTATAAACAATAAAAACAAAAAAAAAAAATAAAAAAAAAAATTTTTTATATGAAAAAAAACATGATTTACAAAAAAGGTCCGTAGGGACCTTTTCACACGGCCGTGAAGTTCAGAACTGTCACTCATCGGAGGGTTAATCGAGATTAATAAAAAAAAAAAAAAATAGATTGATTACTTGCCAATTAGTTTGTACTATGCAAATATTATGGAGTATAAAAACTACAAAAACTGTTTCAGGCAGTTTTAAATTTTAAGCTGCAGATAAAACTCAAGTTATTTTTGCATCGAATTTTTTAAAATAGCAAGTGCGGATTTTACAATTATACTTTATAAACCCAAATATTGTAAAAATAATTTTGTAATGAACAGCAGTTAATATCCAAAAAAAGAATTTACTTCTTCTATATTAAAAGTTAGTCTTTTCTCACATTTAATTAATCAATTCACCTTCTGACTAAATATTTTTGTAATTTTTTTTTTTAAATAGTCCCTGCCAGCAAACAAGCTCAAAAGTGAGTCAGAAATGGTCTCAAAATATCCCAGTAAAAAACGCTGCTTACATGGAAGCAGGTTTGTAAGGCAGTAAGCCCAAAAGAATCTCTTACAAACCTGCTTACATATGCTATGATTCCAGAGACCCTTAATAACTGTTAAAGGTTAATTTTAGTTTAAAAAAATCACAACTAAGAATGTCTTATTACGATGTATGTTGCAAACACATATAGACTCCTAAAGATGCATTCTTAAGAGTTTTTTAAATTTTAAAACAAATATAACATATTTTTTTTTTTTATTTATTAATAATCATATAATTACAAATTATATACTATTACCCTAACCGAGCACTAGCTACTATGGCCTTCGGCGCGTTGTAGCGAAAACAGACCAGTGCATCTGGTGGGAATCGAACCCACGACCCCGCACTGATAAGCCAGCACGCTACCAACTAGCCTACCGGGGCGCACATAAAATAACATTAATTTATTAAGTGTTACAATAAATTAATTGTTATTTTATAAATCCCCTTGAAAACCAACGTTTAAAATCCTTGAAATATTAATGCTGGTCAACAAGAAGATTTTTATTTTTAATCAAAATAACACTTATTTTTTTAACAGTAATTCTAAAAAATCTAAAATAAAATTTATTACTAAGAGTTTTGTTTAAAAAAACATAAATCTACTTTGTGATTTTTTAAAATTAAATTCATAAATGTTAGGGGGTCTCTGTTTTATTCAGTTTCGACTCATAGAATAAGAACTCTCAAAAAGTATCCAAATTTTGCTGGCTGGGATCTTAAAGTTTTTTTTTTTTCGATAGAAACTCCTTTTTAAAGAACAATTCTCGTTTTTAGAAACCTTTAATTTTTTAAATTTGCATTCTGATAAATTTACTTGAAATATTCTCTGAAGGAGTTATAATAATACTAAGGATATGATTCATTGTTATATATTATAAAATCTAACAATATAATTGTTTTATTATTTAAAGCCACACAAATGAAAAACATTTATAAGTTAATACATCTTTTAAATAGCCGTTTTTTTTCTTCTTCTCTTATTTACAGTTAATATTTAAAACCCTTACTAGCATCATGAGTAGTGCTACAACAACACCGACAAAAACAATGATGACAACACCCATCCATCATCCAACAATGCCACAACAACATTCGGCATCAACACATTCAACACCCGTACGTAGTTCAGTACAGTTAAATACACATTCTGTTTCGACATCATCATTGCCAGCCAATGATTTGGATGTTATACAAGATATGATAGACTGTTCAGCAAATCGTTTGGAAGGTTTGCGAACACAATGTGTAACCTCAACCACGTTGACACAACGAGAAATACGCTCGCTCGAAACAAAATTATTGCGTATGTTTTCGGAATTGCTATTAACCAAAGGTAGATTAAATGAACGTTTACCAGCTAGTGGTTTACCACATACCTCTGGCAATGAACTGAGACAATGGTTGCGAGTGGTGGGTCTATGCCAGGAGTCATTAAATGTTTGTTTGACCCGACTTTCAACATTGGAACAAATATTGGAGCTGAGTGACAGAGAGTTGAAAGAACTATTACAAAATAATCCCACTTATCGGGAAGAGGAAGTTAGACGTTTAACAAAAGCTATGCATAATTTACGAAAATGTAAAGATCTTTTAACGAGACCCTATGAAAATAATCTGGAACTACAAAAGAGTATGAGCGATAGACATATGACAACTGAATTAAATCTTACTACAACAAAAGAATCCAAAGAACAAATGATTGAACAACTATTTTGGGATTCATGGGATAGGCCACATCGTGGTAGTGTGGGTAATATAGGCATAACAGCATCACCACGTTCACATCGTAATATTATGAAACAAGCTAAACAACACCAGCAACAGCAAGCCAATAGACAATCTCCCTCAAATGATTCACAAAGCTATAAATCATCATCATCTACGACAGTTATGAATTCTGGAGAGGATATAACAAATATGACATTGACTTTAACACCCTCACCACCACACTCACCGTTTACACCCACATCGACTTCTACTAGTTTTAGTCAAATGGGCAGTTTAAATGGCACACCACAGAAAGGAAAAATTTGCGGAACCCCGCCACCAATGAAAAAACATTTTACAGCTTTAAATAATGCGCAACCATTAACGCCGACCCATCAGGCGTATGGCAGTGGTGTTAGTGGAGGATATTCACATCAACAACAACAACAACAAGATCATATACCCATACCTCTATCAAAATCCAAATCAAATGAATCACAATTTCAAGATACTTCTTTATCGTCTTTTTCAACTGTCATTAGTTCGCCCTCTTCTATGGCCAATAATACATATAAAACATCTGCTGGTGGAGGTATTACTAGGTCCCGTCTTAATACTGATCCTAGTCCTGATAGTTCGGATAACCAAATGGAATCCTCCAACAATAGTAGTAATAACAACAGTCTGCAAGTACCCTTATCGCCCTGTACTCCCATTGTTAATTTGAGCATGAGCCATAACATAGCTCATCGTTTTACTACTCTGGTTAAAATGGCCACTTGCGATTTGTGTCAGAAACCCATGTTTATCGGACGCAAATGTAAGGAATGTAAATATAGATGCCACAAAGTTTGCGAGCCGGATGTACCAAATTCATGTTGTTTACCACCAGAATTTATAGATGAATTTAAGCAGGCCATAAAAGATCAAGTGGCTGCAAACTATCATTCACAGCTTACTCACACGCCTCCCAACTTAAATAATCAATCGCCCCAACAAAGTCACGGTACTTTGGGTAAGGTACGCAAAGGTCTACCTACGGGTAGACATCAAAAGCATGGTTCCAATGCTAGTTCTACCATAGGTGTGCACGCTGATAGCAGTTCGCCGGGTTCGAGTTGTAACAGTTCTAGTCCTTCAAGTCCCGCATTATTGATATTACAACATCATCATTCGTCATGCGATATGCACGGTGCAACAAATCTTATGAGTTCTTCGGCTGGTGGTTCCAGCACCTCATCCAATATGTTGTCTACTCCCTCGTCTCACAAGAATGCAAGTCAATTTAATTTTCCTGACGTTACTATCACTTCAAATTGTAATAATCCTTCGGGAGCTACCACTGAAACTATATTGTCAGCTCAAAATGTTAATAACACATCTCCAAATCATGAATTTACCACGGATTCACAAAAAGCGCGTAACCAGAGTAATGAAGCTTTGATATCCTCAAACAATGCAAATACTCAGCAAAATTCAAACACTACTAGCAATAGCATTAATGCGTCGATTAATTCGAACAATTTTACTTCATCTACATCTTCGACGCTCACCAACAACTCGACGAATAGCGTGGTAAATGCTGGCCCTGCTACATTTTTTCAACGGAAACTTAGTTCGGCTGGTGTAGATAAACGGGGTAATTTTACTGAACTTTCCGATACACACAAATCAAATGATAGTGACAAAACTGTTTCTCTTTCGGGCAGTACTTCTGCTTCTACTGATTCAGATCGTACTCCCGTAAGACTGGACTCTACGGAAGATGGTGATTCTGGTAATTGGCCTAGACAAAATTCATTGTCACTTAAGGAATGGGATATACCTTATGGTGATTTGCAAATGTTGGAAAAAATTGGTCAAGGACGTTTTGGTACTGTTCATCGTGCTCTGTGGCATGGTTCGGTGGCTGTTAAACTACTCAAAGAAGATTATTTAGATGACGAACATATGCTGGAGGCCTTTAAGGTAGAAGTGGCCAACTTTAAAAAGACTCGTCATGAAAATTTGGTTCTATTTATGGGTGCTTGCATGAATCCTCCCTATTTGGCCATTGTAACTTCCCTATGTAAGGGCAATACTTTATATACTCATATCCATGCGAGGAAGGAGAAATTTGTTATTAACAAAACTACATTGATAGCTCAACAAATTACCCAGGGTATGGGTTATTTGCATGCTCGCGGTATTATTCATAAAGATTTAAGGACAAAAAATATATTCCTGGAAAATGGCAAAGTTATTATAACCGATTTTGGTTTGTTTAGTTCTACAAAACTTCTCTACTGTGATAAAGGTTTGGGTGTACCCACTGGTTGGTTATGCTATTTGGCGCCGGAATTAATGCGATGTCTAATGCCACACAAGCCATCCGATGAGATTTTACCCTTTTCCGCTGCTTCAGATGTTTATTCATTTGGCACTGTTTGGTATGAACTATTATGTGGTGAGTTTCCCTTTAAGTCCCAGCCCCCCGAATCAATAATATGGCAAGTTGGTAGAGGCATGAAACAAACCTTGGCTAATTTACAAACATCTCGTGACGTTAAGGATATATTAATGTTGTGTTGGCATTATGCTGCCGAAGATAATAGTAGGCCCGATTTCCCAAAATTACTAACATTATTTGAGAGACTACCTAAGAAACGTTTGGCTCGTTCACCCTCACATCCGGTTCAGTTATCGAGATCAGCGGAAGCCATATTTTAAATATACCACATTATAAGAATGCTATTTTCCAATAAATGTATATAAGTAATACAAATAAAAATTAAATATTAAAGGAGTTTTGTTTCAAAAAGCATTCCTTTTCACACAAAAATCATAAAATTATCGTAGTTTTTTAGTAAAGAAAGCACACTGATTGTAAATATTGAGATGAAAAAGTAATAATTATATAAAATTATGCTATAAGTTTAAAAAACAAAAATTTAATTTTAAGTAAAAAGACAAAAAACCTCTAAAGAACAAACAACTATTCTATTTACATTGCAAATAATGTAAGCTAAAAATAACAAAAATTATAATAAATAAAAATATGACATTACACAAAACCATACAAAAAAAAGGGGGTCTTTCAATGAATTTGGGTTTTTATTTTTTCAGCTGTAAATCTGAAAATGGACAAGCAGGAAATAAGGAGTTTAGGTATAAATCATGGACATACCAAATAGAGTTGTCAAATATTCTACCCATTTGAAAACCCCGTTTTCGAATACTTAAAAACCCCGCACTTTTTAAAACCCGGTTTTCGGTTTTTTGAAATCTCTTTGTCTAATATCTGATTTTTTATTTACAAATTTTAAAGAAATACTAAAAATTTAAATGTTGACATATAAAACTAAACAGATATCTTTTATAGACTTCAAAAATCTTTTATAGACTTCAAAGTTATTATCAGAGAAGACAAAAAAAGCAAAATTTTAGGGTTATAACTTTTGACTTTTTTTTTGCAAATATCAAATTGTGCCTATCCTACCAGCGTTGGATATCATACTGCATCTGTCCCCAATTGAACATTATGTGAGGAGTGTGGCTGCTAGGAACTTATTTAGGCTCTACGAGTCTGCGCTGGTAAGACCTAGGAGGGATGATCACACAAAAATTCTGTACGAAGTAGGACTGCTTGATCAGGGTAGTATTCTCGAGGGAATATCGGATCATATGATCTTGACCTTAGACTTCGGTGGAACAGCTCCGGTGGACTTCCCGATCAGGGAAGTCTGGCGTGGATCCAAGGTGCTGTTCGAGGGGTGGGCAGTATTCACGGACGGGTCCAAAATGGACATGGGCACGGGTGCCGGTGTTTTTATTGCTGACACTGACGTGAAAAGGTCATACAGACTCCCAGATGAGTGCTGTGTCTTCCAAGCTGAGATCCTAGCGATCTGGAGGGCGACGGAAGTGATACTGGGTCACATCGTTGGGGATCTAGGGTGACACTTTATGTCGATAGTCAGGCAGCGCTCAGAGCACTGACAAACTACACGGTGCGCTCGCGCCTGGTCGCACGATGTAGGTGTGCTCTGAGGGAGCTCATGGAGGCATTCACAGTGAGGCTGTGTTGGGTACCCGGACACTGCAAGGTGGATGGCAATGAGTTGGCGGACGAACTTGCGAGGGAGGGTTCGAATCTGGACTTGGCGGTAAGGGACGAGGGAGTAAAGCCCCCCTATGTAACTACTTTGAGGTTATACGGAAGGGATTCCGCGAAACCGTTAACCAGTCATGGAGGGACAGAATGGATTGCAGGGTGTCTAGGGCGTTATGGCCCGCATTGGACGCAGGGGCAACCAAGGTTCTTTTGGGACTGGACAGGGAGGGTCTCAGGACCCTTACGGGGTTCCTGACCGGTCATTGTTCTGTCAGGGCTTTCACAAGCAGATGGGACAGGGACATACCGGATTTTTGCAGGTTGTGCGAGGACGTTGAGGAACTGGAGACAGTTGAGCATATAATGTGCCACTGTCCTAGGTTGCAGGGTCTCAGACAGAAATGGCTAGGAGATAGATTTCATGACGAACTTGGGTGTGTCGCTGGATGCAATCCAGTAGGTTTGCTGAGATTTGTCAGGGAGATAGGACGGCTGTTTCTAGCAAGGGGACGATAGGAGCTGGTTTCTGGGGAGTATATATTCTTTCTATCTTTCTTTATATCTATCTTTCAATCTATCTTGCTGTCTATTTCTATTCTTTCTTAATATTTTTTCACTGAAGGGATTCACAATGGACCGTATTGGTATCCGAGTGGAGATGTGCCCTTGGGCACATAACCCTTCCTAACCTTACCTACCAGTAAAGTCCATAAAAACTATTAATGCATTTTTGTAAAAAAACATAACTTTTATTTTGTTCGAAAACAAAAAATAACTTAATTTTTATCGAAAAAAATATCGTCCATTTGCTGCAATAACGTCATAACTCAAAAATTTTGATTTTATAGAAAACGAGTTTAAAGTTTTCAATTTAGTCCCAGCTTGAAGAAAAAATAACGACATCATTTCTTCTGAAGAGGTGAGTATACAAGTTATCAATACGACTTTTTTACACAATATGATGCGTGATATAACGAATTATTGCTTGTCAATAATTCAAAAATCGTGTTTTTTGAGTTATGACATTCTTGCAGCAAATATGTCAAAAAATATTAATGCAATTAAAAAAAAAATAAAAAAAATATGTCAAAAATTAACTTTGTTTCATGTTTACTTTTTCGGGCACCTCTCAAAAAAAAAGTAAGTGACCACCCCCTCTAGAATTGAAAAATATTTTTTTTCTATTATGGGTTAAGTAAGACCCACTGAAAACCGTTACACCTGGTAAAATATAAGTGTGGGTGAAACGAAATTTTCTCACGATTACAGAAATGTATTTTATTTTTAGATCCATAAAATGTGGCTCCCTGCAGATCCGTTTAAGACCCCCCAAAATAGCAAATTAACTCCTAACCATAAAGTTTGGGTACTCAAAAAAAAACGTAAATTTCCTCAAGAATTTAATTATAAAAATTTTCGACTGCGGGGCTAGGTGTTATAATTGGAAAAATAACACTACAAATTACTTGTTACTTAATTTTAACCTATATCAAAGCTTAAAGTCCAAAAAAAATTTAAATTTGTTTAAAAAAAATCGAGCGATTTTTTAAAAGTCATTTGATATAATCAAAATGTTGTGGCAGGCGAGGTGATGATGAATAAAACATCCATAGGGATTACATTTTGTAATATCACCTCCACACAATTCCTATGCGTTATGTTATGAAAAAGTCATTAAGTTTACAGTTAATTTTACAAAAAAAATGTCAAAAAGTCGCTCATCTGAGTACCGTTTTTAGATTGTTTTTACCCATTTTTACATCTAAAATATAATTTAAATGGGTCCAGAGGCCACATATCATGGGTCATGAAATAAAATAAATTTTTGAAATCCTGAGATTAGATCAGAAGGCACTATGCACCGCGACCAATGTAGGTCTTTTGTGCTGCCTAAAGTTACCTACAGATTCAAGCTACCTATAAAGCCAATTATCCTATTAGGCAAAATGTTCGCGATGTCGGAAGGCGAAATGAAGCGATCACCTAGAAACCTTAGTCTCCTATAACAAAGCCTGGGACATTCGCAGAGAACATGCTCCGAGGTCTCAGACACCATCTCGCAAAACCTACACATATCCGTGTCCGATTGACCCTTCTTGTGCAGATGGTATCTGAGATTACAGTGTCCAGTTAAGTACGACGCCAGGGTCCTCAAACGCCCCTTTTCAAGCGACAAGAGTCGCCTCGACCCCCTACTGGAAAAAGTGATCAATCTTTTAGCCTGGCGCTGACCAGGAGAGTTTTCCCAGTAACCAGAGAATTCAGACTCTCTCCATGCCCTGAGCCTTTCCCTAACATACCCCGCAGGTATTCCACAGAATGGTTCAGGACCAATAAAGGGCTTTCGGGCCCCGCGGTTGGCAAGAAAATCATGCCCCTCATGACCCCTACCGAGCCTATTGAGAGTCTGAATGCATTCCATGACCAACCCGGACGACACCTTATAAGCCATTAAGGCCCTCAGTGCAGCCTGACTGTCAGAAAGAATGTAGATGCGAGATCTGCGAGTTCCACTTCGCAGGCATTCCCCTGCACAGATGGCCCAAATCTCCGCCTGAAAAAAAATCCTGAGAAAATTTCCTTTCACTTGTGTTCCCTCATTAGTATGTTACTAGGCATACCGATTTTTAGGGCATTTGGGGCACGGCCCCCTTGACTTTACTCTAAAAAGAAAAAAATAATTTTTAATTTTTTTTTGAATGTTGCCCGAAAAAGGAAACTTTTGAAATGACTTTTATATTTGATGAAAAAAAAACCCAAATTTTGAAAAGCAGAGCATTTATTGAAAGACTTCCGTACGAGGATCAATATCACACATTAACATAATTATTTAATTATTTCTTAATTATTAGCTAAAAATTGACAACCAAGGATTAATGAGTTTGGGTATCAATCATGGCCGTAGTGACTGATTTTCACTACGTATTACTAAGTTCATAAATTTCCGTTTTTTTTTTAAGTTTTCGATTTAAAATTTATATGGAATTTAAATAACTTAAATAACTTATATCTTAATCTTTCTAAATGTGTTCGCTCATGTTTCATTAAGCAAATCTCTGAATCCTATTATATCAAATTTCAATATTAACAACCAAAACTTGAAAACTGTTAAGTCTACACTTGATCTTGGCGTGGTTTTCGACTCGCCGTTTTCTTTTGTACCCAATGTGGATTATATTATCCCTAAAGCTTATAAAATGTTGGCATTTTTAAAAAGAAATTCTTCTGATTTTTCTGATCCTAATTTATACCTCGTTTGTTAGATCAAAGTTAGAGTATGCTGCAGTTATTTGGCATCCCTATAACAATACTCAAGTCACTCGCGTTGAGAGAGTAAAAAGAATTTTCATTAAATTCGCTTTAAGGTCACTTATCTTTTTTTAAATTGTGATATATTAAGCTAAGTTTATTTATAGTTATGAAACACTAATTGATTTTGTTATTACTTTTTAAATAGTAAAATAAAAAATAAATGAATTGTTTCTTTGTTAAATATTATTAATTTTACATTGGTTTTACATTTATGCCGGTTAAACTCTTCTACTTTTTATAACTTACGAAATTTAGAGAAGTTAATGTGTAATTATAGTTTTGCAACGCAGAGTATAAAATAATACAAAACAACTATTATGATAGTTGTGAAAGGCGTGGTAGAGAAGAATGAACGTATTTTCTAAAAATCATAACCACATTGTTTAAAAAAACACCTAAATAAAAGCGCTGTGTTATTGTAACAGTTGTTTGAAACAGTTATTTTAGTGATTTAACAGACAATTACCAAGTTAATTTGTGTTAGTTATTTAAAATTTCGTCGAGTTTTTGTTCTAAAACTATGTCAGCTGTTTTTGTAAATATTTGTCATTTATTTTTAATACATTTTTAGTTGTTTTTACTGCATTTGTTTGTTGTTTTTAAAAGGTTAAAAATAACTAAACTTTTAGTTATTTTAACGGTAATTACTAGGCCAACCATAAATAAGCTATAGCTTGTTTTTACTTTGAAAGGATGGAACTTTTATACTATAGCCACTTTTTGGCTTTTTTCTTTAAAAGTTAAGACTATTTTAGCTTTTTTCTATTAAAATAACAGTTTTTTTTTAATGGATGTTTGAAATTTAATGATACATTACCCAGTTAAAAATTTTCGTGTTTTTAGAAGCAGGATATAACAAATGCGCTGATGTATGTGCTTACTATGGCATAATACTGAGAAGCAGCAAAATAAACGAATAGTTTTCGTATAAAAATAATCAAACAAAAATTTTGAGCTTACTGTACTCCCTAACCAGGATGCAGGTTGTAAGCAGCTTACCCTAATCCCTTATAAGGATGCAGGTTGTAATGCAAAAAGTTTCATATCGTGGATTATACACGATTTGTAAAAATTTTCCCTAGTGATTTCCGATTCGGTTTGGTATTTTCGAGTATGTAATAAAAAATAATAAGTCATTTAACTGTTTCTGAAGAGCTAGCACGTGAAGCGGTAAAAAATTAAAATGATTATATTATATGTCAAAAATTTTAACAAGAAAAAATTAATATTTGTAGAATTTTATGTAAAATAAATTATGTATATTCATATTATTACTTTTAATCGTAATAGTCTAGACATGAAAAATGATTTTACTGAAAGCCATGAAATCACAGCTTGTTGTAAGCGCTAAAATCCGCGCTTATTTTGAACAAAAGCAATGCTTCCCAGTTGGAATTCGCCATATAAAAATCATAGCATATGTAAGCAGGTTTGTAAGGGATTCTTTTGGGCTTACTCCCTTACAAAGCTGTTTGCATGTAAGCAGCGTTTTTTACTGGGTTATGTTGTTGCCTATGGAGAAAAATACAATTGGCACAGAGTGGGTAAAGCGTCGGCGACGGTCGGTTATGCGTTAACAGAACGTGGGATTAACAATCTTAACAATACCCAGGCAGAAACATACTATCGGCACAGCGTTGGCAAAGCTTCGGCCACGGTCGATTATGGGTTGGTAGAACATGGGATTAACCATCTTGACATCATTGTTCTGTTTCCCGATTGATAGCAGTGGCCAGTGGTTTAAACGAACTTGCCACCGTTGCCATAACGTTGGTAATTCAAAAAAGTTGGTGCTTTTAAAATAGCTTAAATTAAATTAATTTTGAGAAATATGTCTAATAAAACATATTTAAAAAGCAGCAACACAGTTCGGTCTTAGTCTTATATGTACATCACATTTAAATATGTGAAATATAATAAAATAAAAATGAAAAGAAAAAGAAATACGGCAATGAATTTTATTCAAAAAATAATGCAATTTAGCGACGAAAAGTTTAAGGAAAATAACATCAATATAATAAGATTTTTGTAATTAACAATTTACTAGATATAACACTTAACAATAAACATAAAGAAAAAGATAAACAAGAAAAAGAAACCAATTGTTACAGTGTACCTTACATACCGAAATTAACGGAGAGCAGAACTCTAAAAAAAACAGATCAACAATGACAAAATTACAATTGCCCACAAATCAAATCAAACACTTAGGCATCTGTTCACAAGCAAAAAATCAAAAATTGACAAATTAAAAACTAATAATGTAGTATATCAGATCACATGTAGCAGCAATGAAAATGAACAGTGCAACAAGGTATACATATATTGGAATTACAAAAAGAATGTTAGGTGTAAGAATTGCAGAACATGAATCCGATGTAAACAAAAACAATGAAAGCACAGCTTTATCTCAACATATAAAAGAGAGTAAACATAACGCAAATTTTAATAGTGTAAGAATATTAGATAGGGAAAAAAATGAGCAAAAGCGCTATACGATAGAGAGTCTTCGAATTCAACAAAAAATACGAACAACATTAAACACAAAAGAAGATCAGGATAATATTAAGCTGCAATACTCTATAGCATTAGTATAATACAAACATTCTGTGATACTAGTCGTTAGGTTAAACTGTGATTTATTTAAGTTGTTATTATTTATTAAATTTATTTAATTTTGTGTCGTGATGTCCAGTTTTTATTTAAATTTAAGGAATACTTGACAATGTTAATAAAATCGTAAGTTAATCTGTGATACTAGTATTTAAGTTTATAATATTAAATTAATGTGATGTTGTTGTATATTTTTGTTGCTAAAAATTAATAAAGTTCACACTCCAAAAGAAGTTGAAATACCGTCAACGAAACGTCGAGTGAAAAGGATGTAATAATTTGAGTTTTATTTTCATCTTAATATTTAATTGACCATAATTAGCCCGTAAAAATAAAATCTAAAAAATGATTCTTATTGGTTGTAATATTGGTGAACACAATATTGGCAAAGAACTTTGCGGGTGGTACTGGAAAACACTTGCTTTGTAAACAAAAAAGAGTTTTCCTAGTACAATATTAGCTGTGAATATGGCAATTTTTAACACGGTGTGTGTTACAAAAACAGCAGTGGCTTGGCAGTACTATTTGTTTGGTACGGTTACAAACAAAATATCGCTTTTCTAGTACAATATTAGTTGTACCTTAGGTAATTTTAAACACGGTGGGTTTTACAAAAATAGCTGCGGTTTGCCAGTACTATTTTTTGTGAACAGTTGACAATTTCTACCTGGGTGGTTTATCAAAAAATATTTTGTTTGACTGACGAACAATAACAATATAAAGTTATAAAATTCAACGGTAAATTTAACGGCTTATTTTTATATTTAAACGGCTTATTTTACTATTTTTTGAGCTTTTTTTAAGCGCTTAAAACATTGTTTTTAGAGCTGTCTTTTGGTTGCCCTAGATATTACCAATATGTTGGTGGGCTATTATTGCGCCTTTGTTTTACTGACAAAGTAGCAACGATTTAAAAAAAAAATTACGAAATTTAAAGGTTTATTTTTTAAATTTAACGGCTTGACTATATTTTTACGGCTTATTTTACTTTACTGGGTTTCGAGCTTTGTTTAGCGGTTAAACATTCCCAGCCAGAAAAATACGAACGGCAAAGCATTGGCCCAGTGCTTTCAACGCACTGGCAATGAGCGCTTTGCCAGTACCAAAACCATAATTTTAAAACGTTGGCAAAGCATCGGTAGAACAACCAATAAAGTGCTTTTTTAATAATATAATAAGTGCTTTGCCAACCCCAAAATGATAACACCGGGCAGGGCTTGGCCGTTTCTTTTTTAAAACGTTGGCAAAGCACTGGCAATAAGCGCTTTGCCAGAACCAAACCAAAAACGACCAATAAAGTCTTACTTAGTAATTCACTTCAGTAAAGAGTTGTATTATTTCTTATTGATTGATTTTGGTAATTTGAACAGAAATAACAATAAGCTTGCTTTAGCTAAGTTAATTACAAAATAACTGAATATTATTTTTATCAAATTACTTTTGTGATAAGTTAGCACGATTTTTTACTACAATTTTACTAAAGAAAGAAATTTGAAAATAAATTTCTTAAGTAAAATTTTAGTACAAAAACTATACTTTGTGCTGACTATAATAGGAGACCTTAATATTCTTAACTTCAAATCATAAATTGTAATTTAGTTTTGAATTTTTCCACTCTTGTTGTGACCAAGGGATGTGCCACTGTTTTTATTAAGTTAACGGTTGTAGAATTTGTAAATAAGTACTGGCAATGCACTTTTTGCCAATGTTGGGAAAGCGTTCTAAATCAGTACTGTGCCAGTGCTTTTTATTTTTACGGTTGTAAATTTTGTAAATCAAGTACTGGCAAAGCACTTTTTAAGAACGTTGGCAGAGCATTTTAAGCCAGAGCTTTGTCAGTGCTTTTATTATTTTTACTGTTGTAAATTTTGTTAATTAAGCACTGGCAAAGCACTTTTAACTAACGTTGGCAGAGCGTTGTAAATCAGTGCTTTGCCAGCACTATATTTGTTGTATCATTGGCAAATAGTGCTCTGCCAGTGCTTGATTTTTCAGACCATTGGCTATTTCTGGCTGGGTTGTTTTAGATCAGTTTTTTTTTGTTGCCCTAGTCGCATTTTTACTGACAAACTTTTTTTAAGTGAATATATATCAAAGATTGGACTTTATAAATTACGACTAAACTTGTCATAGCGCTCTTTTTCTTCGATTTTTAACACTCCCATTCAAAAATTTATATTTTTTTATAAAGTATATTTTAACTTACGTGATACAATTCATGAGCTTTTAAGCAATTGACCATAGCTACTCCCACAATATGTTGAATTAAAGGCAAACGTTGACCCAATGGCGTATCCATCGATATATGTAATTGAATCGAAAACATAGCACAACCCAAAGGACTTAACCACTAAAAAAAAAATTATATATAATAAATTCCTAATAAATAATGTATAGAACAAATATAAACAAACCTGATTGCTACTACGACCCACACCGGCAGTTTGTTGCCGTGGTACTACTGCAATACCATTAGTTAATTCCAAATCGGTAATAACATGCTGAGAACTATTGACAATGGGTGCATATATAACCAAACGACCCACATATTTAGTCTTAAGATTCTAGAAATTAAAAAAAAAAAAACGATTTTGAAATAACACAAAATAATTATAAATATTAAAGAATCAAATTTACATCAAAATAGTCCACAGTAGAGAAATCTTCGGGACAGGAATGTATTAGAATGGGTAGTACATTAGAATTTGGTTTTGGCGGTTTATCATCTTTACCACAGAACTTCATAGTCAAGTTGGGTGTTGTAACAATATTATCCGCATCAACATACGGCTTAATTTTTTCCAATAATTCAAACTTGGCCTAAAGATTAATGTATAAATATTAAAAGCGGCATGTTTTATAGAATATTAAAAGTAGTAAAGAAATTACCTCATGTCTACCCAAAAAGTAAGCATTTTTAAAATGACATTTAGGACCTGAACCATTTAAAGGTTTACTAGCTTGAACACTTAAACTTAAATGATTTTTTAGTAAATCAGCAAATATTTCATGACGTATAGCATCATTTTGTTTAAGTATAGAAAACTTTATTTCATCTGATTCAAATTCATTAGGATTTATTTCCAAGTGGACCTTTAAAAAAATAATAAAAAAAAATGGAGTAAGTTATTTAAAAAACATCTTAAATTATATTTATAAAAAAAAAACATGATTTTTATTTAAAATTGTGTTTCAGAATTGCCAATGGTTTTTAATATAACAATCATTTTATTTGATAATTATTATTTTTGAATATATGAATATTATTTAAAAATTGTCTTATCTGTATGTTATTCGAAAGTTATTAAGACCCGCTAACTTATCAATAAATAAACAATGGTTATAATTTGTATACCCAGCCAGCAAAATTTGGATACTTTTGTAAGAGTTCCTAATCTATGAGTCAAAAATGAATCAAATAATACACATATTTTTAAAAGTTTTACCATCAAAAATTACTAATTTTTTTGATGAAAATATGAGTCTTCCAAAAAGAATCATAAACGACACAAATATTTAAAGAAAATGATTAAATCCAATAAAATGGTTCAGAACTAACTCAGAAATGTAATTGAAAATAAATATTTTGTGAACAATTCAAATAATGCTTCAAACAAGATTGATTTTTAAGCCTATCGATTTTTTTAATATTTTTTCTAAGTCATTTTTATATCAAAAAGAACGGCTCTTTTGGATGAAACAATTTCATATACAAATTTTAAATCTTAGTAATATATTTTGAGCCCATTTCTGATTCATTTTGGAACTTGTTTGCTGGCAGGTAGAATTAACAATTTTTAAGGCTATGATTATTCTTTTTAAGTTACCCGATTTAAATAACATAAATTTGTAATCCTAAAAATCATTTTGCAACTAATTTTCTACACAATGTAATAAAACTATTAATGTACTACTTTTACTACAGCAGGAAAAATTCCATATAAAATGTGAACAATACTCTCTAATTGTAGTAAAAATTTAAAAATTTTTAAATTAAATATATAAATTTAGAAAATTTTCAACATAATATTTAAACAAATAGACAATTAACACTGTGCTGCAGTTAAACATATACTTAAAAGCAACCTTGTGTAGGTTGTAGGTCTGGTTGAAGTGATCGAGTATCAATCTTAAGATATTTTAATATACCATTTCCCAGTATTAATGATACGAAATGTCATTTTCAAAATAGAATTTACAATTATTTCACAATACGTATCAAAAATAGGGGAAAATAGTAGATATGGGTGGATAGCATGTGAATTGTCCCATACAAAAATAGAAAAGTTTGTAAAAATACTCTAACTTCCCTCCTCAAAACCTTTTCGTGGATCAGCGCCTGCAATAGCGATATCTTCTAATACCTGAGGATTTATTTCATAATTTTATGCATACAATTTTTTTGTACAAAATACTGTTATAGATTGACGTTTCGGTATTTTACCGATATTATTCAAGATATTTTTAAATCAAACCGGTAAAATAGCAAAATAAAACCGGGTATATAAGCACACGAAAAAGAAGATAAAAACGTAACTAAATAAATAGAGAGGATGGAGCAAGCCATAGATGCATAGATCAATTGAAAACTTTAAACGAGTTTTCTGCTAAATCGAGTCTTTTGAGTTATGACAGTCTTCTAGTAAATGAGTGATATATATATTTGAAAAGCTCAACTATTACCAATACTGTCAAAAAAATAAAAAATCGATTTAAAAACCAGGTACATGCATTAAAATTGGTTTTACCAATTTTTTTATACCCTCCACCGTGTGTATATTACAAATGAAGCAAACAAAAAAAAAATAATGAAAAAAGCATTACAGAGTTGAAAAAAAATGTGTGAGGCGAAAAACTTTTTTGGATGTAAAAAATATTTTTGTGGTGAAATAAAATTTTTAAGGTGAAATCTGTGTGTGTGGTGAAAAAAATAATTTTGAGGTGAATTTTTAATATTATTTATTGACCTCTTGCGGTTGATGGAAAAACACCAGACGGTACTATGAAATTGTTCTTATATACAGTGTATTATACACCACTTTGTATGGAAAATTTAGAATAACCTTCACGTTTTCTCTCATAGCTTTTGAACCACTGAACCGATTTTTCTCATTTTCAATACCAAACATTTCGGAAAAATGTACATCAGAAATGAGACATGCAGACAGAAAGACGAACAAATTTTTATTCGTACACAAATTTTTGGGGGTGAAATAACATTTTTCAGGTAAAAAACTGTTTTGTGGTGAAAACAAAATTTTGAGGTGTAATAAAAATTTGATGTGAGCTTGAAATATTATCCACCTCTGGTGGAAAAATATGACGTTATATTTTATACACCAATTTGTATGGACAATTTAGAGGTACATTTTGACTAATAGCTTTTCAACCGCTGGACCGATTTTGCTCATTTTTAATACCAAGCCGTGATCGTCATTTCAACAGACAAACGAACAGACATAAGCAGACTGACATCGCTAAATCAGCTTACAATTCAATAAGGATCAAATATATATATACCTTATGGGGTCTTAGACCTATATTTGATGCGTTAAAAATGGAGTGAAAAACTTATATTTGCCCTCATCACATAATAACTGGCAAGGAAACTACACAGTGGCGAATCTGCACATTTGGATGACACTTGACACGCATTTTTTTTATCCAACTTACCCAATTTAACGTTTTTTAATATATATGATTCTTCTTCGAGCTTAAGATCTTTTGTTAAAACGATTGTAAATTATTAATAATTTACAATCGTTTTAACAAAAGATCTTAAGCTCGAAGAAGAATCATATATAATAAAAGAAGATCGAAGAAAATTAAACATGTTTTTTAATATATTTACAAGTTATAAAACTATTGTCAAACTAAGTATTGAATGAACCGTATTTTAAAGACTCATCAACTGTTATGTGAAACATGTCCGTTTTTTCGAATACCACATTTGTATGAGAAGTTTTTGTTGTTTTGAGTTCAAATTAACACATAATAACGTTTTTTTAATTTTATCGAGGGGGTCTGGGCTTTTTTAAACTTTCGTTACCGATCGACTTTAGCATGATTTTTACTAAAGAGCTTTTATAAGCCATATTTTAATTACTTAAAATAAATGACAACAAATACTGTAGTTGTCCGCAAAAATATATCAAAGTTTCCATAAAATCTGCGGATTCGCCACTTTGCGGTTTCTTTGTGAGTTGAATTTTTTTTTTCAAATTTGATCTACTCAGTCAAACCTGCAACACTTACTAGGTCGCTTTTTAAGTATATTAAATTTGTCCATTCTGTAGCACCGTATAATTAACAGACATTGACAATTTCTGAAACTTATTTTAAACTTTCTGCAAAAGAAACAATTAAAATTATGGATTAGTTGAGATTTAAACTTACTTGTGAAAATACAGCTATACCTCCACTTTTTCTATTATTAGCTAGCAATAGACTAGGGGTATTCCAGGTTTCTTCAGTGCCCAAAACTTTAACATCTAGCTGGTGCAAATCACCTTTCAAATCCTTTAGTTCAATGGACCTTGGTGGACACACTAGAGCTCTAAGCGTCGTGTATGTTATGGGTTTTTTTGTGTTTTTTTTTTTAGGAAGGTTTGTACATATACGAAAAACATTTCGCACACACATACACGCACGCATTTTTTCAAATTTTAACACACACACATTTATAGAAAAATACAACAGCCAGCGAGCAAATAACGGTATGTAGTCAAAAAAAATGTAAATGAAGGAAGGAAAAAAATACGGCAAATATGTATAGAAAAAAATTACAAAGAAATGATAGAGAAACTAGTAGTAAGTAGTGTTTAATAAAAGCTTAATAATATAAAATACGAAAATAAATTTTTTTTTTTTAAATTATAGCAGGCAATTAAATTTTTGCTCTCAATAAAGAATATTTTATGAAAAAGTTTTAAATGCAAAACATACATGCTGTGCATGAGTGGGAAATAATTTCGTATATGTTTTTGCCAGTAGTTAAAGAAAATTTTTGTTAATTTGGATTAGTAAGAAATTTTGATTTGGAATTAAAAAAAAAAACAAACATTGAAATTTGTTTTTGTGATGTACTAATTGTTATATACAAACCAAATTATTAGTTTTTTTTTTTTTCTTAGAAAACTACAATTCCATTTGAATGTGTACTATCTAAAACATGAAAAGAAGAGAGGACCTTGATTTACTTACGGTTTACGACTATTATAAGCTGAATCATCACTTTCAGTTGAAAAGTTTTTCTTAACCGGTGAAGGTTGATAACAAAATATATGATGCATCATTTTAACTTTTTGCCATTTATCATAAGAAAATTGTACCAATTCATGTTCACGTACCTAAAGAGAAAGTAAGTAATAAAATGTTATATATCAATAGCGTAACTCATTAAGGACACCTCATAGATCCCCTAGACATTTTTCAAAAAACTTTGCAGATATAAAGAACAATGTTTAAAGGTTTAAAAAATGTTTGTATTTTTTGTGAAAATATTATCAATCAATGTTGAAATTTGAAACTAAATCCTACACAGTTAAATATGATTTAATCATGTAATCATCAAAAAGCGTGTATTATATATCTACCAAAGGTAGACGGTGCACATAACAAACAAGTTTTCATTTATTGTTGAAGAATGGTGATAATCTTTAACTTCGAGCTCATATATTAGTGCTCATTTAGTGAGAAAACTAGTTTATATGAATGTTTGATGTTCTGCATGGGATTGTCACTTCTTTCAAAACGTGTTCTAATGATGGGAACCTAGAAAATTCCCGAAATAGATCTATCAACACATTCCTGAAAGTGTTCAATTAATAAATTTGAAAACAAAAACTCTATAGACTATTTGTTAGTATGGCCTCGAACTTGAATTGTTTAAAAAATTTTTGTATTTTTTGACTTAAAGCGCCCTTTAGTGAAAATATTATCAACCAAAGTTGAAATTTGAAACTAATCAGTTAATCCTTAACAGTTAAATATGATTAAATCATTTTAATTTTGTATAACATATATGAGTAATTTTAAAAATGTTTGACATCTATTGAAACTGGCTTTAGATGCCTCTTATTTCTCAAGATTTTTTGATTTGAGAAAAACGATGGACAGGGTTAGACTATATTTAAAAGCTAGGACATATAAAATTTCACATTGAAAGGTCTTCACCTCAAAGAATTGATTACTATTTAAAAGTCGAAGAACTAAAAAAATTTCTTTAATCTTACAAGAGTTTTTTCATTCATTTTTTTTGCTCATACCCGAGTAAAAAAGTTTTGACAAATTTATGTGTTCGATATATTCTTTAATATAAAAATATGTGATCATATAAAATAGCATATGTATCAATGAGTAATTATTAGTGTCCGACCGAACAGTTCGGCCAGAAAATGCATTTGGTCTGTATTCGGTATTTTAAAGCATTGTGGACAAATTTGGCGGATGGAAAAATCTTTATTGGGCTGATTAGATGCTATTTTGCGAAAAGTCTGTAGTTAAGCAATGAATTCACTGTTCGGCCTCAGAAAGTTTGGCCAAATTGAAAATAGTTCGGCGGCCGAACTTTTAACTTTATAGCTAAACTTCGGCTTTTCTCTTAAATTTTATACACAAAATCGAATTAAATCGGCTCAACAAACATGTTTCCAATACCAAAATTTGTCATCATTGCCTCTAGATATCAAAAAACCGACAAAATATAGGTTTTTGGCCGAACTGTTCGGTCGGACACTAGTAATTATATTAATATTTTTAAAATGTTTTACCAAAAAAATTCATGTATAAAAAATACTATTCTGAATTTTAAATATGATTAAATTTTTTATAAAATTATATATAACCCAACACATAATTATATATAATACAAACATCAAAAACGTCTTCTGATATTTGAGACATACTTATATATAATCCAAAACTGAAAAAATCAGTTTCTATGTAACTATATATATAATTCAAAAATCGCAAAATATTTTACGAAAATAGTTTAGAATTTTACAAAATCGATTTCCATTACAAATAACAAACCCTCCAGCAAAATTTTTTAGTACAGATTACCTATGAACCTGTTCTAGAACAGCTTTTTTACCACCGGTTACATGGAACCGTTTCACTGTCCCAGAACCATTTTCTAGAACCGGTTCTAAAGTAAATTGCTGTAGTTTGGAGGTAAAGAACTTATTGCATATAAAAAGAATCGGTTGTAAAACAGAAATTATAACCTATTATAATACAGTATAAGTGGTTATGAAACCTGTTATTTGGATTTAATGGCACCATTTTAATATTGACAAACATTTTTTTAAATAAATAAAAATTAACAATTTTGTTTAAAATATTAATAAAAAAATATTAATAAAATTTAAGTTATTTAGATGGAGGTCAAATATATGTTACTTCATATCTTAATTTAAAAGTATTTGGATTATTATGTATGTAATTGTGTCTAATTATATCTAATTGTATCAAATATAATATAATTATATATAATTATATCGGGACAACTCTCGGATAGAATTAGATCCAAAGTGTTACAATGTAATAGAACCATTTTTCGATTCAAATTATATCCTCTTATATTTGCGAAAATATCTCATCATATATAATTTTATATAAAATTCTTTACTCGGGTTGGCTTATATTATAGTTTATATTATATCAGTCTTGCACAACATTGGTTTATATATATATTACACTATATATTCAAATAACCTGCATACTATTATATATTGACCAGTATATAGTACGGTATAATCACATATCGCTCATTTACTTCAAGAACGTCACAACTGAAAAAACATGATTTTTGAGTTATGGACGCAGAATTATTCGTTATATCACACATCATATTGTGTAAAAAATTCATATTGATATCTTCTATACTCACATCTTGAGAGAAATTATATCGTTATTTTTTTTCTTCAGGGTAGGAGTAAATTGAAAACTTTAAACTCGTTTTCTACAAAATCAAAATGTTTGAGTTATGACGTTATTGAAGTAAATGAGCGATATGACATATAATATAACATTTAATTATATATAGTTTATGTGCTTGCATAACAAACTGTATATGAAAGCAATACAAGAGAAAGGCATTAGGAGTATTTGGGGTTTTTTATTTGACATTCTATGGTTTTTTGTTCATATTTTGTGTGAATTTTTCACATTTTGTTTTTGTAATCGATGGAACATTTTTCTAATAAGTCTACCAGGTATTTGTATGCCATGTTTTAGGGGGTTTTAAACCACTTAATTATCTTTATCAAGTAAAAAATATAGCCGTTTAAAAGTACTGAGTTAAAAACGGAACAGTGTGTCCATAATGAATTAATGTTGAAAGGCCCTAACTTGGCATTTTTTTAAAAGCCCATTTTAGATAATTCTAAAAATCTTAATACAAACAAAATTAATGTCGTAGATAGTGTAAACGTTGTGTTTTTTAACATAAGTATCATAAATACTTTGCCAATCCTTGAAAGTTTATTATACAATTTGTAATAAAATATTCCATTTTATAAATATAGGAATATTTTTCGAAAGAAATAAACGTGAAATTTGGGAGGAAAAAAAACGAAAATGTGGCAGCAATTGCTAATTTCCGTAGCTGCAAATAAGCTGTGTATACTTATACACCAAACACGAAGCTAATTATGAATACCCCCAATATTAAATTTCTTTGAATTCAATTTTTTGTTTTATTGTTGCCAGTTTTAATTATATATTGCATTCATATATATTTTGTCTGCTCCGATATATATTTAAAATAGCACTTACCTCTGCTGTCCGATATGTAGGTAATATAAAGTGTAAGATATCTGAGCATAATGATAAAACTTTGCCTCCTCTTAGAAAATAATCCACAAACTGTTTGCCAATTGTATTGGGTATAGTACCGCATACTACCAATAAAGCTGTGGTTATTAGCCAATGTTTTTGTTCAACTTGTTGTACCGTTAAAGGATAAATTGTGTAACTGTAAAAAAAAGAAAAATTTGAGAAACAATTTTAAGAATTGAATGTTTGTTTAAAAAGTTGAAGGAAATAATTAAGTTCTTTATAATATTTTGATTTTTTTTTTTTAAGTATATCACCTCCAAAATTTTATAATTTTTATAAAGTTTAAGAACATTTTTGAAAAATTGGGGGCGAAACAAATTCTTTAACCCTTTCACTACCCTTGTACACAACAGTGTACCCCTTTTTAAAAAAAATTTAAAAATATGATAATGAAATAAAATTTTGTATTTTTGTTTGAATCTGTTCATTAGGATATTGGAAATTGAAAAAAATCACTATATGCATAAGCTGTTCATCAAGACTATATAGTGGCAATATTTGTTAACAAAGTCAGATTTTCTTGATCATCCTTTATCTCCGAAAAAAGGGGAGTATCTCGTAAACTTAGAAAGATATAATCTCGAAAATTGGCACGTAACTTCATTTAATGACAAGAACAAGGCGAACTAAATCATTTTTGTTTATTTGAATGTTTTAGTGGTCAACATGATATGAGTAGTTCTAAAAAATCAATTTTAGGACCAAATTAATGTTGCTTAGAAGGAAATGGTGCAAATGTAAACCTTTTTCTTTCTAAGTTAAGGGTCCCAAAGAAGAATAAGAAGTCAAAATAGAACTATATCCCCAAACAAAAAATCGGTAGTGAAAGGGTTAATGAAATAAATAAAAATTAAGTTTAAAATGTGTTATGGTCAAACATAATTTCTAAAATTTAGCATAATCAATTATCCTGGTGTGTATTAGGGTTATAACTTTTTTTTAACAAAATTTTTTGCCTATCACCACGTATTGGCAATACTGTGTGTATTAATAATAAAAATCGCTTTTTCAGGTATTTATAAAACGAAGCCCTCCCGCATAAAGTGCACTTTCTAAAAAACTTAATTGTTTACGTTTTTACCACTAAAGTACATATGTGGACTAAAATGGCTGCACAACATATTTTAAATTACTTTTTACATACTGTGCTCGTTTTTTTCTGAATGTTGATGCATATATCGTGAAATAACTCTTTAATCTTTTTTTTATTAAAATCCGCGAAACACGTAAAATTTTAAAACGTTTGTGTTCTTTAAGATCGAAACGCATCGTTATTACTTTAACCTTTTAGCCGAATATTAATTTTAAGTTTAATTAAGCAAACAAAATTTTTGAAAACCGCGAAAAAAAATAAAATTGAGTTTCTTAATATTTTCTCATGGACTGTAAGACTTGGATAGGTAAAATTTGAGATTTGCAAAAAAAAAAGTTAAAAGTTTGATATAATTTTTATTTTTTAATAAAAATTATATCAAACTTGTATAAAAGACAGAGTACGGTCTTGTTTACTACTCACCCTGTATATTTTGTTTTTAAACAAAACAAAGTGTACAAAAAGAGAAAAAAAAAACAAAAAACGTGTATTGAATATCTACCAACAGTAGACTTTACACACAAACAACAAGTTTTCAATTTATTTTTTGATCAATGGTGATAATCTTTAACTTCGAGCTCATATATTAGTTCTCATTTAGTGAGAAAACTAGTTTATATGAATGCTTGATGTTTTGCATTTGATTGTTACCTCTTTCAAAACGTGTTCTGATGATAGGAACTTAGAAAATTCCCGAAATATATCTATCAACACATTCCTGAAAGTGGTCAATTAATAAATTTGAAAACAAAAAACAAAAAAATTTTAGTAACGTCATGATGCTTGTTATTAAAAGACCATAACTACGTGCTTGATTACTAAGAAGACAAGCAAAATTGATGATTAATAGGTTTTTTGTTAAAGTTCTGAATATTGTGGAGGCTCTACCTTTGCTACAACTTCGGTTTCTGATGAGATCTTTAGCCAGATCTAAATACTAGTATCAACCTAGCTAATATGTTTGATTACCTTTATTTTTGTAAATATATGGAGGTTGAAAGCTCGTTATAAATTGAAAATAACATACAAATAATCTTGATGTATATATAAAAAAAAAACTAATATAACTGTAAAAAAACTCTATAGACTATTTGTTAGGACAATATCCTAATAAAGAAATATGGAGTACGGCCTCGAACTTGAATAATTTTCATTTTCATTAAAAAAAAGTTAAAGTTATAACCCTAGTGTGTATACAATTATAAAAAAAATATATCAAAACTTACGTATTGTCAGCCAAAATTTCCTTTAGAGTATTAACCGCACTTTCTCTAGCTGTAGCAGTTTCAGCATAAACCAAAACATTAAGCGGTTTAGATTCGGTTAAACTATCTTTGTGACGTATTAAACTAGGACGCTTGGCATTATCTTTAACAACAGATGTTGTAGAAGTGGAAGAAGTAGAAGCGGATGTTACACTAGGTTTAGTAGTATTAGTGGTGGTGGTACTAGGGGCAATTACATTTGGTGTAGCTGTTGTAGTGGTAACCACTGCGGGTTTTTCTAGTGACAGTGTTGTTGTTAACTTTTCTGATTCATTTATTAATAGAGTTTTGGTTTCGTTGATTTTGGAAGCCGAAGGTTTTGAGTCAGATTTTGTTTCTGAAACGTCGCTAACTTTGGAAGGAGATTTTGATTTCGATCTTTCGGCAACCTTGGCAGCAGCAATTTTTTCAAGTTCACTAGCTTTTTTGGCTGCTTCTGCCGAAGATGAGGCTGTCTCAGAAACCTTTGCAGTTTTAAAACGTCCTGTATCTATAGCACCAGCTTTTTTAATTTCAGTAGGTTTGGCTCTACTTTTACTAGGACTTTGATTGGAAGTACTGGAACTACTAATATTGGCTAAAGGTGTGGTTTTTGTTGTAGATGCTGTAGGTGTTTGTTCTGTTTTAATAAACTTCTCAGTATCCTTTGATACTTTAGACTTTTCTGGACTGGATGTTAAGGATAATTCTTTTGTAACCTTGTCTAAATTCTCTGCTTTTTTTAAATCTACTTGAGTTTTTTTAGGGGATACCGTAGTTTTCTTAGGAGATTCCAAAGATTTTTTAGCATCTTCTGCTGCACGCTTTTCTTGAGGTATTAAATCTGGTTTTATGGCACCAGTTTTACCTTCAGTTCGATTTTTATTATAAACATATTCAGTAGCTTGACTAGCTAAAACACTTAAAGCTCTTAAATCTTCTAAATGTTTTGACCATTCATCGGGGTTTAAATTTTCAATACTACGTGCTGGTTTACGTAAATGACTAGATAACATGGCATAAGGTTGGGGTGCGCCATCATTTTTAACGGCTACATAAAAGTGAAAAGGAAAAGGTGTGTAACAATTTATTTATTCTATAGGTGATTAAACATTTCCTAGCTATTCTTGCGTTTAAACTGAAAAGTAAGTCTAGTAAAACGTGGAAAAACTGCTTAATTTGAGTGCAAACATAAGTAGTTTAAACATTTTTCACTACATAAACTTTTGAGTCTAAACAAAGCATAATATGTTATTTTATTTTTAAATGTTATATTAGGTTTGGAGTGAATTTAGTAAGTTATGCTTACACTCAATCCTTAATAATGGTAGCTGATCATTGATGAGAAAATGATTTTGTAAAAAGGTGTCTATTAATAATTTTGTAAAATGCTCAATATCAGTTTCAATGAGCACCGCTAGGTGGGAATCTATTTTCCATGCAATCAGCTTACCGTAGTTTTCAATCTGAAAAATAAATAAGACAATTAAATATTTTATTGATTTTTAACAAGAAAATTTTAAATAGACTACAATATAACGTTAACTCAGTCAAGACACGATATGAGATCCGCTGAACATTTATTATCGAAACTATACATGAGCTCCCAGCCAGAAAAATACGAAAGTCTAAGCGTTGTCCAAGTGCTTTCAACGGTGTTAAGAGCGTTTGCAGAGCGTTAGATTTCAGAAGACTTAAGTACTTTGCCAACCCCAAAATGATATCAACGGGCAGGGCTTGGCCATTTCTTTTTTAAAACGTTGGCAAAGCACTGGCAATAAGTACTTTGCCAGTACCAAAATCATAATTTTAAAACGTTGGCTAATCATTGGTAACACAACCAATAAAGCGCCTTTTTTATGATAAATTAAGTACTGGCAAAGCACTTTTTGCTAACATTGGCAAAGGGTTGCAAATCAGTGCTTTGCCAGCACTTTATTTGTTGGACCATTGGCAAACAATGCTCTGCCAGTGCTTGATTTGTACGACCATCGGCAATTTCTGGCTGGGCTGTTACAAAAATAATCGACACCTGTTGAAAATGACTTCTTATTTCTCAAGGTTTTATGAATTGAGAGAAACGATGGGCAGGGTTAGGTTGACTATACTTAAAAGTTATGGCATGCAAAGTTTTACGTTTTCACCAAAAGAAAATAATGAAACAAATAAATAAATCTAAATTAATGTACACTCAAAAGTCTAAAAATTAAAAAAAAAATACTTAAAACTTACAAGAGTTTTTTCTTCATTTTATAAATATTTTTTTTTGGTCCTAGTTTTTAACTTTCAAATTCACAAAAAATACAAAATAGAATCCATAGATTTAGGAGATACTCTCAGTGAGAAGGGAATTTTCATATCGATGATTGGTGGAAAAATGTATGGTGGTTAACTAGTGAAACCATAATTTTCCTAAACTTTCGCAGTTTTTCCATACGGTTTTTGGGCAGTTTAATGGAATTGAGTTTTGAATATTTAAAATGGTGTGTAGGTTTATATAGTTTGAGGTATACCAAGATTATGTCAGAGCACCAATACGAACATCCCAGACAAACTTATAAGGAATTGGGGTACATTTTTTGAAAACGTATGTTTTTTGCGTCTGACATTCACAATTATATTTCAAATTGGCTAGCGTATTGCGTCCGCCGAGTTTCTTAGTAAACGACACCTCCGAGTCAAAATGGCAAAATTGCTAAATTTAATTATTTTTTTGCAATTTTTTATCAAAAAAAAAACATAGTTAGGTTTTTTCATTCATAGCGAGTACAGCGGTAGTTCTTTCCAAACACATTTTGCTTTGTGACAACTAAAGCGCTGTATCAATTCCGCCAAAACTTAAATGTTTTATGAGCTTAATACTAAAATTGAAAAGGCATCAAAAAATTTTAAGGGCTATGCAAAAGGTGAGCACAATAAAATTACATCTCTTTATCTAATTGAATTACACTAATCTAAGGTATTAAAATTACTCGGGTTTGGTTTTGTTTGAGTAAACGAGTAACTCTATTTTCAGGTTTTTAACTTACTCGATTAATCGAGTAATATTTCAAAATTACTCGAGTAACTCGAATAATTTTAATAATTTTATTTCATAACTTTTTCCTCAAAAGTACATAAAAACACACAAAAACCTACAAAAAATTATGAGATCAGAAAGGTTTTTATCAAAATTAAATTAAATAATATACAATTGAGATGTTTTACTTTTTTCATTCGTTTTTCATAAAGATCGACTTTAAGCATTTTTTGCAAATATCAAAAATAATAATAATAATATGCATGACTTGGAAAAATATAAAGAAAAAAATATTACTTTTTCGCCGTCTTTAATAAACGAGTTTTTTTTCGATTTTATTTTGTTTGCAAAATAGATAATTTTTAAAGTATGTATGTGATATATCAAAATTTTGCGATGTCTACATAAACTAACTGTTTGAGTATCATCTCAAAAATGACAAATATGTTTTTTTTACCATTTTTAGCCATTTTTTCAGGGACCGTAAATAATGATTATTGCTCGTTTTTTTGTATCAAAAAATCAATCACTTAGAAGAGACATAAAACAAAATTTATTGCACCATTATTATTATTTTTTGGCAATCTTTGCATATCCGTCATGATTTTTAAATTTTTGATTTTTAAAGATTTCTTCAATGGTAATGATTATTTTTGAGTAATAATAAAAAAAATCAGCCATAATCATTATTTTTGAGCAAAAAAAATAAAACTCAAAAATAATCATTATTTATGATTTTTATTTTTTTCGCTCAAAATAAAACTCACTTTCAATGTGTGGGATGGGCATATCTCAGGAAGTAGGATTAGCTTATCGAAGATTATGGTATCAATCTCTTCTTTGGAAGATTCTCTAGCAGATATTTGTGGGTGAGGTTTAAGGGGGTAAATTTTTAATTTCAAAATAGGGCTTTTTTTGCCGTATTTTGTGAAAGTAACAATGTGTGGGATGGACATATCTCAGGAAGGAGGAGGAGCTTATCCAAGATTATGGTATCAATCTCTTCTTTGGAAGATTCTCTAGCACATTAATGCATCAATGATATTTGTGGGTGGTGCTTAAGGGGTTAATTATTAATTTCAAAATAGGGCTTTTTGCCGTAAAGTCAAAATTTGGAAGCTCGATTTTCACCGTAGACGTATGTTCTAGTGGACTTTTTTGCTCAGTACAATCCCAAGAATCAGAAACGCGAAGCGCCCATTAAGATTTTTTCCTTCCATACTAATCGCCCCACCCCAATATGTATGTATATATATTTACACCTACATGAAAGTGAGTTTTATTTTGAGCGAAAAAAATAGAAATCATAAATAATGATTATTTTTGAGTTTTATTTATTTTGCTCAGAAATAATGATTATTGCTGACTTTTTTATTATTACTCAAAAATAATCATTACCATTGAAGAAATTCATTAAAACCCATAACATAATCATTATTGTGTAATTTTTATTATAAAACTCATAATGATTACGGTCCCTGCATTTTTTGCTTTTTTGCTATTTTTTTTTTTTTTTTTTTGATTTTTGGGTTTAAAACAGCTTTTTCTTAAGCACTCCTATCGTGAATAAAAAGGCAAATGTTTGTTCCCAAGTAATTTTGACCCCCCCCCCCCCCCCCTCTTGAAAGCATATTTAATAAAAAAAAAATTTATATATAAATGTAATATGTTAGGCATAGAGGTCTCGGTGTGGAATGGTTTTCCTTCAAAATAACCAAAGAAACATATTTTTTATCAGTACAGTGTTGCACATATCGTGGTGCCACGTAAAAAAGTTATACCCCTACTAAAAAGGTATTACATTTAAATTAAAACGGTAACTGCCAAATATATTATTTTTAAAAAAACGAACAATTTAATTTTTTTTTATAAACTTTTAACTGAAATAGAATAAATTTGTATTTACTCGATTAAATCGATTAATCGAACAAAATTGTTCGAGTTATTCGTATGTTAAAGTAAATGTTCAAATTAATTTACTTGAACAATTGTTCGACTAAAATTCATCGATTAATCGAGTAACGGTTAACCGATTGAATACCCTACTAATCAACTTCTTTTATTTCTAACCTTTCTTATTTCCCATATAACTCTAATTCTTTTATAATTGTCTCGGAAACGAGAAATTATAAAAACAAAAATAAGAAAAGGGTCTAACAATTTTCATCAAACTTTAGGTGGCCAAAAAATATACAGTCCACGTTTGCCCAATTTGTCTCCAACATCTAAATATCAGCGCAACCGCACAGTTTTGACCTTTTACAATGTAAAAAAATTTACCTGACAAAAGTCTTACTTCAAAAGACCAAACAAATGAAATCCGAGGTAAGTTTTCAAAACCTATGGGGGCTTTTATCTACTGATAGTCTGCTTTCATTTCCCGCTGAGTTCATTCTTGGGAGACGGAAGAAGTCGAATTTTAACAGACATAATTTGTAAAAAATCAGCCTTGTCTTGAAATATATAAAATTATTGATTTACATTAATTTAAATTCTTAAAAGAATTAAAACAGAATACAAAATTGTTTATCAAATTTCCTAAAGCCGACAAAAAATATGTTAGGTTGAGATTTAAGGATAGCTTTCATTTGATTTTAAAAGAAATTGATGATAGTTTCTTTTTTCTAGACTTTTCTTGCTATTTCTTTTTAGGCAAAGTTAAGAAATTGACAAAAAAAAAAATAAAAAAATTAACAGGTTAATCCACCTATTTTAACCGATCGAATAATTGTTTGTTTCGACATTAAATAGAGCTGATTAGAATTAGAATCAGTTAAACGAAATGGAAACACTAATCCTATCGCAAAATTTTTAATTTTGCCAATTCAAAAGTATTTAATATGATTTCCTGTAAATAAGTAACCCTAAATTCAATTAAATATCATAAAAAACGGTAAAATGCGTGTTTTGGAAATTATTTGCGGTTTTTCTTTTAAGTTCTTATTTAGGGCAAACATTTTTTTTTATATTTTTTCTTGTAATATATATTTTGAAATGTTGTAAATACAAGAGACATCTACAAATTTATGTTGAACTATAAATAAATCCAAGCAAAAACTGTAATTGTAATATATTTAATTTGCTTTAATCGTGCGCCCCGGTAGGCTAGTTGGTAGCGTGCTAGCTTATTAGTGCGGGGGTCGTGGGTTCGAATACCACCAGAGGCACTGGTCTGTTTTCGCTACAACGCGCCGAAGGCCATAGTAGCTAGTGCTCGGTTAGGGTAATAGTATATAATTTGTAATTATATGATTATTAATTAATAAAATAAAATAAAAAATAAATTTGCTTTAAACTTATAACCGCCATAATATTTTCGCCTTTAAAGCTAAATAATTAACGCGGATGGATTAAGAGCATGATTTAACATCAGCTAACACATGCCCAAAAGGTTATTCATGTCATACAATAAAAAAAGAAAAATGTTGGAAATTATTTTGCAGCAAAGTTTCGAAATTTTTTGAAATTCTTCATATACAGTATTGCACAAATTTTTGAAATTCTTCATATACAGTATTGCACAGTGGGTGAAGGTAAAAAATAAAAACTATGGTCTAATGAAGTAGAAATATTAGTACTTAATTTAAAAATGTACAACGAAACAAACTAATAAACATCAGGGATGGCAGGCAACACCGCTAACATACAGTTATCGATTTGAAACCCTTTCAATTGAATATCGTTATCCCTAACATACCGTTACCGAAATAATTTAAACACCGTTATCCGTAAAATACCGTTACCGCTATAACTAAAATATCAATATCCTTAAAATGCCATTTACCAAAATAAGTAAAATACCGTTAACGCCAAGAAAACGTTACCGAAATAACTAATATATCGTTACCACTAAAATACCATTACCGAAATAAAATCAAATTTCTTTACTCTTACCGAATCGGTTAGCACCCATGATTAAAATCGAATATAAAAAATACCATTAAATCAAAATTTGCCCTTTGCGCACAGAATTATGATATAATTTTTTTACATGTATTTGCTCATTATTATTGGTTTTTCTAAAACAATGTTGCTACGTCTATGATTCATTAAAAGTTTTATCAATAATTGCCTTGAGTTCATACTTACTTTAACAATATCCTGTTGTTGAACCTTATTATAAGAAGGTTGTATTTCAGTTTCGACCAGCAAACGTATTAAGCCATGTTTATCTAAACTTAAACTACGCAACAACGACTCTGAAGGTTCATTAAAGGCAAATGGTTGTAGACCTGGAGCATCAGGAAATGAAATCCAGGGTTGTAGTTTGTAGTGTCTGTAATGGCATGACACAGCAACCACGATAATGGCCATGCAACCAAAGAATTTCGGAAACCTTAGCTACTTGACGATTCATACACAGTTCAGAAGTGGCTATGGACGCATCTTAAAAGATAAGGAAAAATATTTGTTGAAACGTTTTTAGAGCTACCGAAAAAACTTACCAAATCCATCATCCGTAGACGTTGGCAATGCATAAAAAGCAATTGTGGCCTGAGAAGCCAATTGTTCTGTAATCTTTTGGCATACTTTGCCAATGCGCCAAGATTGTAAAAATGTAGCGCTCACGTAATATAATGTTAACATGATGATACCGTCACTTAAGGCAGTCTTATTAGATTATAAGATCGTAGGGAAAAGGGGTTGATGAGTATTCTTTTGGAAGAGAAACTTTCAAAAGATTGTAATATTTCTTGTCAGGAACAATGTCTTCACTGTTGGACTTTTATAAACACTATGCAAGAAGATTATAAAATAAAACTTAATTTCACTTTCAAATTGGTTGAATAACTTACCACCCGTTTTTTGTTAAATAGAATGTATTACGTTTTTACCACCATACGCAACTGCAGTTTTCTAGCCTTTTCAACAAAATTTTCAAAATTTTCCCTACATACAAGCTTTTTTTTTATTATGTTTTCATATTTTCTTTTGCTTTTTATATTCATAACAAATAATTTGTTCGCATCAAGCAAGAGGTTTTTGACACTTGCTTTCTGATTATATTCTTTGTTTTGTGGTTTCTGGCCACTCTGGACTGTTAATACAAAACGATGAAACTCTTATCATTAACAGGGCGTTTCAAATTTAAAAATCTAATAAACGAATGACATTAAGATAAAATGTCAAAATTTTTAATAGCAGTTTCTAACAGTGATGTCGATTTGGTAAAATAAAATGCTTAAAGCACATAAAAATCGTTATAAATGTTATATTTTCGCTACGATTCGACAAAAATTCCATGGTAGTCGTGAAATTATATAAAATAAGCATAGCGATTACCATAAAATTTGGATATGGGATAAAATTGGACAAAATATATAAGAATATCTTCTTAGCTACCCAATTTCACGTTTAAAGGTTAGAATTTGGAGTCAAAAATAGCCCAATTGTTCGTTAGTTGCGCTTTATCAAGCTTCTTTCAAAGCAATATCCAAATATGGCATAATATGAAAGGTACATTCTTAGTTGTTTTTAAACATTTTTAGTTATTTTAACGGTAATTAAATTTTTCGCTTTTTAAAATGAAATTACAGATGTTTTACCTGTCATTTTCAGTAGATTCTACAATCAAACTTTTTTGGGTTAAAAACATAGTAAAGCACTAAGTTGACATCATTGTTTCTAATAAGAATTTTAGATATTAAAGAGAGTTGATTAGACTTGGGCGTTCTAGTTCGTATTTAATTTGATTTCAAGAAACTAGGAGGCCTTTTAAACGAAGAAATTAATTGCAGGCAATTTTTGAATTCTCTTTTAAAGTTGATTCTAAAAATCATGAACATTTAAACGAGGAGTTTTTGCATGCAATTTTTTTGACGTTTATTTTTCCAATCTTCTTTAATTGTTCATTCGTTGAAATTTAATTTATTCGTAATAATTTAAAATAATATAATTTAATAATATATATAATATAAAATAATATAATTTAAAATAATATATAAATAGTTCTTTATTCCACACTATTTATTTATTATTTTACGAATATTTTCGATACACAACACTTGAGAAGCAGAATACGAATAAAGCAAATTAACAAGAATACGAACGATAGCAAAAAGAAATGTCAAAAAATATCTTGAAAACGAAAATCGTGCATTTTTTGCTACCCCGCTTGCTTCTCTACCCCGTTTTGCCTACAAACAATAATTGCAGGCAACGTTGCAGGCAACAAATTGCTCCGTTTTAAATGGCCTCTAGGATGCAATTCTAGTTCAATCGATCTTCCATAATTTCGTGCAATCGTTCATGACAACTTTTTTGATCGTTTGTTTGATGATTTTTAAGCTAACATTTCATATTTGACAATTTTTTTCTATTGCTATTAATTAATAATGATCAAAAATGTAAATTTCAAAAACAAATGAAATGAGAATGATTCACACCTGAATGCTAAACACGTGCTTTTCTTGAAATAACTTTCCTTTATTCTATTACGGAAGTTATTTATTTCCACATGTTTTGGCAAAACGTTTGTTTTGCATTTAAGTGTGAATGCCGTTTAAAATCGACATAAAAATCATTTGGCGAGAAATCACCGTATATGGAAACACAGACCGCATATTATTTTTCTAAATTTTCAAAAACTTCTCCGGTTCTCCACATAATGTAAAAATTTTCCGAAAACCTAGAGAAAACTTTTCGAAAAATTTTAATTCTGTAGAAATTCACAAATGCAACTCTGGAAGCCAATTTGACATATTATTGCAGCCAGAAATGATTTATCAAAAAGATGTAAAATGTGTCACGAGTAAAAAGAACGATTGAACTTAAAGAGCGAATAATGGTGAACTAGGTCATATCGTTCAATTGAGTGAATAGTTCAATTGAACTAGTTCGTTCACGAACTACTCAAGTCTAGAGTTAATAGTCATTGATAGTAGTAGTGCGTACAGGAATAAAATGCCCAACGTTATTCTCAAAGGAAACGGAAGAAAGTCCTTTTACTGCCATTCGTCATAAAAAAAATTATACTCATAAATTTTTATAGAATAGAATATTTTCCAAAAATTTAGTATTTTTTAAGTAAAAGGTGTCATCTTGTACAGGCAGCCAATATAAATTGTGTGGTTAAAGTGGGTCAGTACTATATTATAAAATACATATTTTTTTGCCAAAAAAATGTATGCTAGCTAGACACACACTAATTGCCTTTTTCATTTCTCATTACAGTTTTCTTCAATACTTTTTTTCGTTGGTGCAGTTAATTAAAAAAGTTTTTTGTGAATGAAGATTTTTACCATTTTGTGGTATTTTCTTAAAATGTTTTATCAACTTTTATGTTGTTCCTTTAGTTTTATTTCGTTTCTCTTCAATGTATTTTGGTTCATGTGTAACTTGGCATCAGCCGGTATACCCTGGTTCACGGTACTCCTAGTGGTCATATGTGTGGCTTCGAAATTTGTTAAACTAAGAGTCCAAATGAAAAGCAGCTACTTAGACTATTGGCTGCCGGCAGCCAAGGTCTATATCCAGAGGATTTATCATTTTGGCCTATAGCACAACGTGGTGCTGGCTATGATGCTCCTGAAAATTCTAAGGCGGCCTTAAAAAGGTAAGTGGCAATAGAAAAAAGTAGAGTAGGTTAAAAAAAAATCTTCTAAACCATGACGTTATTTTTCGAAAGGGGGTAGACAAGTGTCTATGTATGTGTGTGTTTAGTATAGACTAACAGTGAGAGGGAAGTGTGTGCATGCAATGAGTAATTGGGTGGTTGTAATAATAACGGTAACTGTTGTTACACTACTAAAATTTATTCGCATAGAAAGTGGTTGTTAAACAGATGTTTACCCAAACATTTTATGATAAGAGAAGTTAGCGAAATAAAATGATTATTATTTGCGCTCATCAAAAAGTACTCTAGGCCGGTATGCCTTCAACATGCCCACAGATCTTTACTCGTTTTATAAGAATTAGCTTACAATGTCGATACCTTTAAATACACTCAAAAAAGTTTTACAGTTACTATATGACAGTTGTTTGTGAAGTAATCAGTAGGAGTTGTTTTTAACTGCAATTACAGTTATTTGTCTATAAAATAATACAGAACTATTATAATAGTTATTTTAAAGAACAACTAACGAAAATTACTGTATTTTTTAACAGTTGTTTGAAGCAGTAATTTATGTATTTTAATAAACAACTACCAAAAAAGTAATTTTGCAGTAAACTGTTAATTTTTGTTAGTTATTTTAAAAAAATAAGATTATGTCGAGTTTTCAAAAATTCTCGTTTAGTTTATATTTGTTATTATTTATATCGTCATGGTTTGCAAATAATAATAAGAAAAGTTTATTGTATATAATATAAGTTCAAATTTGGAGAATGAAAAATGTTTATTGGGCTGATTATATGCGATTTTGAGTGTCAAATTTAAATAAAAGTCCGTATTTAAGCAATGAATTCACTGTTCGGCCTCCAAAAGTTCGGCCAAATCTAAAATAGTTCGGCGGCCGAACTTTTAACTTTATAGCTAAACTTCGGCTTTTTCCTTAAATTTTATACACAATATTAAATTAAATCGGCTCAACAAGCATGTTCCCAATACCAAAATTTGTCCTCATTGCCTCTAGATACCAAAAAGCCGAACTGTTTGGTCGGACACTACAAATCATTAATAAGTCTTGCAACTTTATGGGATGCATTCAAAGTAAAATTTTATTTTTATAGCATTCGTTTTTTTGAGCTTTTTTTTAAGTGACAAATCAGCGATATCCGAGGAAAGAGTAAAGTAAAATTTTAACATTTCAACAGATAAATGTTTTTAAGGGTAGAACCATTTGACCCATTTTGATTTACATATCGCTCATTTACTGCAAGAACGTCACAACTCAAAAAACATGATTTTTAAGTTAATGACGCAGAATTATTCGTTATATCACGTATCATATTGCGTAAAAAAAGTCGTATTGATATCTTCTATACTCACCTCTTTAGAGAAATTATATCGTTATTTATTTTCTTCAAGGTAGGAGTACATTGAAAACTTTAAACTCGTTTTCTACAAATCAAAATTTTTGAGTTATGATGTTATTGCAGTAAATGAGCGATATGTTTAAATTATGTGAAAAACAATGTGCTTTAGTGCAACTTTTAACCTACTCTTTGGACTTTGACGCTAATTTTACGATGAAAATCAATCATAAGCTGAACTATATATTCTGGATAATATTTCATCTTGTTAAATTTGGGACAAAGAGTCGTCTTAATGAGTATACTAAGTTTTATTTGGCTAAGATGATGATTTTTTTTAATAAGAATAATTAGGGACAATCCACTTGCTGTCCACCCATATCTACAATTCCTTATTATTGGCGATTTATTAAATTATGTTTCGAAAATGACATTTCGTGTCAATAATACTGGGAAATAGTATACAGTGCTGATCAAAATAATAGACGGTTACTAAGAGAAAATTTTTACTCTTAAATTGTGCCAATTTAAATTACTTCTCTTAACATCAAATGTTACCGTTAGATTTGTTAATTTCTTCTCTAATAATTGTTGCCGTTTTGGGGAATTTATCATTCATATTTTAAGTGCAGGTGTTCAAAAACAAAATATAGTGCAATTTTAACTGTTCAAAATAATAGACGTTTTTGGAATAACTTTGTTATATTTGGGAATATATTCCCTGTTTTTGTGGTTTGTTCTAAATAACTTAAGTAAAAGTAAGTAAACTAATATTTATTTGAAAAACAATTACATTTATTCACAATTTTTGTTAAAGATGGGCCGAAATAAACATTGCACTATTGATTAACAACGAGTTGCTAAAAATCTAAGAAAAGAAGGAAAAACTCTGGATTTTATTGCTAAAGCACTTGGAAGATCAGAACATTGCCTCAGAAATGCTCTAGAGTGGAAAAAACCAATGAAACACGGGGTAGACCACGATTCCGTGGTCGTCAACTACTGATTCACGTATAGCATTATTGGCAAAAAAGAACCCATTTATATCATCAAAAGCAATTTCTGCAGAAATTAATAGTGAAATTAGTGCTCCGTCAGTTCGTCGAAGATTATTAGAACACAATATGCCAGGAAGAGTCTCCCGAAAGGTTCCATTATTAAGTTCTAAGAACAAGAAATCTCGCATTCAATTTGCTAAAAAATACCAGCTCCATTGACGATTTCAAGAAAGTATTATAGAGCGATGAGACTAAAATAAATTTATTAGGTTCGGATAGTCGACGTAATGTTTAAAGACGAAAAGGCAAAGAGCTGGATGATCGTTACACAAAGAAAACCGTTGAACTAGGTGGAGGTAATATCATGGTTTGGGGCTCATTTTCATGGTATGGTGTTGGACCTTTATATCAAATCACTGAAATCATGAATAAGGAAGTCTGCCGTGATATTTTAAATGATGTGATGCTCCCATATGCAGAAAACCATATGCCATCAAATCGGCAATTCCAACACGACAATGATCCTACACACTCGTCAAAATTATTTAAATATTGGTTGAGTCAACACGAAGTGGAAGGTATTCCCATTGAAAAATGTCAAAAGTTAATAGAATCAATGCCCAAACGAATTCGAGCTGTTTCAGATAATAATGGTGGACATTCCGGTTATTAAAATCACTAAACATAATCAGTATTAAAAATAAAAGAAGTTTTGATGTAATTCTTCTTTCTAGTTTAAAAAAAAAAAAAAATAATTTTTTATATGATATTTAAAATAAGTTTATTATTTTGAACAGCGAAAAAGTGAATTTATTTTTTTACGTTAATAAAAAGATCAAGAAGTAAAGTATTTTATTTAAAACCTAGTATTTTTATTGTAGATTAAAAATAAATTTAATTGCCTCGGCATTTTAGAAAAAAAATAAAAAAAATAAAAAGCCTATTATTTTGATCAGCACTGTATATGGGTGGATAAGGTTGGATAGCGTCTTAATCAAGCTTTATGCAATTTGCTTTTTTCAAGGAGCTTTATTTTAAAGTCCACAAGATCAAAAAATCTGCACGATTAAAAAATTTTTTTTTTCTATTACAAAAATTAATTTCTTTTTCACTTTTCGCAAATAGTAATGCCAATTTTGATGAAGCTAAAACTTTGCGTGCTATGTTATCTGATCCAAGTAAAATCTAAAGCACGCATCTGAAATGCGCTTTGAGATGATTATGGACTAAAATTAAAAAAAAAAAAATAAGCCAGACAAACATTTCCGATTTTTATCAATTTACGTCAAAAAGGTAGCGTTGGAGTCTTAATTAACGCTTTCACTACTGACTTTTTGTTTGTGGATATATTTCTGGTTTGACTTCAGATTATTTTTAGGGTTAGCAAATATGCCCCCTCTTTCATCTACTACCCACCAAAAAATGGGTCTGAAAATCGATTTTTTTAAACGTCTCAGATTATTTTTACCACTAAAACATTCGAATAACCAAAAATGCTTTATTTATTCTGGTCATTAGATGAAATAAAATGAGAAATGACGAGATTCTAGCTTTGCTTAGTTTAGGAGATACTCCAGGCGCCCATTTTTCGGAGATAAATTGTTCATTCAAAAAATCGGACTTTGTTAACAAATGTAGCGACTACATTGTCTTGATGAATAGTTTGTGCATATACTGATTTTTATTTCAATGACCAATATTCAAATGAACACATTTGAACAAAAATATTAATTGGCTTTATTAAATTATTTCTATTTTTTATAGAAATGTGTACACTGTAGTGTACAAGGGTAGTCAAAAGGGATAATTTATGTAAAGTGGCATACAAGAGCATAAACTGTTTTGCACTATTTCTTCTAATTTGAAAGCAAATTTTTATTACATGTATAAATCTAATCATAAAAACACTTTTTGTCCTGAATTTTTCAAAATGTTGTTGGTTTTTGTAGTAAAAAATATAGATTTACGATTTTTTTTTTTGAATAAATTATATGTTTTTATTTAGAAAAGAATGCTGCAAAACAAAATTGTACTTAAAATTAATGGAATGCAGTTTTAAAATCGGCAAGTGAGAAAAAAGTAAAAAAAAATTTAAATATTTTGCAAAAAAAAATGAGTTTCACATCACTCAAATTATATTTATTTCGCTGGCAAATAATGAATAATTTTTAAAAACTATTAAAAATGCAGCAAATGGATCGAAAGTTTTGTATCTACCAGTGTTATTGTTACTTGTTATTGCAAATATTTTGAAAAAAATTCACAATTTCATGGGTGAACTTTTAATTATTTTGTTCCCTGTACTTTTTATTTTAAGGTTAGTTAAGGAGGATATAGTAAAATTTAGTTTTTAATAATTTTGGGCAAAACTAAAACTAAAATTTTTAAAAAAAATCGAGGTTTTAGCAAAATTATCAGTGATTCATAATAAAAGTCATTTGCTCATAAAAATATTCAAATTCTGATTTAAAAAATATTCAGAATATTTATCGGTTAATGCATTCAATATTTTAAAAATGTGCAATAAAAGCTTTTGTCTTTTCGTTCCTATCTTCAAATATATATTTTATTATTTTGAAATACGTTAAATATTAAATTTTTGATACACTCAAAAAAGTTTGACAATAGAATCTCCTGAAAATGACAGTTTAAACAGCTGTAATTTTAGTTAAAAATGCGACATTACTGTTAAAGTAACTAAAATGCAATAAATGTAGTAAAAACAACTAAAAATTTTTACTACACAAATTTAGAAACTACTGTAAAAATTGTTAAAAAAAAACTACTGTTACTTTTGTCGGTATTTAAAAAAAATATTTTTTTCTTTCAATTATAATAAAAAAAAAATTATTTTCTACATACTACTTAAAATTAAACGTCAAATTTCCAAACAGTACTCCAATTATAACGTGTATTGGAGATACAAATAAATATTCTAATTATTATTTGCAAACTCTGAGCATATCAATAATTACACGAGAATTTTTAAATATTCGATATAGTTTATTTTTTTTTTAATTAACAAAAATTATCTGTTAACTACAAAATTACTGTTTTGCTAGTTGTTTATTAAAATACCGAAATAGCTGCTTCAAACAACTGTTAAAATGCAGTAATTTTATTCAGTTTCTTTTTAAATAACTCTCATAATAGTTGTTTTGTATTATTTCATAGAAAAACAACTGTAATTGCCATTAAAAACAACTACTACTGATTAATACACAAACAACTGTCATGTTGTAACTGTAAAACTTTTGTAAATGTACACTAGGGTTATAACTTTTTTGTTGCGCAAAAATTACAGGGCACCAGCTTATGGACAATATTGTACTGATAATAAAAATTGTTTTTTTTAACTTAATTCGGAACAAAAACCTTCCGCACCGAAACCAATTTCTAAAAGCTTTTTTTTTTATTTAAATATTTATTTTAAATACTTAGTATAATACAATGTGCATGTGTGTTGGAATGGAGGAAAACTATTTTCATTGATGACCAGAGAAGAAAAAAATAATTATTTTTTTTTGTTGCCATTTTTACTCATATTTGCTTTTTTTTGATTTTGTATTTTTGGACTTAAAAACAGCTTTTTCTTAAGATTTTTTAAGCTCTATAATAGCCCTTTTCTTCGCTTTAAACGCTTTTTTCCTTATTTTTTTTTTACTTTTCTTTCAAAAAGTTCATTTTTTTTTGCCTTTTTTGTAGTTTTGCTATTTTTTGGCCTTTTTTGCTATATTTGTTTGCCATAAATACCAACAGCTCTCTATCCATTAGTTAAAACGAGTGACTAACATCGAGTGCATAACCTTTTTTACACACAAATTTCCATCAGGGAAAGTTGTGCACTCTATGTTAGACACTCGTTTAAAGTTATGAATACGGCTGCTAGTATTTCTTCTCTGTTGATAACATTATAAGAACTTAACAAAAACTATAAAGTTTTATGCAAAATATTCATTTAAAAAAAAAAAAAAAATAAAAAAATGTGTAATCAAAACTTAATTTTTTGTTACGACCGCGAAAAAGTAAAATAATGGTTCTTAATATTTGTTCAGACCCTACACTGCTATACCATGTAATATTTGATATTTGCAAGAATGTCAAGAAGTTATGACCAAGAAGTTCAAGAAGTTATGAAGTTATGATAGTGTACACGTACACACACCAGTTTTAAGAGTTTTGTCTTTTGAGTTAAAATTTCTCTAATAACAGAAATTGTTTACAGTTTCTCTGCCCAATACTCAACACACCCACCCTATTTAGGTATGCATAAATAATACACTCCTTGTTTTTTTATCCTTTTAGTGTATCACTCGTGGCTACCGTAACGTATTAGTTGATGCCGGTCTAACTGCATGCGGTAAAATTGTAATTGTCAATCGTTTGACTTTGGAAAAAGCAGGTCTATCTGGTAGTATAGCCGTTCACACATTGGAAACTTTGAAGAAAATTAATATTGCTGAATTACATCCCATGGGGTAAGTGTGATTATTTTAAAATATCTTAAGCTGCATTTACATTACCCATCGAAATCAAGTTTAAACTAGATTTTGAGCATATGGTGGTGTATAAAATTATACACGAACTAGATTTCGAAATCTAATTTAAACTGTATCTTCGAGGGTGATGTAAATGCGGCTTTAGCAAATTAGTCAGAAGATTTAATATAAATATTTCCAGTAAACATTTTGAAGCCGAATATGTGTTAACTCTAAAAGAACTATTGGATTTCTTAGAAGATCAACGACTCACCGTATTTCTATACATATCCGATAACAGCTCTCAAATGTTGGAATGTTTAAAGACAACAATTCAAGAGAATCCTTTATTTATACAACGTATTATTTTAATAAGCAGGTCACCAATAACTATTTATCAGGTAATTGGTTTTTAAATGATATTATAATCTTTTGTTTTACAAAATTTCCCTTAAATTTATTTTTAGTTTTCAAAGGTTAATATAATTTTTTATCCGAATTTAAAACGATATTGAGAAAGGCGTGGTAGAGAAGAATGAGTGTTTTTTCTAAAAATCATAACTACATTGTAAATTTTCAATTTTTCTGAATCAGACTGCGCAGTTTCTGGTATTGAACCTTCGTCAGTGAGGGTCACTGTTTTTTTTTTTTTTTTTTTTGTATTGAATAATGTAATATTTGTTATGTTTTTATTTGTTCGATTGTGTCTATATGAAATTTTCTGTGCAATCACTGACCGTGGTATAGATAAACTGATTTCTAATGCCACATGCACTCGCACTACACATTAGACAGAGCGCTTTAGCCTACTGATCTATCGTCAGGTCGAGTTTTGTTGTGATTAAAACTAGTTTTATTCAATACACGGTGTTTTTGTTCTTGCATACATAATCTCAGAAGTGCAACTCCAACAACACAACAGTTCTATTTTTAGAAACTTACCTCACTCTAATGTCCACTGTTTTCCCATATATTGTAAGTGATGCAACATCTATGATATATTCTTTGTATATTCGATAGATGGCGCTTACGTAGTTAGGGAAGAATTGCCAGAGAGCAAAGTTTGATTTTTGTTTGAGTTTGAATTTAAACGTCTTTTTCAGACAAGTGCAATTAATACTATAATTAATATGCAATTTTATATTGATGATTAAATTTAAAATTTTAGGATCGCGGTATATCTTACCTAGAAGGTATGTTAAACTGTTTAACTAAAAATTATTTTAAAAATGTGCTCACTTTTAAATTTATTGATTGAAATTTTTTTAGCACGGAACGTAAAACGAACAATTGAAGACCTTATTGTAAAAACTTGATAAGCCACATATATTGTTTTATGGATTTTTGCTGTTTCCTAGACATCCATTGATTAATATTTGCCAGAAGTCTTGCTTAAACACTTATTGCAAGTAACTAGACTATAAACGTCCTGTAAAAAACATATTTCTTTAGCACTTTTAAACCTTTAAAAGGCAAAAACTAACTAAAAATAAAATGTGACTTATCAAGTTTTTGCAATAAGCCCTTCAATTATACAATAAATACTAATTTTATACACTTAGGAAATAAAGAAGGTAGAAATGATTAAAAATTACAGTTAAAATTACTACAACTGTAGTCAAAAAGGCGATGACTGTATTTGTCATAAAAATGACTAACCATGTAGTCATTGTTAACTATTAATAAAACAACTAGATTGGTAGTAAAAACGACTATCGAAGCGGTCAAAAACAACTAACCTTAAATGAATGTCAAAAACCATAAAAACGAGCAACAAAACAATAAAAACAGTGAACATTAAACGACTACATAAGTTGTAAAAACTACTGTTTTTAACATTTATTTTTTCGGTATTTTAAAAATTTTTTTTTGTTTTTCTGATATTTTAAACATATTTTTTAATAACAAAAACGTTTCTTTCTTTTAATTACGATAACAATTTGTATTTCCTACATCCTATTTAAAATGAAAAGCCAAAATTCCAAATTGTATTCCAATCATGACATTTGTATGCATTGGAGATACATTGACATTTTCTAATTCTTATTTGCAAACTATGAACATTTCAATAATAACAAATATAAACTGAATGGGAATTTTTAAAAACTCGACATAATTTTTAAATAACTAACAAAAATTAACTGTTTACTGCAAAATTACTGTTTTGGTAGTTGTTTATTAAAATACTAAAATAACTACTCAAAACAACTGTTATGTACAGTATTTTGGGTTATAGCGAATTTTCACTTAAAATGGGATTTCGATAAATTTCGACCCAAATATAATAAAAATTTGGAATTTTAAACCCATTTCACATACAAAATGAAATCCCAATTTAGTTGAGATTTCAGCGAAAGCTAACTATTTGTGCAGAAATACAAAATACAGCACTGTGATTTCCCGCTATTTGCAGAAATTTATTTTTTTTTGCAGAAAATTATGTAAACATTATGTTTATAAGATAAAATATAATGAAAATATACATTTTTATACAATTGAAAAACTGAAAAATAAAAAATTAAAAGGCTTACAAGCTGAATACAGCAATTTTTGTTTGTTTTCGACCAAGAGTCGTGATCGTGTGTAAATGTGATCGTGCGTCAATGTGATTCGAAATTCACTCACATGCCCATTGCTATTTTGAATTATGAGATTTTTCATTTCTTTTATTTATCTTTCTTTTGTAACCAACAAGACTAAAGGCCAAAAACTGATTACAGAGTTTAATCTCAGCACAATATAGATTATAATATAACATATTTCAAAAAATCTACCTCAAAAAATATATCCTAAGCACAAATATGGTGAATAATATAAAAATTAAACAAAAATTTAATAAAATTGGTGGTCAAAATAAGTTTAGTACTTATTTTTTCGCTCAAATATCAAAAATGGCGAATACGCGATAGTCAACATATCAAATAACAAAAAGGTTTAGTACGTAAAACAAGAAAAATCACATGACCTTAAGTTTAATCAGAGTGTCAGCTTAAATATGACATCAATATTTTATCAACATTAAAAAAAAATATATTTGTTTATTTTGGGCCAAAATCTAAATAAGATTGCTTTTTACTTTATGACTCTCCGCAATCTAATTAAGATTTTGCCCAAAAAGAAACAAATATATCGCACAACTACACTCAAATAAAAAATTTAGTAAAGTCAGCAAAAAACTTTGCTGAGTCAGCAAAATTTTAGTCAGGAGGGTGCTTGCAAAAAAATTGCTAATGTTAGCAAAATCTGACTGATTTTCAAAATCTCGCTGATTTTCAGCAAAAGTTTTGCTAACACTTAGTAGATTAGAAATTAAAAAACCCTTGCTAAAAATTAATAACATTTTTGCTGAATATTAGTAGACTGAAAAAAACTCAAAAAAATTTGTAGAAAAATTATACTTTAGTTAATTTATTTGCTGAAAATCATAAAACGTATTTCTGTGATTCTGTTTAAAATAATTTACAATACGTTACAAAATATAAAAAATGTTCATACTCCCAAATTGGCGATATGAATTAATGTAATATCTAAAAACAATAGAAATAATTATATATAACTAAATTATCTTTAAACTACTTACATCAATTATTTTCTAAATGATGCTATCTTTTAAAGGAACACAAATGCCGCTGAGAATTATAGAAACGACACGAAAAACTAAAAAAATATAACATATGCAACCCTTTTTTGCAATAAGAAAAAGGAAACAGAAAAATCTACCTAAGATGTATGTCTTTGTCTTTCGCTTTAGTCTGTCTACTTATTGCATAATTGTTTGCAATTTGACCACACAAGATTTTTAAAATATATGTAAACATTTAGTTTGCTAATACACATTTAATCTTTATTAAATTTAAATATTTTATTTTGTCTTTTATTTAATTAATAGATTAAGTTGTTTTAATCCAAAATGTTGTTTTATGTATGAAAAACAGATACAAAAATCTTCCATGGTTGTTTTTTTTATATAATGTCTTACTAGAGCTGTACTTTTTAGTATAATTTTCCTTGTCACTACTACATCTAGACATGCAGCGACATCTAATTCATTCAGCGTTTATCTTTTAGTCTGGTTGTCGTTCACACTATTGATGTGCTAATCAACATAATTTTTTTAGCAAATAAATTAGTAAAACATTATTAAAATATAAGTAAGACATTAGTTCAAAACAGTTAAGTGCTGAATAAGTATAACTAAAATTTAAGTTTCAACCATAATTTTAGTAAAAACTTATTTTTTTGAGTGTAGTTCAAAAGTGACTCAACTCAAAATTTTAATTTTTCGGGTTTATATGCGTAAACTATGCACAAGTTTATCTATAAAAAAATATTAGTGTATTTTGTTGTTATTAACTGTTGCTAAAAAAAAGTTATTTCTTTCTTTATGTTTCAATTGGTAAAAAGTTGCAAATGTTTTTTTTCGATTTCGGAAAAATTAAAAATTTTGAGTTAAGTCTCAAAAGTGACTAGGTGTGCGATATACTTTTTTAATGTTGATAAAATGTTGATGTCATATATAAGCTAGCACTCTAGTACGAAATAAACTTTGCAAATCTTTCTTTTTTCCAAGTTATACTGCTGCAAAATTTCACAATATTTGTTATAAATATGGTCAATTCCTGGGCGACGGACGCGACATTCGCACACTTTTTCAGTTGAGCCAAAACAATAAAGGAATATGAAGATGCGGTATATATCCTCAGTGTATTGAAGAAAGGACGAGTACTAAATTTGAGGATAAACATTGGGCAGAATAACTTCTATATTTGTCGCGTCAGTTTCTCGCTGTTATTTGCTTATATCTTTTTACTACATTATTGGTGCTGGCCAATGTTTATCCTCAAATTTAGTACTCTTCCTTTCCTCAATACACTGAGGATATATACCCCATCTTCATAGTCCTTTATTGTTTTTGGCTCAACTAAAAAAGTGTGCGAATGTCGCGTCCGTCGCCCAGAAATTGACCATATATTAATTTTTAAATTGAAAAATGTAGTTTTCTTCCTTTGATATCAAACTTGGCTGTATCAATATTTTTTAAAAATATATGTATAAGCATACTTTGTATAATTTTAAAATTGAAATTTCCATCGATGATTTAGTATCAGCTTTATAAATTAAAATTGTGTATATGAGCAATTCTCATTAATACATAATATTTGGGTTAACATTTTTTTTTTAACTTTATGACACATTAATAGGATTTTACACGATAATAAACCACCCTTAAGGAGGTCACTTAAGGGGCTTAAAAGTTATAGCTCATTACTTCATAAAAAATTTATGATTTTAATATTTAGGCTATAATTTTGTTAAAAATGTAAAAATCATGATCTATTAAATATCTATCCTTTCAGCTCCGCAAACTATATCCCGAACTAATTTGTGGCCTTTGGACTGAAAAGTCTTTAGCTTTACCTCTACTCAAAGCTTCAACACTGATTACCTCAATATATGGTGCTTTCTTTCGTAACATTATTTCACCAGTTATAGGCATTAGTGTGGTTTTTGTATCTAAAGAGGAATTTAACTTGTAAGTAAAACTAAATACAGTAGAAACTCGATTCTTGCACGTAATGAAAACCGGTCTCGCTACAAGTTTCGAGGTTTGTCGCAAGTACCGAATATTAGTTTCCCGAACAAAATAAAAGTTTAAGTTTAATATTTCAATTCAAAACACTTAAGTTCAACGCATTCGTATAATAGTAGATACATATTTTATGTGGAATTAAAGAAATTTAAAATTTTTGTTTGTTTTGTACAAAGTCGCTTGTTCAGTACTACACTGCTTCTTAGTCTCTGGAGCATCATAATATCGTCTAATGAAGCATTGTTTTGCTCTGCCCATTTTAAGCAAATATTGAACGCTGATATATATAATACAAAAATGTTGCAAGTATCGAGTTCAAAATTATCGGATGTCGCAAGTACTGAGTGCGTAATGAAAAATATTCCTATGTTGCAAGAATCGAGGTGTGCAAGTATCAAGTATGTGCAAGAATCGAGTTACTACTGTATTAAAATCAAATAAATTTCAATTATATTTAAAAAAAAAAAAAAAAATTTACAGACATATTGCTGAATTGTGGCGTAATGTAGGCGTAAGACCAATTGTTTATAATGTTAATTCACCGAACGAAAAACGCTACTTCCAAAAAACTATGAAGACACAATATTTAACCGATTCTTTGAGATCTGAACCTCATTTATTAATGAAAGCTTAAAGATGATTTAAGTTTTTTTCCTAATTGGGCTTAAATAGGGTTTGAACTGATGGTATACTAAACATGAAAAAAAAAAAAAAACAACAACGCATTTAAACCTAAGTTTAGTTTTATATTATAACAAACTCAACTTTCAACGATTATCACAATTTAATTGATATTATAATTATTTTTCGTTTAATTCAATTTAATATTTTAACGAATATTCGAATCATACATAAGTCGTTTTTTTTTATACAAATATTCTACATTTTATAGTATTACCCAACCAAACAAAGAGCTTAACGTAAGCATAAAATCATTTTACTAATTAAGCATTTCCATATTATTTCAACGACTAATTTTTCGAATTCAGTTTCCGATATTGCTCAAATTTGGTGAGTATGTTTAACTGTGAACGCATATTTCTAAAACGATTTTTTTTTCTTTTGAAAAGAAAATATCGCAAAATTAATGGTTGGGACATCATTCAAAAGGCCATCACTTTTGTCGTGTAAAAGACATTAAAAAAATTCTATTTGTATGGAAACCGTGAAAATTTTGGAGTTCAGAAATTTTACTAAAAAAAAAAAATCAAAATTATTTCTAAAAAAATTCCCCTTTAATTTTTTTTTTATATTTTTCATGCAAATAGCTAAACACTTGTTCTAAACACTCTGAAAATTTCAGACTAATTTTTGAGATTTCTAAAGAAAATACGTAGTCACCAGAATTTAACTGATTTCGCAAAAAAAAAAAGAATAAAATTTTCAAAATACTTTTTCCATAGACATGGTATACATTTTTAGAAATATGCGTCTACTGCCAAACATACTCTCCAAATTTTATCAAAATCGGAGACCATCGAAAAATTAGTCGTTGAAATAAAATTAAAATGCTCTATTATTTTGTTTTTTTTTTTTAATTTATTTTATTTTTAATATAAATGGAAGCTATTTTATTATTTTGTATTGCCATTTTATTGTAATTTTTATATTTATATTTATAGTTTTTTTTTTGTTATATTTGTTGTAATTTATTTATTTTTTTTATCGTAAATGTTGTAAACATCACGCTCAAATTATAATTGTCTGTCTTGCACAAATTATTTATAGTTTTATTTTTTTTTTTTATACATTTTTGTAAATTTCTATAATCCTATTTTTATAAGTGTAGTGTATAAGCGCGCGTCTTTTTTATTTTTGTACAACCTAAAACAACAAGCCATTAAAGGTGACTATAGAAATTTTATTCTTATTTTCTACAAATTAAGATAAACTTTTTAAAAACTTACAAAAAAAAAAACTGTATCTTAAAATATACCAAAAACAATACATACGAATAAATATTACAGAAATAATAAATAAATTTTCCGAATTTTCTTTTTTAATTCGTTTGAAGACAAATAAGGGAATGTTAGCTAAAGTGGACCTACATCTCTTTTTTTGGTTATATAAAAAAAAAAAAAAAAAAAACTAACAAAGGAGATATCCCAACCCGGACCGGCATATCTTATTGAACTTCGGATATGTTGTAGAGAATAAAAATTTAAGAGTCACTAAGTGGGGTCAAAAAGTATCCCATTTTATGTGTTTTCATTCTATTTGAAGTAATTATAGACAAATTTGTTATTAAATGAAAGATTTTTTGAAGACACATTTACTGGCGTACAAATTGTGTCTAAAGACTTTCAAGTATTTTTGTTATTCAAAAAAATGTGTTTTGAATGACATTTGATATGGCGTTTTATTGAGGAATTTTAGTTTTATTAAGCTAAAAATAATGCATAGTAATGCCCATTCATTTTAATCGAGGGGCTGTCTGAGCTTTTTATGATATTCAAAATCGTTCGGTTTTTTATGCGACTTTTCCCGAATAGACTTTTTACCATATTTTTCAAATAATTCAAAAATGTGTCAACTCTGTGTCGCTTATATAGGCAATATGAAAATCAACATTTTTGTATTCTTGAGTACTTTAACAATGTGTAAATCTAGTTTTCTTAAATTAAAGACAAGTTTTCATACAAAAACAAATTAATTTTTAACTCTACTTTTTAACCTTTAAAAGTGAGATTGGAAAGCTAAAAAAACTATGTGCCCATTTTTTTTTACTCCTTTACAACATATCCAAAGTTCATTAAAATCTGCGAGGTCGGGCAGTGATACCTCCCCTGTAAGTCGAATATTTAAAATTCAAATATATCAGCTTATAGGCCAACTCTTTGTACATTTTTTTGGCTATAGATCATTTACCTGTGGCAACTAATATAAAAAAAAGGTAAGTAACAAGTTTCAAAACAACTTAGAAAGTCCAAATTAATAACTTCTGAAATACAATTGATCATTTCTGAAATACAATTGATCATTTCTAAAACACAATTAACAATTTGTGAAAAACAATTGATACTTTCTGAAATACAATTGATAATTTCTGAAATACAATTGTTAAGTCTGAATTATAATTGATAAATTTTGAAGTACAAGTGATAAAACTGTAATACAATTGATAATTTCTGAAAAACAATTAATAATTTCTGAAACGATTTTCGAGTGTACCTTGAAACAAATATTTTTTTAGATTATAATATTTATTTCAATGCTGGTTTATTGTAAAATATTATCATTATCATACCAAATAATCGGGAAAAGTAAGAAAGTTCTATGTATAAGTCTAAAAAAAATTCGAAAAATTATTTTTTTATATGATTTTCCATATATGAAGGTCTTAATGTAAAAACTTGATAAGCCACATATTATTTTTAGTTTGTTTTTGCCTTTTAAATGTTAAAAAAATGCAAAAAAAAAAATACTTTTTGCAGGACTTTTGTATCCTAGGTAGTTGCAATAAGTGTTTAAGCAAGACTTCTGTTAAATATTAATCGATGGATGTCTAGAAAACAGAGTAAATCCGTAAAACAATATATGTGACTTATCAAGTTTTTCCAATAAGCCCTTCATATATAAAAAAAAAAAAGTTTTTCACATACTGGCATTTAAAAGAGTATTATATTAGGGACCTAATTCTAGTAAATATAATAGGACTAAAATGCCTAATCATTTATTCCCTTTCAAATGAACCGGATCAATAAAATATATTGAAAAATAGGCGTTTAGTCCCGATACATTAACTTTAGACTTATAAATTGAAAGTTTCATTGACCTTATGGTATTCTTAGGGTATGGAACAAAGTAATTTTAAACGTAAATGTAAAAAAAAAAAACATAATAATGATGATAGGTGTAAAAGACTAGAACCGACCTATTATAGCACTCTTATTTGCGCATAACTAACCTTTTGTCTATTTACTATAGTAGAGTTAAATTGAATAAAAACCGATAACCGTGGAAAAAATTAGCGTTTCAAGGCACTATCTAACTGTTTCAAGGTACAACCTTGAAACAAAATTCCTAAAATGTGAAAATTTACTATTATTTTGCAATTTTCAAATTTCATCAACATTTTAATGCAGACGATTTAAGTATGCTTACTTTAAACTGGGGTTTTTACATGTCTTTTCTGCAGAGATATAGCTGTTAATATATCAAACGTTTTGTGGCACACCACATGCCCATACCTTCGAAAAGTGAACGATAATCGTCGATCGTCCTACAGAATTCCTACACCGATTTTTTTTTTTTTTTTTTTAGAGAAGCAACACCAGCAACTATTGCATTTTTGCACTTATACCACATTTATACTACAACCAAAAACTAGTAGTTTTTGAAAACTTCCATTTTTTGATTTCAAATTTATATGGAATTTGACAAGTAAATACAAGTTGTTTTCAAAAACTAATAGTTTTTGGTTGAAACTTATTTTTACATGCATTTTTTTTTTTTTTACTTGAGCGCAGTTCTAAAAAGTCTTGAAGAGTTCGACTTAAAATTTTTATTTAACAAAATAACAATCTAAAAAATTCGTTGCTAATATTCTTTTTGCCAATGTTACAACCAATTAGAAATATCTTTTTTTTTTTTTTTTAATATTTTATTATATATCACACATTTAAATGTGACGTAAAAAACTAAGAGCGAACTGGTTGGTTTGCTGCTTTTTAAATGCGTTTTATTATACACATTTCTTAAAATGAATTAAATTTTAGATATTTTAAAAACACAAATTTTTTTAATTACCAACGTTATGCCAACGGTGGCAAGTTCGCTAAATCCAAAGGTTGGCCATCGTTATCAATCGGGTAACAGAACAATACTGTCAAGATTGTAAATCCAATGTTCTGCCAACGCAGTCCGTCGCCGATGCTTTGCCAACACTTTGCCGATTCGATTGTATTTTTCTTCCTGGGTAGGGGTTTTATTACGTAATTCGATTAGAAAATAAAAAGCTTTCGAACAGAAATTTTAAATTGAAAATAAAGAATGGTCTAGTAAGTCATGGTTCACACACGGCAATTATAATTGCGCAATTCTTCTTCAATTCTCCTTTGAAATTGCTTTTGTGTTCACACAGGAAAAGTTTGTTCCAGCAATTTTCGTATATCAACCTGCAGTGTTGAAAATTGCGGATCACAAAACAAAACGGATTTGGAGTACGGGCAAGTCTGTACCCCCTTCCATTCTCTTTTCCTCCCTGTTCTATAAACTCAAGAATTGCGCAAGTATAATTGCCGTGTGTGTACCTAGTCTAAATGCCAAAAAGTTGAACTTTTAAAAACGGATATCTTTATAAGTTTAAAAATTTTCGAATTCGAACAAATATGTTCGAATCAGCATATAAAATAACCCAGTAGTTTTTTTTTATAAAATAACCCAGTAGTTTTTTACAAGTGGTTCATTCAAAAGTTCCTTTTGACTTAATATAAAAAGACTAAAATTTTCCGTATGCTTAAAAATTACTCGTTTTCTACCAGTGTAATGACATATTATTTTTTGAACTACCAGTAATGAATGACACTAGCTTACTCTCTACATTATTTTAATAAAAATAATGACTTACTAATAACTAGTTAATTTTTACATTATTTTAAATACAAAGTAATGATTTGAAATTTTTTCTAAAATCTATTACAATTATAATTTTTTTTAACTCTAGTTTTTCTGTAAGCTGGAAAGTAATGACATTTTGTGCAAGCAAGTCATTTATGTTTTTATCTATCAAGTATAACAATATCGAGATAGCTCAGATGGTAAAGCGGTAGACTGACAACCTGAAGTCCCAGGTTAGAATCCCGCGTGGGAAAATTTTATTAAAAAAATTTCATAAAAAATTTTTTTTTATCTAATTTAGTTTTTTTGAAAATTTATTTTTACACTTATTTTTTTTGTCCATACTAGTAAGCATATATGTAATCACATATTTTTATTTTTTACTTTTCGTAAGGTGATTAGAATTGATATGGCATTATCATGCGCAACTTCCACTTATAAAAGTAATGAGATTTGTAAAGGCTTACAATTACCAAATATGTACTTATATAACCACTTATATGGTAGTGATTTTCTACACTGGCTATATGAGTTGTAAATTATTTGTTTCAACATTAATCGAAATAAGGGCAATTAATGGAGGAATCGACTAACCGAATTGGAAACACTAAAATTCTTAAAATTTTAGTGAAATCAAAGTTAAAAGCAGTTTGGTTTAGAGAAACAAGCCGATCGGCGTAAAATCGGCTGTGCGCCGCCGTCACAATTTTTTTTTAATTTTCAGCCGCCGCCGTTTTAATCGGCTCGCATCGGCTTAAAATGTGAGCCGGCTAAATCGGCAGCCGCCGAATTTTTATTTGCGCCGCCAATTTTGTCGCATTTTGAAATATAGCTTTCCAAATTTTTAATCTTAAAAATTAACTTGAATCTTGTGAAAATAAAAATCACGTTGCATATAATTATAAGGTGCATTACCTTTCATATGATGCCTTAGTTATGCATATACCTCAAATACTTCTAACGATGCATGCATAATGTAATTGAAAATTCCCAGATTTTTCTGAAAATCTTTGATTTTTAAGAGATTACATTTCGGGAGCTAGAATGGACAAAACTCTTAAGCTTTGTAAGAGTATTTGTTTTGTAAAAGGTAACTTTTATACCAATTGTCGTTAAATTTGGTAAAAGTTCTGAAAACCCATTTGTTGCTTTGACATGTATTAAATGAAGGGCTTATTGTTAAAACTTGATAAGCCACATTTATTGTTTTATGGATTTTCGCTGTATGCCAGACATGGATTGATTAATATTTAATGGAAGTCTTGCTTCAACACTTATTGCAAGTACCGAGAGTATAATAGTCCTGTAAAAATTATATTTTTTGCATCTTTTTAAAATGCAGAAACAAACTTAAAATAAAATGTGGTTTATCAAGTTTTTACAATAAGCCCTTCAAATGTATTATATCAATTTAAAAAAAAAAATTTAATTATAATCTTTTTCTTTTTTTTTTAATAAATTTAATGATTCAATTAAATGATTTAATTAAATCTTTATACTTAATAACTTGTGCATGTTTTTTTTTCTTGATTACTATCAAGAAAATAGATCTAATGAAAAATATAGTGATATATCACTAGAATTTATCGGTTAAAAAACAGCATTTTAAGCCGACAATTCAGCCGCCGCCGGTTTTTTAATCTAAATGCCGCCGTAGCTAAAAATTTAGGGTCGGCTTGTTTCTCTGGTGGGGTTACTTTGTAATTCGATTAGAAAATTTTTGTTCGAATTCGGAAATTTTAAAACTCTTGTAAAATGATATCCGTACTTAAATGTTCAACTTTTTTTTTTTTGACTTTTCGCATTTACTAGATCATTGTCTACACGTTTTCAACATTTTTACCCATTAAAAAGTACTATTATTTTACTTTATTTGCAATGTGAAAATTCTGTTCGAATCGAATTTCTTTTCGAATCGAACTACGTAATAACCCCCCAGTATAATACAGCCAAAAACAGGGAGGTTATTATGTAATTCGATTCGAAAAGAAATTAGATTCGAACAGAATTTTCACATTAAAAATAATGCAATAAAAAGTACTTTTTAATGGGTACAAATTTTAAAAACGTGTAGACAATGTTCTAGTAAATGCGAAAAGTAAAAAAAAATTGAACTTTTAAATACAGATATCATCTTACAAGAGTTTTAAGATTTCCGAATTCGAACAAAAATTTTCGAATCGAATTACAGGTAATGTTAGGTTAGTTTCAGTATAACTTCCTCTAAATATTAATAAGTAGAATTTTTTAATTTTTTTTTACATTTATTTTTTTATAGTTTTGTATGTATATATATATATTTTTTTCTGTAAGATGTTACATAAAAGATATAAGCTAAAGTTATAAGCTAAAATTATAAAGAATATTATTACAAAGAAATTAATTATTTTTCTGTTAAAAATAGAATCGAAAACATTTTTAGAAGTAATCTTCTTTCGATTTTCATAAATTAAGAAAAAAGATACATTTAAATTCTCATTAAGTATGATAAGAATACAAAAAAAAAAAAAAAAAAACAAATAAACAACAATTTAACGTAGAAAACAGACTAACAATTTTAGGAAAGGAGCTTTAATTAAGTTATACACAAAAATTGATTTTTTTTTTAAATCAACAAAAAAAAAATAAAAAATACTTCCAAGACGAATGTGTTACTCCAAATCTTTATCATTAAATTAAGATACAAGTTAAAAAAAATAATAAGCTATAAACTAATGAAAGAAAAAAAATTAATTATTAAAAATTCTTATGAATATAAGGATTGATGTTAGTAGAATTAAAATTACTTGCGACGGGTACGCGCACTGCGTTTAACCGGCGTCGATGATTCTTCAGCTGATTGTTCAGATGATGCAGCAAGATGTTCTTTTATCTCTACTGATGGTGTTGTTTTTTGTTGAGTAGAAGATTCAGCATCGAATTTAACATTTCTACGACCACGAGTGATTTTTGATTCAACATCTGCGATTTCCGTTTCATTTGACTCAGTTTTAGCTTTTCGTCCCCTTTTAGAGGGGAATGCTGGTGAATCTGTTGTGGTAGATGCTGCTACTTTACGCGCTCCTCTTTTTGTAGCAGGTTTTTCAATATCAATTTCATTTTCATTTTCCTCTTCAATGTTTAAATCTTCAGTACCTTCCACAGTTGACGCTGATGTCAGACGATGTTCTCGTTTTTGTGAAGAACTGTTTTTGTTTTTAGTTCCTTTGACAGTTTTCGTTTTGGTTTGATCTTCTTCCTGTTCAGAACTTTGGCCTTCGGCATCAGTTATTGCTATGGCTGCTGCTTTTGTTGTGGGAATTTTCTTTGCTTTAGTTGCTCTTTTAGGAGGATCAATAGCTGCTGCAGCTAAAGCATCTTCTTCAATTCTTGCTTTAGCTGCTGCTGCTGCATTACGTTTTCCAGTTGTACGGGTGGGTGTTGTACCTTCTACTTCTGGAGAAGTTTCCTGCTTCTCAGTTTCGAGTACTAATGGTGATTTTTTAGCTGGAGGAGCATCCTCTTCATGATGAGTATCTTTAGCTTTACGTCCTCCCCTTCTTCCTTTAGCTGAAGTTGTAGCAGGCGGTGTTGTATGTTCAGTTTCTTCAATAACAACCTTAGCAGTTTCTTTTTGGTCTTCGTTATGGGCAGCAGCAGCTTTTCCTCTACCCCGTTTAATGGCTTGAGGAGTTCCTACTGCGTCTACATCAGTTTCTATAGTAGATGCTTTACGACCACGTTTTCCAGGCATTCGCAGTGGTGTAGGTGTATCAGTAACAGCTGTTGCAGCGGCTAAAAGTGCACGTTTTTTTGGTGTCTCTGCTTTAGCCCGCTCTTCTTCCAAAAATTGTTGAGCTCTAGCTGTTGGTTTACGTGTACGACCTCTGGCAGTAGTTGCAGCTGGTGTAGATGACGTTGATGGAGAAGGATCTGTTACTGATGCAGTTGTGACTGTAGCCGCAGGTGTATAATTAGCAGTTTCCAAAGATTTACGTGGTGAATCAGTTTTCTTTTTTGTTTTTGTTGGTTTGTCACTATCGGAAGTTTCATCATAATTATGATATGCCGTGGCTACTTTACGCAACGGTCGCTTACTAGGTGAATCATCAGAATTCTCCGAAACAATTTGGACATTTTTATCGACATCAATAGCAGAAGCCTTACGACCTCGTCTAGGACCGCGTTGAGGTGTCTGAGGCACAATTTCTGTTTCGAGTTTTTTATCTTTTGTTTCCGGGTTTTTCGTTGCAATTTCATCGCTGTGTTGTTCTTCGTTGTCAGTGTGTGATTCTTTACGTTTTCGGCCTCTAGGCTGTGAAGTTGTAGTTGGTTGTTCAGATACTATTGGGTTCTCGTCTTTCTTCCTACGACTTCGTCCTTTTTTAGTTTCCTCTTGAGTAGCTGGTTCCACAGATTTCTCTTCATGGTGTTCGCTATCTTCAGCGGTAATGTGTGTTTTAGTTTGAAGTTCATCTTTATTTCTGCGAGCTCTTCCTTTTTTAGTTTCTTCATTATTAGCCGTTTCTACAGATTTCTCTTCGTGATGATCGCTATCATCAGCCGTTATATGTGTCTCAACAAGGTCATCTTTCTTTCTACGAGCTCGTCCTTTTTTAGCACCCTCATGAATAGCAGTTTCTGCAGATTTTTCTTCATGGCGTTTACTATATTCAGCAGTAACATTTGTATCCTGATCGTGATGCTCTATTTGATCATGAGCTTGCTTTCTTCGGCCAACACGTCTGCTTGAGGGTCCACCACTAATTTCTGTATGTGCTGTTTCTTCTTGTGAAACTTCTTGCTCGTGTTCTTCTTGTTCTTGCTTTTTACGACCACCTACACGTTTCTTGCTAGCAGAACCACTTGTAGCAGTTTCTTCTTGTGAAAATTCTGGTTCGTGTTCTTCTTGTTGTTGGTTTTTACGACCACCTGCACGTCTCTTGCTAACAGAACCACTTTCTTCATGATCGCCTGCTATATGTTTGTCTGCCGCTCTTCTCTTTGTATCAGTTTCTTCTTGAGACACTTCTGGCTCGCGTTCTTCTTGTTCTTTGTTTTTACGACCACCTGCGCGTCTCTTGCTAACAGAACCACTTTCTTCATGGCCGTCTAATATAAGTCTGGCTGCCGCTCTTCTCGTTGTAGGTTTAGTTTCATCTTGATGATGATCCTCCGCAACAACATGTTTATGACCTCTTCTACCACGTACTTCTTTATCTTCGGTAGAAGTATGATCATCATCTAGTTCAAGATTAACTGCAGTAATCTGTACTTCAGATAATTCATTATTTTCTGATTTTTTCTCCCACATCTACAACAAGTTGTTTTTCTTTAATATTATCCGCTTTTCCCCGCACTCTTCGAGTTTTTGTAGGTAGTTCTTCTTGATGGTATTCAATATGATCTTTGGATGTTGCTGCTCCTCTGCGTCTAGAAGATTTTTGTAATTTTTCTTGCACATCTATTTCCTTTATCTTCTTATCCGATTCAGTTTGTTGTTTAGTTTTTCTTTCGTCCTTCTCTTCTTTTGGGTTTTCTTCAATTGGTGGTAAAGTTTCTTCTACTAATTTTTCAGATTCTTCAACAAGTGCTTCTTCTATTTCCGGCAATTGATGTCTTGCACGACGTTTAGTAGGTTCTTCTTCATCAGCAACTGAACCTTGACTAGATTCAGAAGCGGTACGTGTACGTTTACCACGTTTTTTAGTGGGTTTCTCTTCTTCTTTAATGTCCTTTTCCGTAAGAACTTCATGTTTTTCTTGATCTATAACGGATGGCGATTCATTCGATGTTTTAACATCTTCTGATATCACAATTTCGTCTACTTTAGCTGCTGATATAGACTTTGTTTTATCAGTTGCTGTTACTTCAACTTTAGGTTCTTCAATAACAATTGGCAATTCATTAATATTGGAAGTGGTATGAGCTTTTGTAATAGGTTTTTTACGATTACGACTTCCACTACGGCTGGTTGCTACATCTGTATCGATAGATTCAGAAACTTTAGCTTTACGATAGACTCCACGTTTTGTTGTATGTGTAGAAGAGGAGGTATCATATTGTTCCTGATCACAACTTTCAACAATCTCTGTATATTTTTGTTCTTTTTCTATATCTGTTACAGTTTCACTTGATTGTTCGACTTCATCTAGTTTGTTTGATTCAGTCTCTACGGCTTTACGGCGTCTTCCAGGCTTTGTTATTTGTACTGCAGTTGAAATGTCTTGTTTTGGTTTGTCACTGCTTTCATTTACAATTGGTTCAACTATTTGTTCGCTTTTGATAAGTGTTTCTGCATTTAGTTCTTGTTCTGTAGTTTCGTTGTTTCCGATTTTGTTTAATTCAGTATCTTCATGCACAGAAACTTGGCTAGATTCTGATGAAGTAGGTTTCCGGCGACAACGTTTAGCTGGTTGTTCTTTGACTATGGAAAGATCATTCTTTTTAGAGGAAGATTTATTATGATTTGTAATTTCATTGGGCTTACCTTCAGTTGGTTCAGCTTGTTCTTCTTTATCAGCTTTGGAGGTGGTTGGAAATTCTTCCTTTTCTTTTTTTTGTTTTAGTATTTCTGCAACAGGTGTCTTTTGTATTATACGACGACCTCGATTAACGACTTCTTCAGTGTTAATTTTAACTTCAGTTTCTTTGGAAACATTCTCTTTAATTATGGGATCAGGAATTTCAATACCTTCTGCTGATTCCAATGATTTTGTTGGCTCTTCTTTTTTTGATAATTCGGTTGAATTTTGCTCTATTTCTTGTGTTTGTTCCACAGACATTGCTTCCGTTTTATTACTTGACATTACTAGTTCGTCGTTTTCAGTTGCAATGGTTTGTAGTTCATTTTCTGGTTTCTCTTCTGCTAGTGGTTCCTCAATTGGTGTCTTTTGTACTTTACGGCGAACTCTTTTTGTGTTTTTGGTATCATCATCATGAGTGGAACCTTGACTAGATTCTGATACTGTAGGTTTACGACGATTCCGTTTGGCTCCAAGTTCTTTTGGTTCTTCGACAGTCTCAGTTGGCCTTTCAATTTCAGTTTCATATTCAATTTTTGGTTTTTCCTTAAATGCTGCTTCACCTGTATTTTCTTTTTCTTCAACATTTTGTGATACTGTTTCAAGGTTATCAATGGATTCAGAAAACTTGATTTTCTCGTCTTTTTGAAGCGAAATGGTTGGAATTTCTTTTTCTTCTTTTTGTTCTACAACAGTTTCTTCTGAAGTTTTAATTTGCTCTGTAGTTTCAACGTTTTCGGAATTGTCTACAAGTGCTTTTTCAACTGGTGTCTTTAGAACTTTACGACGACCTCTACGTGTGGATGAATCATATTCTGCAACAGAACCCTGACTAGATTCTGAAACGATAGGCGTACGACGACCTTGTTTCAAGGCCGGTTCTTTAGCTTCTTCAGTTTTAGGAACTTCTTCAACACCTTTTTCAACTAAAACTTGAGATTTTCGGTTTTCTACTTTTTCGGTTAGAACATCTATAGATTCTTTCTGAGATGATGCAGCAGAAAGTTCTTGGTTCTCTTCTTCATTTGAAATAGTTGGAGTTTCTTCAGGTTTATCGACTCTCATACTTTCTTCTACACTTTCGGTTAGCAACTTATGGGATGTAGTTGGTAGTTCTTGACTTGCTGTATTTTTATCATCTTGAAGCGGAATTGTTAGAGTTTGTTTGTTTTCTTCTTTTTGACCATCAACAGTTTCTTCTGGTGTTTTAATTTGTTCTCTTTGCTCTTTAGTTTCAACGTTTTCGACATTTTCTTCTAGTATTTTTTCAACTGGTCTCTTTTGTACTTTACGACGACATCTACGTGTAGATGAATCATCTTCTGTAACAGAACCCTGACTAGATTCTGACGCGGTAGGTTTACGACGAACTCGTTTAACTGCGTGTTCTTTAGCTTCTTGAATTTCAGCATAAACTTCTGATTCTTTTAGATCTCTTGGGACTTGTTCAACATCTTTTTCAACTAAAACTGGAGATTCTCGTTTTCCTTTTTCCCCCTCTTCAGATGAGACAGTTGGAGTTGCTTCATTTTTATGTTTTTGTTCTAGTGTTTCTTCATTTTCCTGTTTTTGTTCTAGAGTTTCTACAGGTTTATCGGTTGTGATGATTTCTTCATTTTCGGTAGATAGTTCACTAGATTTAGTTACTAGTTCTTCATTTTCTGTATTTACTTCAACAACTGTCTCTTCAACTGGTGACTTTTTAATTACACGGCGATCTGTGAGGTTAGTGGAAATGCTGTCATCATCTTGAATAGAAACCAGACTGGATTCTGAGGCAGTGCGATTACGGTGATTATGCTTCACGGTTTCTTTTTTCACTTCCTCAATAACTTCAGTTTGTATATCTTGTTTTTCTTCTAAAGATTGAACTTCTGCCGTTTCCTTGTTAGCAGAATCCAGAATTTCAGTTAATTCAATAGCATTGGCGTCTTCATTGATTTCCGGAGGTATTATAGCTAATACTGTAGCTTGTTCTTCATTTTCGACAATTTGTTCAAGAACTGCTTCTTCACCCGGTGCCATTTGAATATTACCCTTACGTGCTTTACTTATAATAGTGGTGTTACTGTCATCTTCATGAAAAGAACCTTGACTTGATTCAGAAACTGTCGGTTTACGACGACTACGTTTGAGATCAAGTTGTTGAATTTCTTCTACACTTTGTGCAGTTGTTTGTGAAGGCTCTTTTTCTGTGTTAGTATTTTTTCGACCACATCTTGTGGCTGGTAATTCTAAGTCAGCATTAGAACATTCAATTGATTGAGAACCCTTACGTCCACAACCACGTTTAGTAGTAGATTTTTCAGTTTTGAGTTCGACAGATTCTGAAGTATCAGTTTGGTTTCTGTGTTCTGTATCCTTTATTTTAACTTCAAAATCATAAGTTTTTATAACCTCAATGTAGCTATCATTAGATGTTTTTGGTTCGTTTTCTTCAATCGATTTAAAAGGAATTTCTGAAATTACATCTTTCGATGCAATTGTGATATTCTCTTCGGCATTGGTAATTGCTTTTTCAGATTTTTCTATTTTATTCGTCTTTTCATTTTGAGATTCAATTATGGATTCTTCTTCTTTTGTTTTAGATTCTTCTAGTTGTACAAATTCTTCGATAGTTGAAGTAGGTGTATCTTCCTGCTCTATTGTTGATATTGATGGATTTACTATAACAATAATAGAAGTATTTTGTTCAACATTAACCACAGTTTTAGATTTGTTTTCTGTTGACAACTGATCTTCAGTATTTAAAGTCAAAATTGTGGTGGATTTTTCAGATTTCGATTTCATCGTAATGGAGTCGTCCAACTGAGAATTAGTTTCCCCAACTTTTATTTCTTCAGATATTGATTCGTTAGCTTTACATTTAGATTCATCAATAAATTTAATTTCCTCAGAAATTTCTTTGGATTCTGTATCTGGCATATCTGGTTTCTTAATTTCAGCTTGTTCTTCCATAGATGTTGATTCAATCACATTATTAACATCCTGCAACTCCTTAGCTAATTCAGTTTCCTCATTACCTTCTAAAACTTGTGGTAAAACGTTTTCTGCAGATCCCAATATTTTTTCAGATTTTTCATGGGTTTCTGTAATATTATCAGCTATTGTTTCTTCAGTTTCAATTACATCTATTGAAATTGTTTCAGTAGTGGATTTTTCATCAGGTTTATCATCTTGTATTATATTTTCATCTTCTGATTTATCTTCTATAACTTGATATATTGTACTTGATTCCTTCTCTTTAGAAATATCTTTTTCTGTTTTTACTAAAACTGTGCAAGTTGCATTTGATTCCTGATTTTTCGATAAATCTTCATGTTCAACTTCTAATTCTTCATTTTCAGAGTCTTTTTTGGTTGCTGTGAACTGTTTAATATTATTCTCTTCTACTTCTTTAGTATCTTGACAAATAGGTTCTGTAATTACTGGTTTCTCAGTCTCAATGGTTTCATTGGCAGTTTCTGTTTTTAAAATTGCTTTAGAAGATGTATTACCTTCATCATCATTATCATTTTCTGTTGTTTCATCACTCTTTTTGGAATCATCATAATCTTTAAAGTCATCGTGAACTATATATTCTTTGGTGCTCGTTTTTTATCTTCAACAAGGCTTGTTATAATTTCTGTACCGTTGTTAGATATTTCTTTAGTAGTTACTTCAACCATGGCAGATTCGTTTTCAACATCTTTTTCGTCATTTGATGCTTCATCGACAAAAGAATCATCTATTTTGGATCTTTCAGTAACAGTAGAATCCATAAATATATCTTCACACTCATGATCAATATCTTTCTTAGTTTCTTTAGATTTAAATTCTTCCTTAGGTACAGCTTCATTCTTAACAGATTTATCTACTTCAGCAGAGATTTCAGTAACAGTAGTATCAATGAAAATATCTTCGGTTTCATTTTCTTTTGATAACTTTTCATTTTCTTCAGAAATAGCTTTATTTACTGCCAGTTCTGAAGAAGTAGCAACAACTTCAGATTCTTGATATTTTTTAACTTCTATTTGGGTTTCTGAATCGGTAGATTTTTTAGTTGTTATTAAATCTTTATTTTCCGAATCAACTTCGAAGACTTGTTCGTTTTCTTCTAAAGGCTTTATATTTAAAGAAATGTCTTTCTTTTCTGAGTCATCCGATGAAGTAGCAACAACTTTAGCTTCTATTACTTTTTCACTCTCCTTTTGGGTTTCAATTGTAGTGACATTAGATTCCTTCAATGTTTCTGAATTGGATGTTTTAATTTTAGCTGCTCTTATTTCACTTCTATTGCCAGTTTCCAAAATTGAAGTTGCATCTTCGTTTGTTGAGTTTATTTCTGTTTTAGTTTCTTTAATTTCTATAAAAGAATCTTCAATGATAGAATCTTCGATTTCAATTGTAGATTTTTCTTCGTTTTGAGAATCTTTTATGTTATTTTCCTCTTTAAAATCTTTATTAACGTCTTCATTTTTAGTTATAGAATCTTCAAAGACAGAATTTTTAATATCCTTAAACTCTAATACTGCTGTTTCTTTAATTTCACTTTCAGTGTTTTCTATATATTTAGAATTTGTGCTTAAATCTTCTTTAATCGTAGATTTTTCTTTATCCTCTTTATGTATCAGTTCTTTCATATCAGAAAGGTCTAAATCTATAACATCTAATCTAGAAGTTTCAAATTCTTGTTGTACTTCAGACTGTTCTGATTCTAAAGGATCTTTTGTTAGAGACACTTCTTTACTTGGTTGTTCTTCCAGCATAGATTTTTCTCCAACCTTTATATCTAGGCTAGATGTTTCTGCTTCAACTTTCTGTTTAAATTCCAATAGATCTTTTCTTGTTGTTACACCATCACATACATTTTTCAAATCTTTTTCTTTTGAATCTTGAGACAGATTGAAATCTTCACTATCGCTAACCAATAATGGTTCTGACAAATCATTTTCATCATCATCGTCATAATCCAAAGTATTATTAGCCAAACTTACTTGCTCTTCTTCTTTAGTTTCTTCCGGATTATTAACTGTTATATCAGCTTCTGACTCATCACTAACCACCAAATGTTCGTCAAACATTGACGGTTCTTCCATTAAAAGTGGTTCTTCAAGCATAGATAGTTCATCTTGCACTGATTCTACAGTTTGATCTAATAAATCAATTCCACTTATTTCTGCATCAATAGGAGAAACTGGGCGCGATTCTTTCGGTTTTAATTTAGTTGTATTACTTGCTAAAGGATCTTTTGAAGACGTCTTCTTAATAGTGCTTAAATTTAACATAACTTCTGAAGTTGTAGTAACACTCGTTAGATTCTGTTCGCTTAAATAAACCTTGGCACATGTTTCGGGTATAATACATTCATTATTAGAAAGATTTTTATCTTGGTCCATTATAGAATCTTCTAAGCATAAAACATCATCTTCTTCTGGAACTGCTTGTATATTTTCATTCTCATTTTCTATTTCAACTACCTCATTATCATCACCTTCTAATATTATAGGTGGTTCGGCTTGATCAAGAGTTTCAATCCATTCTTCTATATCGGTTTTAGGTAAATCAGATAAAACGTCAGCTGCTGAGAAAGGCGACTGGGCTTGAGGTGTTAGCAAAGCCAACGATTTTCGCGGAAAGACATTACGTATTGGTGTTTGAATTTGTGCTTCTTGACCAACAAGATTGTCAAAAGCCTCTTCGGCTGATTGATTACGCGTCTCTTGTAATGTTTCCATTTTATTGAATTTGTCAACCGTCTCATCGCGTTCTTCACACTCATCGCCATAATAGGAGGCAGTAATACGTTCTACAAATCGAGAGGCTACGGGTGTCTTAAAGAGTTCTTCTAAATTAGCCGATCCTCCTTCATGTGTAGCGTTCAAATCATATTCGGTTGAAACTTCAATTGAATCGATACTTTTTTCTATAACTGCGCTTGAGGGTAAAGAAGGAATCATAATATTCTTTGCTGTTGGTGTTTTAAGGAATTTATCTAAGTTATCATTTTCCGCCTGCGATAAGTCATGGTGTTTTTCTTGAGCTGGAGTACTCATAAGTTCTTTAATACCTCCCATTAGAGGAGTCGAACACATTTTAGGCGTTTGCATTAGTTCACGCATACCCTTAAAACGAGGAGTGCTACAACTTTTGGGAGTTTTTAGTAATTCTTTAACACCTCTTAATTGAGCATATTTTGCGGAAGTTGTAGGGATTTCTTCGAGTATTTGTACTTCTAAATCTTGTGTGACGACAGTGGTTAGTGGTGTTTTGACCAAATCAGCTAACCCAGTCATTTTTTCAATTTCTTTTTCTTCATATTCTACAGCTGGTTTGGGTGTTTGTACTAAATTGCGTATACCATCAAATTTGGGAGTTTCAACGTAAGATTTTGGAGTTTTTAATAATTCACGCATTCCGGTCATTGTGGGAGTTTTAGGTGAATCAACTACAATTTTAGCAGATTTTTTTGAGTTAGGTGTTGAAATTTCATCATCTATTGCAGAAGATTGAGGTTCATCTTCCTCTACTAAACATTGTGAGACATGAGGGGTTTTAATCAATTGCGCTACCGCTGCTAGTTTTTCAATTTCTTCTTCTTTATCTTCTGCTGATGATTTAGGAGTTGTTACTAAATGACTTAAGCCTACAAGTTTCGGAGTATTTTCTTCTGCTTTTGGTGTTTTCAGTAATTCGCGCATTCCTGTCATTACGGGTGTTTTAGGCGAATCAGCCATAATTCTTACTGGTTTATTTACTTTAGGTGTTGAAATATCTGCTACTACTGTAGAGGTTGTAGGTATGTCATTTGTCTCCTCTAAATCTTGTGAAATTGAAGCTTGAGGTGCTTTGACCAATTCTGCCAACACTGCTAGTTTTTCAGTTTCTTCTTCTTCATTTTCTGCTGATAATTTGGGAGTTCTTAGTAAATGACGCAGACCTACAAGTTTCGGAGTATTTACTTCTGCTTTTGGTGTTTTCAGTAATTCACGCATTCCTGTCATTATGGGTGTTTTAGGAGAATCGGCCATAATTCTTACTGATCTCTTTGCTTTAGGAGTTGAAATAGCTGTTAATACTGAAGAGATTGTAAGTATTTCGTTTGATTCTTCTAAATCTTGTGAAATTGCAGCTTGATGTGTTTTGACCAATTCTTGTACCACTGCTAGTTTTTCAGTTTCTTCTTCTTCATTTTCTGCTGGTGATTTGGGAGTTCTTACTAAATGACGCAGACCTACAAGTTTCGGAGTATTTACTTCTGCTTTTGGTGTTTTCAGTAATTCACGAATTCCTTTCATTACGGGTGTTTTAGGTGAATCAGTCATAATTCTTACTGATCTCTTTGCTTTAGGAGTTGAAATATCTGTTTCTACTGTAGATGTTGTAGGTATGTCATATGTATCTTCTAAATCTTGTGCAATTGCAACTTGAGGTGTTTTGACCAATTCTGCTACCACTGCTAGTTTTTCAGTTTCTTCTTCTTCATTTTCTGCTGATGATTTGGGAGTTCTTACTAAATGACGCAGACCTACAAATTTCGGAGTATTTACTTCTGCTTTTGGTGTTTTTATTAATTCATGCTCTCCAGTCATTACGGGTGTTTTAGTTGAATCCTCCATAATCTCAACCAATTTCTTTGTTTTAAGTGTTGAAATATCTGCTTCTACTGTAGAGGTAGGTATGTCATTTACCTCTTCCAAATGTTGTGAAATTGCAGCTTGAGGTGTTTTTATCAATTCTGCTACCACTGCTAGTTTTTCAGTTTCTTCTTCTTCATTTTCTGCTGATGATTTGAGAGTTCTTACTAAATGATGCAGACCTTCAAGTTTCGGATTATTTATTACTGCTTTTGGTATTTTCAGTAATTCACGCATTACTGTCTGAGTTTTAGGTGTATCAACCATAACCTTAACTGTTTTCTTTGTTTTAGGTGTTGAAATTTCCGTAATTTTTGTGTTAATTGTCGCGACTTCTTCTTTTCCTTGTGAAACCGTAGCTTGAGATGTTTTAACCAATTCCGCAACAACAGCCAGTTTTTCGGTTTCTTCTTCTTTTTCGGCTGTTAATTTAGGAGTTAGTACTAAATTTCGTATACCAACAAATTTGGGAGTATTTATTTCAGCTTCTGGATTTTTAAATAATTCACAGATTCCCCTCATGATGGGGGTTTTAGGTGATTCAGCCACAATCTTGACCGATAAATTTGCCTTAGGCGTAGAAATATCATCAACTGTTGTAGAGATGGTTGTGGTTTCTTCTAACACTTCTCCCACTTCTTTTTTCTCACTTTCCTTACTTTCTAAAGATTCAAAAGTTTCGGGTTGTTCTTCTTCGCCAACATTTGTAGAGGTTGTTGCGGTTTCTTCAAACTCTTGTTCTAATGTTTGTGATGTTATTTTTTCAACTTCTGTTTTGTCTTCTTCTATTGTCTGCGTTTCATAAATTTTCCCAGTTTCGGGAGTTTCGGTAACTTCTTGATCACCAACTTTCGTAGAGTTTCTTTCTATTTCGTCGATATTTTCTTGCAAAGTTTGTTCGGTTTCTTTTTCTACCTCTTTTATTTTTGCGTCCTTAGTTTCCAAAGTTTCGAGAGTTGCTTCAGCTTTATCTGCATCCACAATTGTAGAGGTTGTTGCTGTTTCTTCTATTTCGATTTCTTCTTCTTCGGGTTTCTTAGTATCTTTGCGGTTTACAGTTATTTCTATTCCGTTACTTTCCAAAACATCAGATTCTTCTAAAACTTCTTTTTCGTTTGTAACCACAATATCTTCAGCTTTAACTTTCTTTTCATCTAGCTTTTCTTCACTAGTATCTTTCTCTACCGTGGGTTCTTCTTCCTCTTCTATAATGGCAGCCATATCATCAGTAATTTCTTCTGCAATTACCATGCGTTGCTCTAGTTGTTTGAGAGGTGTTTTAGCCTCAAGTTTAAGAGTTTCATCATCTACATCAATTGAAGATCTACGGATAGTAATACGTTTAGGTGTTAACGGTGCTTCGCTTGCAGCATATATAGAAGACCGTCTGGTAACTTTCTTTGTTGGTGTGTTGGTGGACTCTGCCGACATTGAAGCTCGTCTGGTAATACGTCTAGGTGTAAGTGTTGTTTCAGCTGTTTGAATTGTAGATGTTTCTGTGGAAACAGATGTTCGGCGGTTGCTACGTCTAGGAGTTAGGGTACTTTCAGCCATTGAAGAAGTTTCTGCAGAGTGTGATGCTCGTCGAGTACCCCGTCTTGGAGTAAGTATAATTTCAGCAGTAGTTAAAGTTTCCGCTGAGTGCGATGATCGACGAGTGCCTCGTCTAGGTGTACCAGTTGATAGTATTTCGATTTTCTTTTTACTAGAGCTTACTGATGGGATGTCATCATTATTTTCGCAAGCTTTAGATGTGAATTCTGCCTCAACATTAGAAGCAACACATTCTTGTGGTTGTATTACACTTTCAAACATTTTTTGAGGTTGAGACTCAGCGTCTACAACAGTATTGTCTTGTATTTTTTTATCATCCAAATGTTTTTGTTTAATTTCATCCGATTTATTAAGGACATCTTCAATTTCTTCTAACAACTTGCTGGTATTGTCATCACTTTCGGTTTCATTTAAAGGTGATTCTGAAATATTTGTCTCAGATTTATTTAGGCTCAGTTGTTCTACATTTTCAGAATCTTCTGTATCTTGTTTTTCTGTTTTCATTTCGGTTTGTTTGATTGATTCTTCGCTTTTCTTAAGTTCTAATTGTTCTACAACTAGGGAATCTTCATTCATTTTGTTTTTTACTTTCTGATGTTTAACATCATCAACTTGTTTTTGTTTTTCGTCTAAAGTTTCGTTATTTTTTATTTGTTCATCAGTTTCTTCACATTTTGAGATTACTGTAGCTTTTTTTGCTTCTAATGTACTTAATAGGGTTTCTTCTTTACCAGCTATATTTAATGTAGCTTCCTCTGAGGATTTATTAGATTCTTGAAGTTCTAATTGTTCAACAATTTCAGAATCTTTAGGAATTTCTTGAGTTACTTCATTTTGTATAATTTCTTTGAAGTTACTTTCATTTTTGTTCGTTTCTTCTTTAACAGAAGCTTCTAATGCGATATCTTCATATAGTGGTTGTTTAGTCAATTTTGTATCCTCTTCTTTTATTTCTTTTTCTATTAAAGAGCCTTCTAAGGTAATGTCTTCATAGATTGGTTTGTATTTATCTGATTTTTGTTCTTCAATATTTTTATTTTCCTCCATAGGTTCATCTGTATCCAAGACTTTCACTTCGTCTTTTAGGATTTCCTTAACTACCAATTCTTTGACAATACTTTCATTTAACTTATCTTCTTCAGTCAATGCAATTTCATTTGATTTAGCATTATCACAAGTATCATCCGCAGTTTCACTTTGTTTTGAAGTATCTAAAATTTCAACTATAGATTCTTCTCCAAAACCTGTCTCTACAACATCAGCTTCTTTATTTAAAGTATTGCCTGCACTTTCTTTAATTTGTTTAGAAATTTCTGTTGTAGAGATTTTGATTTCTTCAGTATCTTCTTTAGAAATACTTAAAACCCCAGCAAAGCACACTTTATTTTCTTTTTGATTAGAGTCACGTGGACTTTCGGTAATTCCAATTGACTCTACCATATTTGTTGAACGATTTTCTTCAATATCTTCTTGTGTTGCATTAATTATCTCAGCAAAATTTTCTTCTGTAACTAAAACATTACTATTATTAGCAGCTGTCACTTGAACTATATTATGGTCATTATTCTCGTTAGATGTTTGAAGATCTTTTTTGTGTGTCTCATTATCATTATTAGTTTCTTTACTTTCACTGCCATTATTAATCAGATGTGTAATTTCGGGTTTATTATTTTGCTCACTCTCTATTACTAGATTACGAGTTTCTGTTATCTCTTCTACATCTAATGGAATTTCTAATGGTTTTACTGGATCAGTTTGGTCAGTCTTTGATTTTTTTGTTTTTTCCAAATTTTTTTCCGGTGAAAATGTTATATTAATTGTTGCTTTATCGGTTTCTTCAGATTTCTTATCGGGCTTATCTGGTGAGAATGTGGCATCTTTCGGTTTGTCTATTTTCTCTACATTTTCTTCATCATCCGAATCGACTACAAAAGTACGACTTAGATCATCTAATTCTCCACCTTCTGAAGTCTTTTTATCGGCAAACAATACTGCTTTTCGTTTCTCTGTCGGTTTACGTTCTAACTTAGAATCTATGAGAATACTAGAACGACAAGTTGGTGGCAACTTTTCAGCTGCCGCCATATTACGAACTGGTTGCGATGAAGATAAAGACTTACGTGCCCGTGCAACGAGACGGTTACTCATAACTTGTTGAGGAGATTTCTCTTTTAGCGACGTAATTTTGGAAGCTGATGCTGGTAATGCAATAGACCTACGAGTTTTAGATATGTGAGAAGATAATGGTATACCTCCCACGGATTTTCGTACTTTATGTAGAGCAGAATTACTAGAACTGCCAACAGGTGTTGAAGTTGATAGGACTCTAGCTGCGGAAATAGGATTAACGGATGATCGTCTTAACGCTAACGAATTAGAACTGGATGGTGATGATGTGCTAGTTAAAGGAGAATTATCAAAACGATTTCTGGCTGAACTTTTACGTGTTGGTGTACTCATACTCTGTCTTCTTGGCAATTTTGTTGAAGCTTTTGGAGTAACTGGTGTGCTTAATAAGGCTGATTGATTTCGTAAAGGTATTCGATTTATAGGTTCTCTATGTGGTGTAGTAACTTCTAATTTTTTGGCACTTGTTAGAATAGCTCTTTTCCGTATTGTTGACTGCGGTGTTCGCTTTGGAGTATAGGCTCCAGTTCTGGTTTGTTGTTTTGTTGGCGTCCTTAGGCCATCAACAGTACTGGGAGTGATATTAGAGCCATCGCTTATGACTTCGACGACACTTGAAGAATCAGCGGAACTAACGCTAATAACAGAACAGGGTGTTTCTAATGAACATTTATTAGAATCATTGATAGATGGTGTTGAGGGCAAAGTCGACAAACCCAATTGTTCTTCTAAATTTAATTTAATCGAAGATTTATCTGCAGTTTGTGTTAGATTTTTCTTGGTTGATGCTTTTAAGGCTGATTTTAAAAATGGACTAGCTGGTCTTAATTTATTCGGTGTGGTTAAATCAATTAAATGCATTGAGGAATTTTTAACTACTTTTGAGATGGAAACTCCTTCAGCTGTACCTTTTTTGGATGTGGAAGGTGTATAAAAATGTATCAATCCCTTTTCATCATCATTATCGTCTTCATCCTGTATTTCACTTTTAGGTGTGCTATAAACACTTTTCGGTGTTGTTGGCGGTTTAGTGACCAGCACTTTTGGTTTTACAACGGCTGCAAAGGATTTTTCAATTTTAACTCCTGTTTCGCGTGGTGAAAATGAAGTTATTACAACATCCGATTGATTACACAACGTTAGTAGTTGCTTATTCTTTTTGTGTGTACTATTATTTTCCTTATCTTCAGTACAATTTATTAAATTCATTTTGGGTGTTTCCATTAAAGCCGTAGCATTATCTTTATTTTCTTCTTTTGGCTCAGGTGTAACACTACGATTTCTAGCGATGTTTGAATTTTCTTTATCTTTTGAATTCTTATTATCATTTTCTTCAATTTGATTTTCATTTGTTTTTATAACTCTTTCTTCGTCTTTAACTTTGTTTGGATTTTCTTTCTTATCTTTTATGATACTTTCATCATTTGAATCTGTCGATGTATTTCCCTCTTCATCTGATTGTATACAATATGCAAAGCTTTTAATGGAATTAAAAGATGAAATTTTTCATAAAAATTTGGAATATTTATATTATTTGATAAGAAGCCTCGGATCTAATATATCGAGACCTTATATTAAAAACCCTCTAAGAACCAATTTCTTGAAAATCACTTTTTGATAGACAACGGCTACATCTCTGACAACAATTTCAGAGAGAAAAAATCTATTTTAGTACTTTTTTTAATATTTGTTATTTCTCTATCAACCATAAGATTTTTTTAATACAAATACCCTCTATCAAACACATTAAGGATATTGACTTATTAAAAATGGATTATTACAACATATATTAAACAAAGATGCTTGTTTCTTACAAGCTGTACCTAATATATCAAGGTCATTTAAATGCTTGTTTATTAGTATGTCCCGTAAAATACGTTTCCAAGTTCTTAAATAAATAGCATAAAATCAAGAGATTTTGACGTCCAGATTACAAAAAAAAAAAAATTACGAAAAATTACTGGAGAGTACAAAAGTACTTGAAGAAAGGCAATACACTCATAAAAAACATCAGTTGATTTCACTGTTTCTGTTGTTATCGTTTAAATCGGTTATTTAGCTAGTTATTAGTTATCTTTTTTACAATAAAAACAAATTTCATCCGTATTTAAACTTATTTTAAATTTGCCTGTTAGTTTAAACTATAATTGCTTTCAAGACTTTAGTTTTGTGTGTATCCGCTATAAGTATCACTTGTAGATTATTTTATCATATGTTTTATTTTAGAATTATAAAATATTTTTGTTGTCTTACAAGGGAGTAGGTATCCGGGCCCGGACTCGCAGATCTTAATGAGCTTCGGATATGTTGTAAAGCAGCGGTTGCCACCAAATGTTGCTTCACGAACGAACTACTGGTTCACGGACCCCCAAACAATTTTTTTTTTCGCATATTTATTTTCACAAATCATAATCTTTTTAAAATTAAAAAAACCTTACAAAAGCCAAATGTAGTAAAACAAAATTAAGATGAACTTCGAGTGACCAAAAAAATTAATTAAGGTCGTATTTTCTGGAGCAAAATTTGTTTTAATTTTTTTTTTAACAAAATATTAAAAATTTAAATAATAAATGGAGAGTTTTTGATACATTTGGAAAAGAATTTCCAAGGGGTCGAGTTAAAATATGTCTAAATTCAAAGAAATTTTAAGAAAATTTGCAAAAATTTAAGAAATTTTGTATTAAAAATGGAATATTATATAAAAATTTGTTTGTGGGACTGCCAAAAACAGTTCATCTGTTAACGGATTAACAGATATTACTTTTAAGTTGTTACCAAAACGTTAGGAATTAGTTTGTAATAACCGAGGTTTTATCTTAACCGAGTTCGTCTTAAACGAGTTTACTGCACGAGACTACTTTCTAAAAAGAATCATTAAAAACACAAAAAATGTGAGGAATAAGCTATGCCAATTTAGTAGTTGGAGAATTTTAAATATTTTAAATATTTTTTTTCAAAAGTATTTTTATTTATAACACAGTATAGACTATAGATTATTTATTCACTTTTTGTAGAGAGCCAACGGACCGCGATCTTCTATTTGCCGCATTGTATGCTTGAAACCTCCAATTATGTTTTGGACAACATTCATGTTAATTTTTTTTTTCACTGCTTTTAATTATGTTCTTCAATTCTTCGGGGCATTTGGCTTCCCAACCATTTTTATATACTTTTTCGCATAAAAGACCACGAAAGTCATCAATTTGAAGTGCTTTTGAGACGTTTGGAGGATTTGCGTATGTATTTCGGTACAAAAGGTATGCTTTTTGCTGTAAGCCATTCTTACGTCTTTTTTTATATAACAGCTTGCTAAATCTAGCCAAAATAATAGTGTCCCCATCTCTCATAAATTTTTTCAGTTTTATTAAAAATTTATTCTCAGTTTTCTGCATTTTGTTGGTATTTCTGCCAATTGTTTTTTACTAAATTTGGGTACTGTCTTGCTCTGGTAGTGTTTCACGTTCATTTGGCGTAAGTTTTGGCGAATTGTTTTCTTAGAAACGTGAAATTTTTTGTCCAACTTACGATTTTAAATCATAACTTTTTGTACAAAACAACAATAAAATTAAAATTTTATTTCAATGTCAATTTAAAATTTTCTGTGACTCTTGAAACAACACATGGGGAATACAGTCATAACTAGCGTCACATGGGGAATACAGTCATAACTAGAGTCACATACTGCAATAGTTGTTAATAGAATCAAGAGGTACTTTCAAATTTGATGCACAATTATTAAGAGAACATATTGTAAGGAATGGCTCTAACTAATGGAGCCCAAATGTTTCATTATTCAATTAAATTTTTTTAATAATTTGAAATATAAAAAAAATATATAAAATTGTAAAAAATATAGTGAAATTTTTTCAATTTAGCTTTAGACATTCATTTTGCTGGAACTCTTCGCGGACCCCCTGGAATACCCCTACGGACCACCATTTGGGAAAAGTTGTTGTAGAGAATATAAATTTAAGGGACACGTATTTTTTTAAGCTGCTCAATCTCATGTTTAGGTGTTTCTGAGTGGGGTCAAGAAGTACCCCATTTTTCCGATTTCTCTGATTACACAAATTCAGGTTAGCAAAAGTTAGGTCGATTCTGAGAGTGATTGCTGAAAATATAGGCTAAATTATAAGACCCGTATCGCGGCGTTTGTTTATGTTAGCTCGAATTGTTTTCTAATCGACCTTCGAACTTTGCAGTCAAATGCCGATTTTCAGCATATTGTTTTTCCAACATTTTGCTTCATAAGCACCACAAAAATTTTTTAAACCAATTTTTTAAAAATTTTTAATTGTTGGACCAGGTCTCTAGCATAATTTGGCTTTTACAGATTAAAAAAACATCAATTAGTCGACTAGTTATAGCCAAAAAACCATATAAACAATATGCTGAAAATCGGCATTCGACTGCAAAGTTCGAAGGTCGATTAAAAAACAATTCGAACTAACATAAACAAACGCCGCGATACGGGTCTTTTAATTTAGCCTCTATTTTCACCCCTCAATCTCAGAATCGACCTAACTTTTGCTAACCTGAATTTGCTCCACAGTGTTATTTAATTACATTTTAAAGTAAATATATAAAACAAATTGGTTTTTTTTTAGAGGAGCTTTTTTTCTTCTATATTTCAAAGAATTAAAAAATGTGGCCCCTGGGTCCACGATACAATATGGATATCAAAATTTTTTAACCGTCTGTACAAACAAAACTAGTTTAGCCACCCGATCAAAAAACGTTATATCTTAAATATTAAATCATATATTTTTGATATAGATCGATATTTATTCTTATCTAAGTTCTTCTCAAAATTGGGTTATCCAGTAATATCCAATTAGATCCCTCAAATATATTACTGGATTAAATTAAATCAAAATTTATCTCAAAATTGGGGGATCCAATGTTATATCAATTAAGATCCTAATGGATCCCAAAATATTCCATGGGATTTACTTAGATATAATTATATCAAAAAATATATGTAATTTTTTGGTGGATTGAGTTACGATATTTTGAAATTAAATTGAATTTACTTAAATCGCATGAAATATAAAATTTTTAATAAAATCCCGATTAAAAAAGTTCATATATGTACAAATATGTTCATATATGGACATATATGGTTGCGTATATGGAGAAATATGGACACACATCTGCCCGATGTGTGCCTCGTTTTTTAATAAATGAACAAAAACTGAAACGTGTTCATGATTCAATGTATGCTTTGGAGATGTTTGAAGTAAATTCAACTGAATTTTTACATTGATTTATAACTATTGACTAGAAGTGGATTCATTATTATACACCGGAATCCTGCGGAGGGGTTACAAGCGTGCGAAACCCGCCCAAAGACTTAACAATCGGCTGGAAAGTGGCCAGTGCTTTTTGGGATGCACGTGGTATAATATTTATTGATTAAATAGGAAAAAGAAAAACTATAACTGCCAAGTACTATGTTGAGTTATGAGAGATGAAGAAATTAAGAAAAAAAACTACCTCACTTAAATAAGAAAAAAACGTGTACCATCAAAACAATGCAGCAGCGCATTCATATGCTATGGCTTCAAAAAAATTTAAGTCTACATTACGAATTCCTTCCCCACCCCCCGGTCTGGGTCCCAGGATTATTTTTTGTTTCCAAACTTGAAAGCATGGCTCCAGAGAAAGAGATTTTCGACAAATAAAGAAGCCATATCAGAGACGGAAGCCTATTTTGAAGAGTTTGATAAATCGTATTTTTCCAATGGTATCGAGATGTTAGAGGATCGTTGGAAGAAGTGCATTTCACTTAACGGAGATTACGTTGAAGAATAAAATTGATTTTAAATCCAAAAAACTGGTTTTCATTGTTAGGCCACGGACTTTTCACTCCATGTAGTACTGTATGAATTTGGGTATAAACCAGTTGATTGCCTCTGCTGAAAAAATGTGTTTTGGTTCATAGAGGGTATTGTTCTACTTAGTGCCCGACCGAAGACTGCGGCCAAAAAATTATATTTGGTCGTTTTTTTATATGGAAAACATATTTGTTGAGCCGTTTTAATTCGATTTTGAGTAAAAAATTTTAGGAAAAAGCTTAAGTTTAGCAATGAAGTTAAATAAACGGCGGACGAATATTGATTTTTCTTTAAATTTAATACTCAAAATCGCATCTAATAAGACCAATAAACATTTTTTATTTTGTCAAATCTGTCAATAATGCTTTAACATACCGAATATTGACAAGAAGCATTTTCTGGCCGAATAACTCTATGTTATGTTATGTAACGATTATATTTATATTTGGCATTAAAAGCTAACAATCGAGAAAATCATGGGGAAAATGTTAAAATTTTTGAGACGAACTTAGAAATCGAATTATAAAATAACAAGTTTTAGTAATAAATATGAATATCAGTTATATAAAGTTAAATACTAAAAATTGTTGATTTATTTTCAATACATTAGACCAGAGTTGTAATCATCAGTAAGAGTGAAAATTATATTGCAGACGTTAATTTTTTGAAATTTACAACTTTACAGCTTTCTCGCTACTAATCGATATCTGTACAAAAAAATATTGTTGATAATAAATGTATTTATTAAAGCTATCTAACGATATAATGTTAATAGCTTTCAATAGCTATTTAGCAAAAAACTGGTTAAAATGTGAAGATCGAATTTTGGAACCCCTCGCGGTTTATTAGAGGGTTAAATATCGAATAGTTTTAGAAGTAAAAAAAATAGGGAGTACTTACTTGTGAACCGTAAATCTTTTGGGTAATTCGCGATGTAGCTAAAATGAGATAAAGTATAGATATTAAAAACATAAAGTACCTACTATATTTAAATTAATGTTTAATAAAAGAACAATATAAAGCTATATTTATAATAGAATCTTAAATTACCCAGCAAAAAAAGAGCGGAAAAATGTGAAGTAAAAACATCACATATACTGATTCAGATGTAGTGCAAATTGAGGCGAAACATGCATGATTTTAACATGGGGTTGTCATAGGATGGAAGTAGTCCAATTTGCTCAAACTTCATTTTATTAAAAGTAGTATGTGTAAGGTCATGAAAGATTGTATTTTTTTTGCATACAACTTAATTTGTTGTTTTTTATTTGTGTTAAGGATGTGATGGTAAGTCACATACTTTTAATAAGTGAACTATATGGATCTAAAGAAGTGTTTAAATGTTATGAATTATGAACACTTTAAAACTGCCCCATAGCTTTAAAAATATTTCAAAATAGTTGTTTTCAGTTCAAATGAAACTTTTGGTAACTCTGATATTTTGATTTGTTTTTTACGATTTAATTCTGTAATTTAATGTTATATTTAGTAATTACATTAACAACAGAGAAATTAACAAAACAATTTAAATAAAAACTATATAATAAAGAATTCATGTTATTTAAATACAAAGAATGGTTATATATATATATATATATATATATATATATATATATATATATATATATATATATATATATATTTTTTTTTTTTAACAGTACTGGAAAGATAATGAAAAATATTGATTCAAATCAAATAATTGATAAACGACGCATTCTCCCGGGACCATTCGTTAAGTTCTACTTATAATTGCAAGGAACAAAATTACTATGTTACTTAATTGAACAGGCCAGTTGTAAACTCCTTTTAAAAAAAATAGTATAAATATTGAGTTTTCTTCAAATATATATTTTTATAAAAATAAATGAAATTTCTCGCCAATTAACGTTGTATATCATGACGTTATATGTAAGGTTATGAAACTGATATAAAAGACCAGCATTATATCAGAAAAGTTGGCAGTAGTCGCTACTTTGTATGTGATGAAAATGTTGTTTTTTTTTTAAAACTACTTCCATTTATTTTTGCTGGGTATACGCAGATAGAAATTGCCGATTAGTTGGCAATGGTACCAAAAATATCAAGACATAACCTCCAAAAAGACGTAAGCGCCAAAATCATAAAATAACAGATGATTTTTTACTTATTTTTTGTTTTACTTTTCTTTGGTTTGCCCAATTGCTATGGAATTTGAACATATTCAGTAAAATAATGCCATTTTGTACTTAATATTTCGAGATGACTTTAAATTTTCACTCAGAATTTTAGAAGTCGTCAACCGATTTTGCTCAATAAGGGAATGTTTCCAATTGTGGCCTGTTCCCTAAAGTGGACTTTTCGTTATTTACGTATTGTTGCATGAATACGTCAAAACTGGCCACAGTCTTCAAGTTTAATTTCAGCCATTTTAAACAAGTTTCGACTTGAATGCACACGTTTTTCTTGGCTTTAATGTCGTTTTAACAAAAAACGTAATATGTGTACTTTTAAAACTGAATAACAAACAAGTTTAAAAGAATTTTCCATGACGGATTTTTGTAAACAGTAAGAATTTTATTTACAATTTTAATAAAAATAATCGATTTCTTTTATAGTAATTAAATGTGCTAAAGTCCCAAAACTTATTTAACAAATTGTGAAAAGCAATCTGATGTAGGCGTGTCCCTATCCGGATTTCATTCCTGCCTAAGGAAATCTTCAGGGGACTTTGTTATTAGAGTTTCTAGAGATATTTGTTATGTTAAATCACAAACTCAATGAGAATTTCTTGTCCTCGTCTAGGAGCGAGATTCAAAATTTAAAATATCAAAGAAAAACCAAAACAACAACAAAAAATTGTCACAATTGGCTTTGTCATCTTCCAAATACTACTCTGTTTTTTTGACAGACCTAGCAATGTAGTGACGTTTATTCAAGTAAATCAACAATAGAAAATCATATGTTTTCTATTAGTGTCAGTTACATTTAAATTTGCACAAGCACCTGCATATTTGTTATTTAAATTTATTTTCATCGGGATAAACATTAATTGCATTTATAGTAATTAAATGTGCTAAAGTCCCAAAACTTATTTAACAAATTGTGAAAAGCAATCTGATGTAGGCGTGTCCCTATCCGGATTTCATTCCTGCCTAAGGAAATCTTCAGGGGACTTTGTTATTAGAGTTTCTAGAGATATTTGTTATGTTAAATCACAAACTCAATGAGAATTTCTTGTCCTCGTCTAGGAGCGAGATTCAAAATTTAAAATATCAAAGAAAAACCAAAACAACAACAAAAAATTGTCACAATTGGCTTTGTCATCTTCCAAATACTACTCTGTTTTTTGACAGACCTAGCAATGTAGTGACGTTTATTCAAGTAAATCAACAATAGAAAATCATATGTTTTCTATTAGTGTCAGTTACATTTAAATTTGCACAAGCACCTGCATATTTGTTATTTAAATTTATTTTCATCGGGATAAACATTAATTGCATTTATAGTAATTAAATGTGCTAAAGTCCCAAAACTTATTTAACAAATTGTGAAAAGCAATCTGATGTAGGCGTGTCCCTATCCGGATTTCATTCCTGCCTAAGGAAATCTTCAGGGGACTTTGTTATTAGAGTTTCTAGAGATATTTGTTATGTTAAATCACAAACTCAATGAGAATTTCTTGTCCTCGTCTAGGAGCGAGATTCAAAATTTAAAATATCAAAGAAAAACCAAAACAACAACAAAAACACAGAAAACACAAGAAATAAAACTAAGATGGAAAAAATAAATTTTCATAATGTGCCCTAAAGTGACCTTTTGATATATTTTCTTATTTTTTTTTTTTAAGTTATATTCTTTTTTAATGCTTTATGCTTTACTTTAACTATTCTTATCTATTTCAGACAATTTTTTAATATGTTTCACAATAAAATATCTTTTTTTTTATCACAATTAAATTTCATTATATACGCTTTTAGGGTGTTTTTAAATGTAGGTCCGCTTTAGGGTACATGTTCCTTGTGTAATGGGAACTTTTTATATTGTTTTGAAATTTATTATACAACTTTTTTAAATTAGTTCCCCCAAGAAAATGATATATAGCCGAAAAATGCCCAAGGTTTTGGCCTACAAAGGTTTTTTATATAGCCCAAATACCAGGTGTGGGTCGGGCACATTTGGGTAAATTCTTGAGTTTTGATAACTTAATCCTATACGATATGAGGAATTTCAAAAATTTACGACTTCGGCCGAAACTGACTTAAGTTGTCTTTTTTGAAACGATTGATACTGTTACTAGACTATACATACAAACTATATCATGCAAAGTTTTAGAGTGCCAGGGCATTATCTATGAAAATTACAGGTAATTAAATGACGAGAAATTAAAAAAAAAAATTAATAAATATACAATTTTTTCTCAATTTCATTTGGAATTATATATAATTATATATAATTATCTATAATCATCTATAATTATATATAATTTTATATAATTATATATTATATATCTATAATTATATATAATTCTGTAAAATCTGATATAATTATATCCGAAAAATGTATATATATATATGTAATTCTATAAAATTTGATATAATTATATCCGAAAAATGGGTATATATAATTCTATAAAATCTGACATAATTTTATCCGAAAAATGGGTATATATAATTCTATAAAATCTGATATAATTATATCCGAAAAATGGGTATATATAGTTATATATTGGACCATATATAATTATATATAATTTTATATATCACCATATAATAAAAATTTTGAATTATTAACCGCATATATAATTTTATATAAATATATATATTAATACATATATACATATTTTTTATTCCGTTGTTCTTGAATTCAATTTCACTATTTATTACGGGAATTGGATTCGCCAAGGTGTTAGGGGGCGAAAGTAATTAGTATGTACTTTTTTTGTTATTAATTATAAGTTGTTTGAAGAAAAAAAAAAACCAATTTAGAATTATTTTTTATTGATTTCAAGCAAATAAAGTTATAACATTTTTAACATAGAATTATATATAATTATATCAACCAATTTCCAAATATAATAACCCATTAAGAAATTGCCACGGTACAAATAAAATAATACTGGGACAACACTGTTTTCCTCAATACGACAGTACAACTCAAAACGTCAATTGCCAGTGCTGTTTTCTGCAAAAATTTACGACGTTGTTTAAATTAGAAATTTCATTCAAATTTGGTTGATTAATACCTATACCGTGAAATTCAGGTTTACCAAATAATTGATTTTACAATCACCGATTTAACGAACACCAAAGTTTTTTATACTGAATTCATTAAATCGGGACAAAAAGCATACATTTAGGCCCTGTTTATCGAATAAAAGTATAACAAATTAAATTTGAAAGACATTCAAAAAAAATAAAATACAAAACAAAATTAAACAATTAATAATAAGTATTTTCATTAGTTAAGCATGAAATAAGTAATACAAAAAAAAATTTTTCACCAACAAAAAAATTTGTAAATTCAAATACCTTCATTTTAAAATTCAAATTTATTTCCAACAAATTGTTTCTAATGTTTGTAAATTACAGTTCTTCAATAAAAATTCTTTAAAAACGAAAATTCAAAATTACAAAAAAATCAAAGGGTGTTTGTCATCATTGTTGGTGCCAATTGAAAAAACTTTTTTGTATTTACAAAAATGTTCTATGCAACTTATTTAATATAACAAACAGAATTTTGTTATTTATTTCTGTGAACGTGGCCTAGAAGGCTTTGTATTATTGATGAATTAATAAATAAATAAAATAAATATACAATATAGGGCGGTAATTTTTTCTGACTTGAAGACACTTTTAAAATCTTATTGCAAAATTGTAGTCCCTGCAAAAAAATCAGATCATTGAAAATTATAAATTGTTATTCAGCCCAATTCTCAATAACAATTCCGTGAGAATTTTTTCCCTATTCCTTGTTCCCCTATTCTTAATAAAATCTGACCGGGGATTTTTTCACTTTTCCCTTTTCTCTTATTCTAAACGTATTTCGAAAATGGGAAACTCTTCCCCCCGGAAAAAAGGAGGTATTATGAATATCAATAATAGGGAGAATTGTGATAGCATTTGTATGAATTATTCAATTAATATTATTCAATTCTCTCTCCCTTATTATTCTTTTCCCCGCCTGTTTAGAATAGGAGGGTTTTTTTTTCTCGAGAAAATAAAATCCGCAGAGGAAAAAATCCGAGGGAATATTCATAATCGGGCTGATTATGATTTTCAGATAAACTTTTAGTTTTACTCGCCAGACCGCCGATAAATATTTTAGCCAATTATTTTTATGTAAGGAGCATTTTTGATTTAAAAACTCTACAATTTTAAAAAAATGTAGTTTCTTATAATCACTAAACCACATTTTTCTTTTTTACAGGGCAAAAAAGAAATTAGAAAATTGAAAACATTTTTATGTGAATTAAGTTAATAAACTGCTATTTTTATCGCAGTCCAAAATCATGTGTATGCATAAAGTTTTGACGTGGTTTTGCATCTCGTAGAAATCCAAAATTATGTGTAGACATAAAGTTTTGCCTAATGAATCATAATTATCAGCACATCCCAAAACGATATATTAGTAGATTAAGTATCGGCTGTAATGGCGTGGCAACGCCAGTTCAGGACATGTTATAAATATATATTAATAAATGAAAATTTGAAAAATTTCCTAAATGTTTTTTTTAGCTTTTGTGTGAGCTAAGACTTGTGAAAATAAAATTATTGGTTATTTTTGTTACTTTTGCTAAAAAAAAAATGATCTTATTTAAACTACTGGCAAACTATAGAATCACATTGCTGTGCCAACATTGGAAAATAACTACGCCAAGCGTATATTGGTGTTAAATGTTAAAAATCCGACACACTGCCAGTACATGTACTACCGTCTCCAACACAGCGCCAGCACTGGCACGTTCATATTTTTCTCCTGTGTATTAGTGTCCCTTAAGTATAAGTGTTGGAAATGTTGATAAGGTACCCTATAATTTTTTAATATTTGACTTGTATCATGGTTAGTTTAAGGCCTCTACGACAAAGCCTTCCCTAAGCGACTAGGCCTTAAAGAACGAAACATGCGTTTATATGGGTAAAAATTACTTTTTTTCAGTTTTTGCTAATTTTTTTAAATGTTGTAATAGTTTTTATTCTAAATGGTAAATTATTCGATATAATGATAATCATATGTATTTAAAAAGGTATAAAAATCAAAAATCGGTTAATAACTAGCCCAGTAATATATACTGCCCCAGACCACTATTGTGCCAATTTTTATTTGACAGAAAAATTCGAGCACATACAGTGGTGTTCAAAACATTTACAACTAAAATCATGGTTTAGGTAATTATGTTTTTTTTTTTTTTTATCAAAAAGATTTGTGGTATAAGTTTTTGTTTTTTTTTTTATTAAATTCAGTTATAGCATATTATTTTACAAATACAAACAAATTATTCATAACTTCTCAAAAATAAAAAAAAAAGGAATTTTAACAAAATAAGTCGATAGTGCAGTGTTCAAAACATATCTCACAATTTTGAGTCTTTTGTATAAAAAAAAATTCTATTGTAGTAATCAATTTCAAAAATTTTTAAGATACAGTAGTGGTCAAAACATTTGGAACTGAGATCGCATTTGTTGTTTTCATTGATTTATTTTCTTCAATTCACACCTAATTACTAAAATTAATTTTTTACATATTCTTCATACATTGTTTTATGTTAAACAACTAAAAAAAATTAATTCCGTTAAATTAAAACAACAAAAAAATTAATAATAATAGATGTATTCAAAATGCAGGTGTTCAAAACATTTGCAACTCTCATTATTCTTACTCTTAACGAAACAATTTATACTAAGAAATGCTAGGATATTACGTTAATCGCATTCCTTTTTATAAAAGAGATTCAGGCCGTTACATTTTTTAAACAAATTTATTATAATTATTGTTCTTTAATAGTTGTAATAAGATGTTGGAAGCATAAACATCGTAAGAATAATGTTTGTAAAAAATGGCAGAAAATAAATACAATTCTGATTTTAAATCAAAAGTTTTAAATGACAGGAAAAAGTTTGGCAGCAGGAAAATGAAATTAATATCATGTCGTGGCCGTCTCAATCTCCCGATCTCAAACCGATTGAGAACATGTGGATGATTGTAAAACGGAATATCGGCAATAAAGTATTCCGAAATGGTGATGAACTTTTCCTCGAGTTGGAGAAGCAGTGGAATGAAATTTCTGACGATTATATTAAAAAGCTCATTGCCTCAATGCCTAAGAGGTGTTCAGAAGTTATAAAAAATAACGGCTACGCTACAAAATAATGAGCGTTAAAATCATTGTTTGTATTTCCTGTTAATTACTTTAAGAGTTGCAAATGTTTTGAACACTGCACTATCGACTTATTTTGTTAAAATTACTTTTTTTTATTTTTGAGAAGTTATGAATAATTTTTTGGTATTTGTAAAATAATTAGCTATAACTGAATTTAATACAAAACAAAAACTTATACCACAAATTTTTTTGATCAAAAAAATTATAATTACCTAAACTATGATTTCAGTTGCAAATGTTTTGAACACCACTGTATACTTTTCAAATGCATTCACATATCATAATAAAAGTTGAACTTTGGCTTCATCTCAAAAATCTATGTTGACATATAAAATTTTAGAAAAATCTCGAGTTTTGCTTATGATGCACCATATTAAAATAATTATTTTCTCGCTGAAACACTTCCTCCTAATACTCTTTCTACTGCATAATCAATTTCTAAGGTCAGTTGCTAGTTTAGCGATAAAAAAAATCGCTTAAATCATAAAAATTGGTTCAAATAAAAAAAAAAAATCGCTAAATAGCGGGTTTAGTCTTAACTTGTGTGAATCAAATGTGTACCTCAAATAAGAATACAATGGTTTTCTTTACAATTCAACAGAAAGCAGCAAAAAAAAAACTGAATTTGCATGCGCCAAACTTTTATAAAGTCTTGAAAAACTGTACCATACATTGAAAAATAAAGTACGCCATTAAATTCAGCGTGCCTGCAAAGAATTGGTGGTGGTCATAACCTCATTCATTAAGATTTTGTCCTCCTGTGTTATTTAAATTTAAAAGACAAAAAAATATTGATTTTATTTAATGCTAACAAATGTTTTTATATTGTTAACATTATCTAAACACTTTCATTGATTATTGTCATTATTGTGTGCTTATACAAAATTATGAAAAATCCATAAACAATTGAAAACGCCCGCATTTTATTTAACATTTTTGTCAAACATTTCTCAACGTGTATGCTTTAATTAACTTAATATTAGTTTGACAATAAGAAACAATTACCTTAAACTCTGGACATGAATTGGGTGGCTGCTCTGGTATACCAATTTGTTTTTCTGGCGTTGCGACGGCTTCACTGCACAAGTGCTTCAATTCACTGGATGAACTCTTTGTAAATTGCCATAAATATTCTTTATCCAATATAGACAATTTTGAATTGTTCAATAAAATACGTTTGATTTCGACTGGAGAACCATTAATCAAAATGGGTATGTCGGCTGAAAAATTTCGTATAGTTACCTAAAAAAAAAAAAACAAATATATATACATATAAAATAAGAAAAGGAGAATAAAATACAACAAAAATAAAAATTCAATAAAAATAATGACATGCAGCTGCAGCATACACAAGCAAAATATTTGTTTAAAAAATCAAAGTTATTTAAAATATAATAATATAATATTCAATTGTAACACTTACCCTGCCGAATGGATCACACATAATTTCGCAATGAACACCTTTGGCCCGTTCATCGGCTATAATGTAATCACAATTGGTATAATAGCCCATGGTAAATTTGCGGCCTTTGGCCACCACAATCTCACCATGATTACCGGCTTCATCAAGGCATATGAATTTTGCGCCTTCCAATGACATTTTTGACGTTGATGGTAAGTGGTGTTAATGAAAAAATTTCACCCAACCACTTACAAAGCGGCATAAATAATTCCTGTTTTTTTTCTTGTAATATCTATATAAATTTTATTTTTGCTTTTCCCAGTTTGTTGAACAGGGTTTTTACGAGTTTTTTTTTTCTGTAATTTCCTGTTTTTTCACTCTCCGGTCATTTGTTTGTATGTGTTGTGCCGCATTAGCAAAAATTGTAATTTACACAAGATGAAAAAAAAGGAAGCCGTCAATGAAAAAATAAAATAAAAAAATTCACTGGGTATAGAAAAGTTTGGTTTTGTGCAAAAAAAAAAAAAAAAGAAGTTTATGAATTGATTTCTCTATTCTTATGACGTTATTTATAAATAATGCAAATTTGTTTTAATTATATTCACTTCTTTTTTATAGAAACTTTGTATTTTTTTTCTGTATTGGAATTTTATTTTTGCATTTACTGTTTTTGCTGGACACAAAATTCAAGCGAACGAAAAGGGACGCGCTCTCGGCATTATTAAACTTTTGTATGTAATTTGTGTTGTTGTTGAGGTTTTACGACTTGCTTTGTGTTTTGTTCGTTGAAAATTTTTAAATAAACAGGGTTGTATTTTGTTCATCAAACAAAAAAATTAAATTATGTTTTAACTAAATAAATTTAATTAAAATGGATGCTATTTGTAGAAATTGTTTGTCTATAAGAAATTTGAAAACTTTTTTGATATTTGTTTATATGAAAAGTATGTTTTTTAAATGCATAATTTTTGTAAAATACAACTCTTTATATATTTTTACACTTGTTCTTCGTAACATTCATTAAGAAGTGATAGCATTTTCCATAATTCCAATATTAAGTGCAGTCAAGTTAAAATTTTTTTATAACATTAATTTGCGAACGCTTTTTTCTTGTAGCAGTGTTGCTTCTATGTAGAATTCTATACTGGAGATGTCATCTCACTGGTTTTTGATAGAAATGTAAAAAAAAATTATACCAAATTTATATGGCATTCACATCTATATGCAAAACGTGTGGAAGGGACTAAAAAACATTGTAATAGCACAGCTTTAATACTATTTTCGGCAAAATAAGTGTGAACGTGGATACACCGAAAAATTTTCCCAGTTATTGGTTAGTTGTTAGTAATCAGCTATTCTTATTAAGTTTAACAATGACAATAACACTTTTTATTAACTTTTAATTATTGATATGACATATGGATATATGGTACTGTGTAAAATGGTACACGAACTAGATTTCGTTTAAGTGTAAATGCAATTTTAATTATATTCATTTTTTCAACTTCGATAAGTTGTCAGTTTGTATTGAAATGTATTAAAAGTGCTGCCAATTATTCTATTCACACCCATGTTAAGTGTGAGGAACAAAACAAGGCTATTGAGGACAAATATTGTAGCTTGGCAGCTCTTGATTGCAAATTATCAATTTAAAGTGCTGCCAAGTCATTTATAACAAATTACCAAAATTTACAAACACTTCTCTTGTATTTTATAAACATCTGGTTCTTAAAAAAATCACCGGAAAATTTCCCATAAACAATAATTTCTTTATAGACAGTGGAAAAATAAAAAGTATATAAAAATGGATGCTGATTCTGCACGTTTAACTTGGGAACTGGAAAATAACGTAAAAACTTTACCCTCCTGTGATGAAATCTTTCGTTATGATGCCGAACAACAAAGACAGATTTTGGATGCAAAACCCTGGGAAAAAGATCCCCATTATTTTAAGGATATTAAAATTTCTGCCCTGTCATTGTTGAAAATGGTAATGCATGCCCGTTCTGGTGGAACTTTGGAAATTATGGGTTTGCTATTAGGCAAAGTCGAAGACAATACTATGGCAAGTTATTTCTTAAACTTAATAAAATATGGACTTGCAATTTATCTTAAATCCCTTAGATTGTCATGGATGCTTTTGCTTTGCCAGTTGAGGGAACAGAAACTCGTGTTAATGCTCAATCCCAAGCTTATGAATACATGTCAGCCTATATCGATTCGGCCAAGGAAGTGGGACGCTTAGAAAATGCCATAGGCTGGTATCATAGCCATCCTGGTTATGGGTGTTGGCTATCGGGCATAGATGTATCTACACAAATGTTAAATCAAAACTATCAGGAACCTTTTGTTGCTATTGTTGTAGATCCCGTACGAACCGTATCCGCTGGCAAAGTATGTTTGGGTGCTTTCCGAACTTACCCCAAGGGATATAAGGCACCCAATGAAGAGCCCTCCGAATATCAAACTATTCCTTTGAATAAAATTGAAGATTTTGGTGTCCATTGTAAACAATATTATCCATTAGAAGTCAGTTATTTTAAATCGGCTTTGGATCGAAAACTTTTAGATTCTTTGTGGAATAAATATTGGGTTAATACTTTGGGAAGTTCCGGTTTATTGACCAACACTGAATACACCACAGGTCAAATATTTGATTTATCTGAAAAACTGGAACAAAGTGAATCTAGTTTGGGCAGAGGAACATTTTTAATATCAGGTAAGTGAATTCTTTCAACAACTATTAAAAATTAAGAAATGTTTACATTAGACGATTATTTTAAATTGTTACAATTTTACTTATGTTTAAATAATATGTGTTTAAAACAAAAATGTTATTAATATTACTTTAAAGATTAAGCCCTGCTAAATTATCTAACAATAATCAATGTTTAGGGTTTAACCATAGCTATGAGTGTAAAATTTATATGGAAATATCTGTGGTTAAAGCTAAACTCTGGTTACTTTTAGAAAAGTTACTTGCCCTAAAAGATGTACATCGATATACCTGATTCAAACTAAAGCAATTAACAATAGTTCTCTTTCGATTTATAACTAAATCGATCAAAAATTAAAATCAATTGCTTTTTGATACATGCGAGATTAACCCTCTAACGGATAAGGCTGTCTCAGGACAGTCTTCATTAAATTTATCATAAATGCGTCAAATGAGCGTTATATACTTGGAAATTAATATATTCCGATAGAAAACTAAATTTGCTAAATATTTTGAAAAGAAATTTTTCGTGTGCCGTCCAAGGTTTGGAAGCAAGAAAGCTTTAAAATCAAAATTTCGTAAAATTTCAAAAACTTATTATTTTTTTTGATATAATTTTTATTAAAAATAAAGTTTTTTAAAAAAAATGTAGTTTTCAAAAATCTAAAAAACCAATTTAAGTTGACTAAAAACTCTTTTTAATAAAATATATGTAAGTATGATTGAAGCTTTATCTTTAATAATAAGTCCTTACTTTAATCCAAGGAACCACAGAATTTTATCAGGATTCCTCTAAAGGACATTGTCTTAACTTATAAACTAATAGACGGATTTTTATGAAATTTTCCAGAAAGAAGACCTTAAGTATTAATAGCAAAGCGTTGAAGTTTGCACAATATCAATTGAAGTTTAGATACTTTTTCGCCTTATTTCGCTTTTTCCAAAAAGCGAAAATACCGATATCTTCTAAAATAGGAGCAGAAAAAAAATAGTTTTTCGAGCGTGGTTATAGCTTGGTAAGAGAAATATTTGTTGTGCAAAACTTCTCTTTTATATGCTTTAGGTTTCAAAACGCATCCTAAAATATTTTGGCTCATATCGCCTAAATTAGGCAACGATAAACAATTTTGTTCAAAAACTTATTATTTGTTTTTCGTTGCAAAACATCATTTGCCAGTTGGAGGGTTAAGCCAGAAATATCTAATTAACTTGTTAAATCAATGGAATCAAACAATGACGATGGAGAGGTAAAGTTTTAAATGTGTTAACAAATCATTTCTCTTTTTGCAGGTGGTGATGTCAATGAAAAACGCACCGAAGATAAATTAACCAAGGCCACCAGAGATTGTAGTCGTGCTTCAATTGAATTGATTCATGGTCTTATGGCTCAAATTGCCAAAGATAAATTGTTCAACAAAGTTGGTTTGGATAAAAAATAAATTTCAATAAATAATTAATCTAATTGTATTGTGTAACATTCTATAAAAATACATGGACTTTAAAAAAATCTAATAAACTTTGTAATAATAAAAAAATATATAGAAATGTGTTTAGTTTTTGTTTTAATATTTTTGACTAAAAATTTGATTAAATTTGAAAACATTCATTGAAAACCGCAATTCATAAATAAATCAAGTGGTTTGTGTGTTTAAAAGTTAACAGAACTTCACGACTTTCGTTAATTTTCTTCGAAACTATCAAAAATCCAGTTAAGACTTTTAGAAGAAAAGTTCAAAGAAAATTAATATTTAAAAAAATAATATTAGGATACAATCATGGCGCATTGGCAAATTATGCCAAAAGATTACAGAACAATTGGCTTCTCAGGCCACAATTGCGTTTTATGCATTGCCAACGTCTACGGATGATGGATTTGGTAAGTTTTTTTCGGTAGCTCTAAAAACGTTTCAACAAATATTTTTTCTTATGTTTTAAGATGAGTCCATAGCCACTTCTGAACTGTGTATGAATCGGCAAGTAGCTAAGGTTTCCGAAATTCTTTGGTTGCATGGTCATTATCGTGGTTGTTGTGTCATGCCATTACAGACACTACAAACTACACCCTGGATTTCATTTCCCGATGCTCCAGGTCTAAAACCATTTGCCTTTAATGAACCTTCAGAGTCTTTGTTGCGTAGCTTAAGTTTAGATAAACATGGATTAATACGTTTGCTGGTCGAAACTGAAATACAACCTTCTTATAATAAGGTTCAACAACAGGATATTGTTAAAGTAAGTATGAACTCAAGGCAATTATTGATAAAACTTTTAATGAATCATAGACGTAGTAAAATTTTTTAGAAAAAACAATAATAATGAGCAAATATATGTAAAAAAATTATATCATAATTCTGTGCGCAAAGGGCAAATTTTGATTTAATGGTATTTTTTATATTCGATTTTTATCATGGGTGCTAACCGATTCGGTAAGAGTAAAGGTTTCTGCTTTTATTTCGGTAACGGTATTTTAGTGGTAACGATATGTCAGTTATTTCGGTAACGTTTTTTTAGCGTTAACGGTATTTTACTTATTTTGGAAAATGGCATTTTAAGGATATTGATATTTTAGTTGTAGCGGTAACGGTATTTTATGGATAACGGTGATTAAATTATTTCGGTAACGGTATGTTAGGGATAGCGATATTCAATTAAAGGGTCTCAAATCGATAACGGTATGTTAGCGATATTGCCTGCCATCCCTGATGTTTATTAGTTTGTTTCGTTGAACATTTTTAAATTAAGTACTAATATTTCTTCTTCATTAGATCGTAGTTTTTTTTTACCTTACACCCACTGTGCATTACTGTATATGAAGAATTTCAAAAATTTTCGATACTTTGAGGCAAAATAATTTCCAACATTTTTCTTTTTTTTTTGCATGACATGAATAACCTTTTCGGCATGTGTTAGCTGATGTTAAATCATGCTCTTAATCCATCCGCGTTAATCATTTAGCTTTAACGGCGGAAAAATTATTTCGGTTATAAGTTTAAAGCAAATTAAGTACATATATTAAAATTGCAGTTTTTGCTTGGATTTATTTATATTTCAACATAAATTTATAGATATCACTTGTATTTACAACATTTAAAAATATATATTTCAAGAAAAAATATAAAAATACACTGAAAATGAAAATTATTCAAGTTCGAGGCCATGCTCTATATTTCTTTATTAGGATATTGTCCTAAAAAATAATCTACAGAGTTTTTTTGTTTTCAAATTTATTATTTGACCCTTTCAGGAATGTGTTGATAGATCTATTTCGGGAATATTCTAGGTTCCCATTCCCATGCCAAACATCAAACATTCATATAAACCAGTTTTCTCACTACATGAGAACTAATATATGAGCTTGAAGTTAAAGATTGTAACCATTGATCAAAAAATAAATTGAAAACTTGTTTGTTATGTACAAGGTCCACCTCTGGTGGATATTCAATACACGTTTTTTGTTTTTTTCCTCCTTTTTATTTTTTGTTTTGTTTATAAACAAAACAGGGGGAGTAAACTGTACTTTGTCTTTTATACAAGTTTGATATAATTTTTATTAAAAAATAAAAATTATGTTTTTTCGACATTTAATTGTGCAATGAAAATGAAAATTATTCAAGTTCGAGGCCATACTCTATATTTCTTTATTAGGATATTTTCATTTTCATTGCACAATTAAAGGTCGAAAAAAACATAATTTTTATTTTTTAATAAAAATTATATCAAACTTGTAAAAAATAATATTTTTATACTTTTTTGAATTTATTTTTATTTTCATTCATTTGCAATACAATAAGCCTTAAAGGCCAAAGACGTATTGCTAGTGTGCTACATAAATTCAAGAATATATTTACAAATTGCTTAGATTAAATTCAATAAACAGTATATATATGTATATAATATAAAATACGAAAATATCCTTAGAACAGGATAGCAATAACTATAAAATTGTACACTTTATTTTTGGATATGGTTCAGCTGTTTCAACATCACTAAGAAAATGTAAAAAGCCCATACTAGAGAAAGCCTGACCTAAAACAATTTGAAAACACTCATTAATACAGTGTCCCGGATATGTGACAAAAGTCTGTTCCTAAAAACATTATACGATAATGTAAAAGTACGTAAATTCAAAGGCAAAAAATTCCAGCTTCTAGCAATTCTAATAAGTAAAGATCGTTCAAAGATTGTATAGTTTATAAGTGGTTCAACAATCTGAGGGTTTCTCTCAGACCTAGAAAATATAAATTCAGAACGTAAGTAATTGGGTACACCAGATCTAATGACCTTATAAAAGAACAATAAATTGCGAAGTTCTATATACTGTGTTAAGGGGCAACCGAGAAAGTTAATAACTGCACTAGATACGTGATCACGAAATCTAATTCCATATACAAACCGCACAATTCTTTTCACAATTAGCTCAAGCCGCACTATATTATACCCAAAAGTACCAGAATCAACCTCAAGGCAGCAATTAACATGCGACATCAACAAAGTGTGAGTAAGAATATATTTCACCCTTACAGGCAAATACAAGCCGCAATTGTAAAGTTTTCTGAGTCCCAAAGTTACTCTAGATGAAACAACATCAATTTGTTTACTAAAATTTAGATATTGGTCAATTACAACACCCAAACATTTAAGCGATTCAACATATTCTATATCGGTTCCACAAATTCCTATCCGAGGGTAAGCAATTCTGCCTTTGTCTTAGTAGCATTTATCGAAAAATCGTTTAATATTATCCAATCATGCGGTCTATCCAGTGTAAAATTCACAACCGTCTCCAAAACAGCAGGGAAATCCCTGCAATTGCCAAATAATAGCTGAATGTCATCAGCAAAAATAAACGGTTTTACCAAGTACAAATCCAAAGAATCAGCACAATCATTTAAATACAGCAAAAACAAAATTGGCCCAATAACGGACCCTTGCGGGACACCAGAAAAGACAAAAGCGATACTAGAATTAATACCACGCACACTTACAAATTGTGATCTTCCTTGCAAATAAGAGTATATTAACCAAGTGCATATTTTAAGATTTTTTATGCATATTATAATGCTGGAAAATACCTAAAGCGTATGTCGTCACCTAAATAGCAAAAGGGCGTAACTAACAAAGTCTCCGAAACCGGTTTTATTAAAGATTATAATTCATTTGGCTAAAACCACATGACTACATAAAATTTTGGACTTCTACGATAAAAAATACCGGGTTTTTAAATAAAGTAACAAATCTTATATGTTTGTGTTTTTGCTCATTTTTTGGTTTTCCTGTAAAATATTGAAATAAGGTTCAGTGATTATGAAGCACTGTATCGAACTACATTTCTCCATAAAACTGTTTGGTTCTATGATTAAAAAGATCTATTGTTTAAATATCTGTGGAGGTTTTTTGCTTCTCCTCTAAAAAAGTAAATATGTTAGTTACGTCCTTTTGCATTTTAGGTGACAATGTATAATTTTTAATTCATACACTAAATATGAATAATACGGCCATTTCATAATTTTATTATTATGTATAAGGTGGCGCAAAAGTAATCCTCCTATCAGAAAATGCTATACATAATAAAAAAAAAAACATCGGAAGGTTATTTTTGCGCCACCTTATATATTGGTCACAATCGCAACAGAAGTATCAGGATCTAAAATTCTTTTGGGCGAATACTTTGCCATAAATATGTTAAATGTGTCGTAACTAATTGCAAAATTTGTTCATTTGGTTCTATGTTTTTTTCACTATTCAAAAATAAACTATCATTAAATACTACACTCAAAAAGTTTAACAGTTACTACATGACTGTTGTTTGTGTAGTAATCAGTAGTAGTATTTTTTTTTACAAAACTACTATAATGACAGTTATTTAAAAAACAACTGAAGAAAATTACTTTATTTTTTAACAGTTGTCTGAGCATTTATTTTAATAAACAACTACCAAAATAGTAATTTTGCAGAAAACAATTAATTTTTGGTAGTTATTTAAAAATAGAAGATAATGTCGAGTTTTTAAAAATTCCATAAATATATAATAAATAAATAAATAGTACATCAATTAAATAATTAAGTGTTCGGTGCCTTAACCGGTTAACCGCCTTGGTCGAATAATTGGAAATATGGAAAACATTTTTAAAATACCGAAAAATAACTGTTAAAAACAGTAGATTTTACCAATTTTTCAGTTCTTTCAAAGTTTTTGTAGTAAAAAAAAAATCTGTTGTTTTTAGTTGTTTTTCAACAGGTAACAACAAATACATTTTAGTTATTTTAACTTTATTTAACATTGTGGTGTAATGGTTAGCGCGTTGGACTTTTACACAGAAGGTGCCGGGTTCGATCCCCGGTGCCGGCAACATCAAATTAATATGTATGAGTTTTTTCTATCCCTCATACGTATCGCAATGTCCACCTTCGGTGTTCCCATAGCAATTAACCCCACCGAAGTAAAATAATGAATCAGGGCTATGAACCAAAAAGCTTCAATAAGTTCGCCAACTCTCCATCAGGTGGCGAGCAACAACTGTTCTAAGACTTATCATCTCGCGCAATTACAGTGTTGCCATGTCTGAAGCCCTTCATCTTTCCCCACCTTACATCTCTATACTATCCCTTTCCAAAGAAAGCAACACACTAAATATAGGAAGTATTTCCTGAGTGTTGCCTCCTTTTTTAAAAAAAAAAAAAAATTACAGTTGTTTTAACTGTACTTTTCAGTAGATTCTACTGCCAAACTTTTTTGAGTGTACTGGCATCAGAAACAAATACATACATACCAGACATTAAATAGTCCATCAATTAAATAATTAAGTGTTTGGGTGGTTAACATCATTCATATTATTTTATTATTAGTTACTGCAATGACATTACTACAACCCCTTTCAAAACCTGATAGTATTATACTGTATACTGTGTTCGATTAAGCAGTTGTCAAATTTATCACTTTCTATTTCTCCCCTATCTATTGTCTAAAATATAATGGACATCAGAAACAGCACGCAAAATTAATGAACCTCCCTCCCCCCCCTCCATCTTATAGTGAAGTTTGTAAAAAAAATGTTAATATATAAACTCCGCCATATAAAAAAGTTATGTAAAGTTTGTTAAAGCATTTGTAACACTTAGGAAATTTAATAATTTTAGCAGATTCTTATAATATTACTTTCATACACGCAGAAAAAAGACACTTTTCAATACCCAGCCAGAAAAATACGAACGGTAAAGCATTGGCCCAGTGCTTTCAACGGTGGTATGAGCGTTGGCAGAGCATTGGATATCTAAAGATTTAAGTGCTTTGCCAACCCCAAAATGATAACACCGGGCAGGGCTTGGCCGTTTCTTTTTGAAAACTTTGGCAAAGCACTGGCAATAAGCGCTTTGCCAGTACCAAAACCAAAAACGACCAATAAAGTCCTACTTATTAATTCACTTCAGTAAAGCGTTGTATTATTTCTTATTGATTTTGGTAATTTGAACAGAAATAACAATAGGCTTGCTTCAGCTAAGTTAATTACAAAATAACTAAATATTTTTTTTATCAAATTATTTTTGTGATAAGTTAGCACGATTTGTTACTACAATTTTACTAAAGAAAGAAATTTGAAAATAAATTTTAGTACAAAAACTATACTTTGTGCTGATTATAATAGGAGAACTTAATATTCTTAACTTCAAATCATAAATTGCAATTTAATTTTGAATTTTTCCACTATTGTTGTGAACAAGGGATGTGCTCCTGTTTTTATTAGTTAACGGTTGTAAATTTTGTAAATAAGTACTGGGAATGCACTTTTTGTCAATGTTGGGAAAACGTTCTAAGTCAGCACTGCGCCAGTGCTTTTTTATTTTTACGGTTGTAAATTAAGTACTGACAAAGCACTTTTTACGAACGTTGGCAGAGCGTTCTGATCCAGAGCTGTGCCAGTGCTTTTATTATTTTTACTGTTGCAAATTTTGTTAATTAAGCACTGGCAAAGCACTTTTTACTAACGTTGACAGATCGTTGTAGATCAGTGCTTTGCCAGCACTTTATTTGTTGGATCATTGGCAAATAGTGCTCTGCCAGTGCTTGATTTTTCAGACCATTGGCAATTTCTGGCTGGGTATGTTTGCAGGTAATAATATATCAGACATTCCACCGAAGACCGGCCAAAAAAAGGAATTTTTTGACCTTGGGTCTTCCGATTTCAATTAAATTTTGCAATCAGAAACTATATGGAGTCACTTAAAGGTTGGCGAATTATTTTTTATGAAAAATGATAAATATGCAAAATGTGTGTAAGTTTGAACTTTCGTATATGCTTTAAAATAGATCTTATCATTACCATTTAAATTGCATTGGAATTGTACAGTCCCTACTTTATTATTGCGGAATGAATTTTTTTTTTGCATCTAAAGAAATGCATTTTTTATGCAATGTGTTTTTGAAATACACTTTACGAATTTGGCTACTCTCGATTTGAAAAAAGAAGCGTATTTGCAAAATATGGTATTTTTTACTAAAACACAACTCTAGTTTTTTCTGGGTTCCGAGGTTTACCTATTATTAATCGATTATTGAACAAAACTTGTATAATTTTTTCATAGAAAAAAGAACAATTTGTATTTTTTATTTTTTTTTCAATTTATAACGAGCTTTCAACCTCCGTATATTTACAAAAAATAAAGCAAATCAAACATAATTAGCTAGGTTGATACTAGTATTTCGATCTGGTTAAAGATCTCATCAGAACCCGAAGTTTTAGAAAAGTTAGAGCCTCCATAATCGGCAGAACTTTAACAAAAAACCTATTAATAATCAATTTTGCTCCATTCTTGTCTTCAAGCACGTGGTTAGGTCTTTTCCTAACAAGCATCATGACGTTACTAAACTTTGAAAACCAAAAATGTTCTATTTATACAAAAAAATTTTAGTTTGTACTCTGGCTCAAGTTTATCAAAATTAATAAGATTAAATTTAAAAATAAAGTTTTAAGGCGCCGTTTAAAAACTGCACATTTATTTTTAAGATTTTTTCTGTAATTGAAAGATAATCGAATATACTAAAATATCACGTTTTAAAATATAATGTTTAACGAAAATGAAATCACAGACGGTTGCAAAACACTTTCTAACAGAAAATTATTCAAGTGCGAGGCCATACTCTATATTTCTTCATTAGGATATTGTCCTAACAAATAATCTATAGAGTTTTTTGTTTTCAAATTTATTATTTGACCCTTTCAGGAATGTGTTGATAGATCTATTTCGGGAATTTTCTAGGTTCCCATCATCAGAACACGTTTTGAAAGCGGTAACAATCCCATGCCAAACATCAAACATACATATGAACTAGTTTACTCACTACATGAGAACTAATATACATATGAGTTTGAAGTTAAAGATTATAACCGTTGATCAAAGATCTCATCAGAACCCGAAGTTTTAGAAAAGCTAGAGTCTCCATAATCCAAATTAACAGTTATTTTTTCGGTATTTTAACATTTTTTGAATAAAAAATAAATTTTTTGAATAAAAAAATACATTTTTTTCTTTTAATTACAATAAAAATTTAGATTTCTTTCATCCTATTTAAAATGCAAAGTCAAATTCCCAAAGGGTATTCCAGTTATGATGCTTTTATGCATTGAAGATACAATGACATATTAAGTTGAACATTTTTTGATCTAACCAATGAAAAAATAAAATTAGTAAAAAAATTTTAAAAATTAGTTAAGAACTTTCTACTTTTTTATTTTTTTTTCCTTCAAATTACATAAATTACGGCTAATCAAAGCTACTAAATAAAAGCTAATAATTTGCAAATAGAGAATGAATTGGAAAAATGTTTACTATAAATTAGTTTGTACTAAAAATTAGTACAACAAATTTTTTTAAAGTATTTTTCTAGTAACTTTTTTATTTAAGTGTATTCATGGTATTGCAATAAGTAGCCAATAACTGCAGTTCATACATTGACATTTTTGTATTTGTTTTCGTTTAACTGCACTTCCCTTTTATCAATTATGTCTAACCTTGCGGTGGGTAGGGTGAACATAAGAAAATAAAAAGGGTAAAAAAGGGTTAATAAAAAGGGAATTATGTTTGTCTTTTGTTTAGAGATAAGATAATACGATTTAGCGTTAGTACATGTTCACATTAAATATAATCGAATGTTTACTTGGAGAATACTCATTATATTTTGTCCATTTATACACTTAAAGAAGTTTTTAAGTAGAATCTACTGAAAATGGCAGTTAAAATAATGCGACAAAGATAATTACCATTAAAGTAACTTAGACTTTAGTTATTTTAACTGTTAAAAAACAATAAACAATTGCAGTAAAAATAACAAACAAAGTCCTAAAAATAACTGACAATTTTTGTATACAACAATTTGAAACAACTGAAATTTTTTTTGAAAACTACTGTTAAAAGTTATTTTTCGATATTTTAAATATATATTTTACTGCCTGTTTTTATCTATTACGAACGAAAAGAAATTTTGGTAGAAATAACCCTGCGGGAAACGAAGGGTCGATTGATCCAAAGTGACAAATCTGTGATTGAAATGAAATATCACCTGACTATAGTTATGGTGACAAAACATTCACTGGTTGCTACCACATATATCATGTAACTGCAGAAAAAGTAACATAACATCAAAGTGTACCGAATCAACTAGGACCGTTGCAGTTGAAGTTATTACTGGTCATTGAACATTTTCAAACCGTTAGCAGTGGATGCAGTGTTGTCAGTAGGTTTTTTAAAAAATACCTACACTAAGCAATAAAAATCCCTTTTCTCCCTACATTATCGATTTTTTTTCCCTACAAAAATCGCTACGAAAGTTTTTACATTTTTATAAACTAAATATGCTTTGAAATCTTGCAAAAATCATGCCAGCTATCAAAAAGTTTAATTTCATACGAGCGGTTTCTATTTCATTTTTATTTGGTTTTTTTTACATGCCAAATCAAAAATTGTATTGCTTTTCGTCGGTGAAATTTAACATTTGTTTTTCATAGGTGGGAAGCTGTTCATACAATGCTGGACAAAAACTTCCAAAGGATAACATTCTAAATAACTTCCAAAGAGATTGTTAGTTAAAAAACAAACAATCATCTTTTAAAATGACAAATTATAAGAAACTAATTTTTTCTACGGAAATATCTCTCAAAATATAATCATTTTACAAGAAAATGTAAAAATAGCTGTAGTTTTAAAGATTTGCATTATTTGGAAAACGAACCTACATTTTGACTAATTTGAAATATCTGTCCCTTTTCCCCTACGCCGTTATTTTGAAGGCAAAAAACCTACATGTAGGGATTTCCCCCTACTTCTGGCAACACTGAGTGGATGAAAACAGGGCAATTAGTGCTAAGGTATTCAGTCCCTTGACTGCTACAAAGCAGACATAACACTGAAGGAATTTTATCTGCACCGACTATGTGACAGTAGAAATGAAGACGTAACACTTTACTGGTTTAAAAAAACTGAATACGGAACTGTTTCGAAAGTAACCGGTGTTGCCAAATATGGCGATTTCTCGCCAAACGTCGCGATCTTAAACTTAGTTTTTTGTTGGGTATAGACAAAATAAGCTAATTTTAAAATCAATTTTTGCTGTGCCTGTTTGAAGGTTTTTTGAATATAAGACACACTGTTTTGGTTCCGGACGGACTATTTAGAAACTCGTGCATAATATGACATACGCTGAATAAAAAGTGATAGGTTATTTGCTAATTACTTTTCGTATGCCCGGCGACATGTACCCCTTAGACCAGTGCAGTGGTACGTCTCAAAACTATTTCAGTCAAACTACCCCTATCACAGAACACATTGCGCTTAATATGTGACTAGTTTTCTTTCAAAAATTGTTCTCCAGTTCTACGATACGTACAACTACACCAGTCACGTGATAATTTTTTTTCCACTGGTTCTGTTGCATATCACATAAGTCCTAAATTGGTCATACTTTGACACTACCTAATCTTAACTTGTCCCGTAGTATATTCATTTCAGTCTGTACGGTGATAGGTTACCTTGGTCAAGTTATTCGATACGTCACACAGTGCTCTACAGATAGAAATTGTCACCTCCTATGACAAGCCCATGTTAAAAGTACCGGTCACTTTCATATAATAGAACCGAAACTAGGGGAACGAAAATTTCCTTTTGTTTCCCATGTTTTTTTGATGAAAGTAATTGTCAATTTCTATCCTTTCGTAATATGCAGATAAACAAGTCCTTAATATTTTCTATCTTTCTTTAAATAACTAACAAAAATTAAATAAATTAAATTTACTGCAAAAAACTGTTTGTTAAAATACTTAACTAACTGCTTCAAATAAGTGTTACAAAAAAAATACAGAATTTTTCTTCACTAATTTTTTTTAAATAACTGTCAAAATAGTTGTTTAGTATTATTTAATAGAAAAACAACTGTAATTGCCGTTAAAAACAACAACTACTTATTACTACACAAGCAACTGTCATATAGTAACTGTAAAACTTCTTTGAGTGTACTCTTGATATAAAAAGCTTCAACCGAAAAATGGAGAGTATTTTGAGGATTCAATCAGTTGCGTGGAGTACACCAGCATTGTGGATGAATCTTTAAAATTGAAATAATATATTTATTTCTATTCGGTTGGATAAGCAGGGTTTGTAAAACATTTATGACACTAATGTGATAAAAATTAATTTTTGTTTGTTATCGTAAACAACATTTGGTATCAAATTTCGTTAATATGTATACATACATACATTCAAAAAACTTTTACATTTACATTTGTGTAGTAATCAGAAGTTGTTGGTGTTAACTGTAATCAGTTGTTGTTGGTGTTAACTGAAATAATAATATAATACAAAACAACTATTATGACAGTTATTTAAAAAAAAAAACAAGAAAAATACTGTGTGAAAAACAGTAGTTTTTACCAATTTTTGCAGTTGTTGGGAGAAAATATCACCCTTGGCGGTCTTGCTAAGCCGTTGATGCTAGAAACTTGAAATATGGTACATGAGTTCCTTATCAGGAGAAGACATCTGCGTAGAGCGGTTTTTGGAAATTGTATCGGGGTGTGGCATAAAGGGTGAAAGTCTCCCCTTTGGCGGTCTGCCCAAATCAGTTTTGCCACAAATTTGAAAATTATAATATATGTTCCCTCGAATATGAGCTAGTTTACTGATATGATAGTTTTTGGATTTATGGCCAGGAACGTAGTTAAAATAGGGGTTAACGTAGGTTACTCGCCTAAAGCGATTAACTTAAAATTTAGTATGTGGGTTTCTTATCACGAGAAGTAGGGCTGAAAGGGGGAAAAGTGTCCGCATGGTGGCCTGCCCAAACCGAAGAAGCAAGGAACTTGAAATTTGGTATGTAGATTTCTTATCAGGAGTAGGCATCTGTATAGAGCGGACATCTGTATATACGGGATTTTTGGAAGTTCCATTTCAAAAAGGGGAAAGTTTTCCCCTTTGACTAATTAGTTGTACACTTAAAGAATTATCTTCACTTCAGCAATGAATTTCTTCATATGTTTAATGGAAAATGTCACTGGAACTCATCCACTGAAACTCTTCATAGAATCTATATAACAGGTTTCAGTAAAGTCAATGTTTATGAAATGATTGTAGAATTAATTAAAATCTTCATAAAACTAATGAATCATTTCGACAATTAAGCGTTTGTAGAATTTATGGAACAGTTACATAAAATTTTTAATATTACACACAGAGAAATAAAGTGCCAACCGAACTGAAAAGTGTATTTTAATAGTAACAACTTATAAATTTAGTTGGCACAACGGTATTTACATTGGATTTCTGAATATTTTGGATGTTGCAACTAAAATTCAGTTGAATTAACCGAACTTTGTTATGAAAACTAATGGTTAGTTGTACCAACCGACTGAAATTTGTAGTAACCAAATTTGGATCATAGTAACCAAATCTCTATTGGCAAATAGCTAATTCTCTGTGTGTAAGAAGTCCTTTGAAATAATAAAACTCTTTATGCATGTCTTGAAAATGCTTTAGAACTAAGCCAATATTTTTTAAACAATTTCATAGTAGTCCAAAATGAACAGAAGGGCTACATTGAATTAATAAAACATTTTATAAAATATATTGAACACTTGAGAATTAAATCTTAAAACTAAAGTTTGAAATGTATAAAAATTAATGAAATTATGAAATTTTATGAAAAAATAAAAAAAATAAGTCTTTGCAATAATTTCATGGCTCTAAAGAAAATTTGCATGAAATTTATGAAGAGATAATTTATGAAATCGCATGAATTTTTTTTTTATGAAACTATGAAATTTTAAGAAAAAAAAAATTTATGAAACATTTCTTAAAATTAATGAAATTCACTAGGACTTGGTTATTCTTCATTGAACCTACAAAAAAAAATTCTATGAAATTGTTTCATTAAAATCTTGAAGGATAATTCCCTCATTGTAGACATGTATAAAGCGAATTTTTAGAAAATTCTACGGAAAGGGGCAAAAAGGGGAAAAGTAAAAACAAAATTCCTATTGGTAGGAGTGAAAAGTACTCCCACTGACTTCATGACTATACCCATTTAATAAAAAACCTCTAATTTGAAATATTTTTTCACTGTTGCATGGGCTAATTCACTGAAAAATTTATTAAATTATTTCAAATAATTTTTTGGAACTTTTGAAAGGAACGGCGTGAAATGTGGGTCTATTTGGGGAAAAGTCTTCTCCTTAACGACCTGACAAAGCCTCTAAGGCAATGATTTTAAATTTTGGTTTGTCAATTGCTCAGTCAGCGTAGATGTATGCACTTAAATATTACCTACACTCATGGAAAGAAAGTTTCATCATATTGAGGAAAATGTTTCTTAAATGATTTGTCATGAATTGTTCATCATATGAAGGGCTTATTGTAAAATTTTGATAAGTCACATTTATTGTTTTATGTATTTGATTTTTTTTAATATATAAATTAAAAAAGTGCACTCTACTTTAAAAATTTGTAGTTGTTTGGGTTGTAATACAGTTTCTTTATTTTTAATGTAAATGTCAGTCATTTGTAGAACAAGTCAAATTTTTTACTAACCTTGTAGTACGTTTAAAAAACAAACCACATAAAATGACTGTTTTATGATTTTACATTTATATTTTACAGTAGTTTTTTGTTATTTAAAAAAATAAAAAAATAAAGGGTCCGCCATCTAACGTTTTTTTTCAACTAGTGCTTATTTCGTGAATGGTAACACTTAGCTCATGTCTGATTTGACAGATAATTAGTTTTATCCTTCCGCTGAACGAATATGGTCCGTATGTTCGTTATCTTGTGAAAAAAGTGAAAGAAACTGGCATCCTTATCGATAAACCAAAGCGTGAAAAGCCAAAAACAGTGCGTACACCCGAGAATATTGCTGCTGTGACAGAAAGTGTGCGTGAAGCGCCATCAACATCAATTCACCGTCGTTCTCAACAATTGAACATTTCGGAGACATCATTGAGACGATGTTTGCATAAAGACCTTGGTATGACGCCATACAAAGTCCAATTGGTTCAGGAGTTCAAAAAAAAAAAAAAGTTATTTGGCGGACCCTTTACATGTTTGTTTGATTTTTACTACCATGGGGCTCATTTTTACTACAATTGATATTCAGTTTTTTGAACATTAAAAAACAAATGACAATGTTAGTTGAATTGAATGAAATGTTTAAGTGAAATTTCATTTGTTTTTAACTACATTTGCAATGGTCTTTACCTACAAAGTATTCTAAGTGTACTTATTCCAAAAAAGTCCCTTTTTCAAAAAAAACGTCATTAAAAAAATTCTTTTCCCAAAATTTAGAAAAGGTTACTGTTTAACGTTACGCTTTCCAGAATTTACTCTGTTCACTTTTTTTCGCATCGTTTGCGTTCACGAACGATAGTTTACCCAGCAGAAGAGCTAGCTGTTGTGCATGATTGTACTTCCTAGTGTATATATTCCTTGCTTTTATGTGGAATGAGTCGTTACTAAAATTTAACTTTATCTCATGAGTGCGCGTATGAGTGTTATTAATTAAATATTGAAACAAGTATACGCCACGTATGTAAATTAGACGTTAAATATGTATGGTATTAACTAAAAGTATCTTCACAGAAAAGTAGCAATATTTTATAAGTAATACGATAATTGATGTACAGTAGAAACTCGATTCTTGCACGTAATGAAAACCGGGCTCGGTGCAAGTTTCAAGGTTGTCGCAAGTACCGAGTATTAATTTCCCATACAAAATAAAAGACACATACATCTGTTTAGAATCTAAGTTTAATATTTCAATTCAAAACACTTAAGTTCAACACATTCGTATAACAGTAGATACATATTTTATGTGGAGTGGAATTAAAGAAATTTAAAATTTTTGTTTGTTTTGTTCAGTACTACACTGCTTCTTAGTCTCTGAAGCATCATAATATCGTCTAATGAAGCATTGTTTTGCTACGCCCATTCTAAGCAAATATTGAACGCTGATATAGTCTCCTCCGATGTAACTTGCTTCGTATTGAGTACCACGTCACCGGTTTCTTCACCATCAGTAAGGTCATCATCGGTACACTGCTCTTCATTTTGTGCGGTGAGCGCCAAATTAGGTTCAACAATCCATTGGTCAATTTCAGAATATGATATTTGCTGCAATGGTTCTACTTCTTGAAGCAAAGTTGCAATGGATTGAATATTGAATGCATCGTCAGCTAGCTGTAAACGTAACTCTGAAAGAGGAATGACATCTTCATTATCCCAGTCGGATGATTTATTAAACAGTTTTTGAAATGATGACCGAATTGAAGACTCATTAAGGGCATTTCACGCATTAGCTAAAAAACATATTCCGTCTTTTAAGGTGATGTTTCGCAAATACTCGTCTATTGTTTTTCCACGACGAACAATGTGACTTAATAGGCTTTTTTTTGTAGTTCAGCTTCGTAAGCCTTATAACATTCTGGTAAATTCATTCGCACCTCTCAATAGTCAGCTTAAAACTGATTCCAATTACAACATTTCATCAGCAGCATAAAACGACGGGGATTTCCCGAAATGTATTCAGTCTAAGAAAACGTAAACAAAGCAGCACGCAAGAGTAATACAAAAATGTTGCAAGTATCGAGTTCAAAATTTTCGGATGTCGCAAGTACTGAGTGCGTAATGAAAAATATTCATATGTTGAAAGAATCGAGGTGTGCAAGTATCAAGTATGTGCAAGAATCGAGTTACTACTGTATATTCTACTTATTATCTGTTCAATTCTATCTAATTTCAATAGCAGTTTGCGTTTTTAAATTTAAATTATTGATTTAAATTGGACAAAGATATTTAAACTGTTTAATATTTAATATATTTAAAGTACCTAAAGTATAAACGTCCTTCAAAAGTCATATTTTTTGCATCTTTTTAACCTTTAAAAGGCAAAAACAAACTAAAAATAAATTGTGGCTTATCAAGTTTTTTAATTTTTTTTTCTATACAAAATATGCAAATTTCATCAAAATCGGAGATTATCTCATGAAAGACCTTCCTTGTAACTGTACTTTAAACATTCCTACACCCATATCTTAAGCTAATTTCTTTATTTTCACATAACGTGCAAACATATTTTAAACTTAATCAATTTTTCTTTAATAGAATATTGTTTCTCAGTTAAGTAAACAAGTAAACAGCAAAAAAAAATAACTAAACTCAAAGGACATCATCTCTAACATCACGCACATAAATTTAACTTGGTTAAGACACTTGACTTACCAAACACGAGCATAGACTATAAAAGGGAAATACTAAAGCATTTCAAATATCATTCGTTAACGGGAAAGCATACATCACAGAGCAACAGTTTAACGGGAAATTTTAACAATACAAAATTATATATAAAAAAAAATATATATCTAAACTTGCGCATAAAACAAAAACAACTACGATATACATTGTACAGGTAAACCTTAGTTTACGAGATATATCAGTTTAAATATAACGTATTTGAAATGTTATGTGTTAAGCCGATTGATTTATAAATGTACAAAATTAAAATATTGAGAATCCTTAAAGTGTTATTTAGAACAATAAAACGTACGAAATAATTTTATAAGTTTGCTTAAATTCTGTTTTTATACCTCTAAGTTTAGAACACTTTAAAAAGTTTGTCAGTTAAAATAAAAGACTCTACAGTTTAAGAGAAATAAAATTTCAATGTAAAACTTGTCTACTTACTTTTCATTTAAATCAAATGGGTGGTGCTATATATTTTAGAATGCTGTTTAACCGGCAAGCGGGGTATTTTAAATACACTATAATTGCACCAAATAAGTGTTTTCTAATAAGATATTAAGCTACTTCGATAGAAAACCAAATATTCAAAATATTTTGTAAAGTAATTTTTTGTGTCAGTGCACGGTTTGGGAGCAAGAAAATTTTAAAGTTAATATTTCTCGTGAGATTTTATTTGTTCGGTTTTAGATCATGACAAATTTTTCTCTAAATTAACAGGAAAATTATAATTTTTATATGATAATTTACTTTGACTATTAGAAAAAAAAAAAACACAGAAAAATTTATTAGACACTAGCATGAATGGAATGCATTTTCTGACCCACTACGGTCTTCATCAACATTCTTCGTGCCATTTAGTGTTAATCGTAAATATCTTCTATTTAACTCACACGTTAAAGAAATTGGGTAACGTTAAATCCCACATTACTCTGTTTTTTGAGTTAGAATGAAATTTACAACGAACGATTTCTATTTTTAGTGTGTTTGTTTTTTCTCTAGTCATTATCATAGTAGCCAGTTTAACTTTCAGTTAAACTTTTTTTTAAATGGCAGTTTTTTTCTATAATGTCATCATATACTATCCTTCTACATAAGCAAAGCATATCAACAAACATTAAAGATTTTTTTGTTAATACATATGTCGAGCATATACATTAAACGATTTTTACACTGCACCTGGTGAGTGGTTTAATAGTGAATTTTATCGTTGATGCATAAATTTATGTGTGAGATTTTATTTGTTCGGTTTTAGATCATGACAATTTTTTCTAAATGGCACGAAGAATGTTGATGAAGACCGTAGTGGGTCAGAAAATACATTCCCTTCATGCTAGTGTCTAATAACTTTTTCTGTGATTTTTTTTTCTAATAGTCAAAGTAAATTATCATATAAAAATTATAATTTTTCTGTTAATTTAGAGAAAAATTTGTCATGATCTAAAACCGAACAAATAAAATCTCACACATTAATATTTCTTATAATTAAAAAAAAAATAAATATTGTAAAATAAACACAATTTTCAAAAAACTTTAAAACCAATTTATGTTAACTAGAAACTGTTGATGGTAAACATAAAGCAAGATCAAATCTTAAGCTTTTAAAAAAATCTTTTATTTTGGTGGAAGGACATACAGGATTAAAATAGTTACCTCTAATCGTCGTATCTTGAAAACGTATTAATAGCTTTTTATGAAATTTGCAAGGATGGTGTCTGATTCGATGCGATTATCGCTAAGGTAACGCGATAATCGCATCGGTAACGCGTTTTTTTTTTGCGTTAACGGTATTTGAGTTATTTCGGTAACGTTATAATAATAACGCCCTTTCTGTTAATTTATTTTAAGGGTCTAGTTATTTTAGTTATTCAGGATGTGTCAATCCACACCGATATTTTTAGGCCTGTTATGCCCGAAATCTAATGACTGAGTATGTACGAGGGCGGATCAATAAGTCCGTAAATTTCGAGGGCGAATTAAACATTATTTTTGGCGAAAAAAAAAACCGTCAATCAAACCAAGGAAAAGCTTGATAAATAAAAAAGTGGTTTACTGACTTTCGTTGTGGTCGCACAAGTACAATTATTGCTGAACGTTGTGGTTATTATTATTTTTAAAAAACTATGTTTGCTACGTTGCACTGTGGTCCCAAATCCATTTTTTCGGAATAAATTCAGAAATTGCTTTGTTTTTCAATGTTAAATATTTACCATTAAACCACATCGTCGCAAAATAAAGAAAAAAAATATTTTATTGTTTTATTTGATTTATTTCGCAGATATTTAGATTTTTATGGGCTCTCCGAAGTACCCAGTCTGTCTTTTCAACTGTCTTTTGAACGAAATATTTAGCCTATATTACCAAAAAAAAAAAATACATTACCACAACACTCAAGAATAACAAAAACGACACAATAAAAATTAAATGGGAAATAACGATTTTAAACTAGTACAAACATTGATCATCAATAGTTATAGTTTCCTTTTTAAATTATTATGATATAATAATTGTAAAACTGCATAAAGATCCTGACTTAAAAACACATGTTTAAACTTTCAAATTTCAAAGCTTGCTACACTGCCAATTTTGCCACCTAATTTGGTGTATTATATTTTCTGGAAGGCTTGGTAAAATGCCATTAAAAAAAATGTATTAACATTTATCAATTTCTGAAATTTTTTTTTTAAATTCTACAAAACAAAAAATGATTTGGAACCATATTGCGTTGCTTAAAGTTAAACTACTTCACTATTTTTTACGTTACCATATGGTTGCGCTCGGTCAATTTGAGTTAAGCTTCGAAGCTCAAATTGGTTCATCAAAATTAAACCAACAACATGTAATATTAAAATTTCAACTTTCAATTAGAAAAGTTTCTTCTTCGCTGGTGGCATCGAAATAAAAAAAAACACACATGCTGCACTTATGTAAGGTGGACGTATATATACGTCTTACGCAACAAAATAGAGTTTTGGTAAAACGTATATATACGTCTTACGCAACAAAATAGAGTTTTGGTAAAACTTATATATACGTCTTACGCAACAGAGATATTAATTACATTTGTAGTCATTTTAACTGTAATTTTTAGTTATTTTTACCTTCTTAATTTCCCGAGTTTAGAGTTTAAGATACATTTCGTTTATATCCCAAAAATGGAAATTTCGGTAATTTTGACGATTTATTAAGGATATAAAACAAATTACTTTTAAAAATCGGCTATGAGTAATTTAGTCAGCTACAAGTAATTTCAAATTTTATTTTTTTTCAAATTCGTTTAAAAACTATAGGCAAATTTCCTCAAAAAGTCCAATTTTCCCCACTGTGCCAGGGTTCTAGTCGGGGCAGGACAAAACAAATTATAAATTAGCTTTTATTAATTTTATATTGCAAAATCTATTTTTAGGTCACCTATTTTATGGTTTTACCAAGATTTTGCAGACATTGAGCTTATCATTGTCTAATGATGTTATCATTTTGGGATTGGGAAAGCACAAGTTGCCAGCACTTCTGAAAGTGCCTTACCAGCGGTGGTCCGTTTGTCTTTTTCTGACTGATAAGTTCTCTAGAATGAGTTCTCTCTAATCTTAATGAATTTCGGATATGTTAAAAAAAAAATAAGGTACAAGTATTTTTTTAGCGGCCCAATCACACATTTAAGGGTTACAAGTTGAGGCCAAAGTTAATACATTTTTGTATGGAAACATGTCTGAAACTTATGAAATTCAGATTTTTTTGAACGCAGTTTTGATGTACTCGAGAAAACAAAAATGTTGGTCCCAATAGTGTCTATGTAGTGTGCAAGGGTTGCCATTTATTTAAAATACTTAAAATATAGGTTAAAAAGTTCTTCCGAAAAATTCGCATAAAAGCCGAACAATTATGAATGTCGGAATGTGCTCTGACACCCCCTCAAATAAATTTAATAGACTTTAATATACATATTTTGTTAGCTTAATTCAATTATAGTTCTTGAACAAAACGCCAGTTTTAATATTACTTAAATCAAATTTTTTTTTTTGAATAACAAAAATGCTTTAAAGTTATCGGACTGTTTTGTATTCCAAAACAAAAGATCTGTCATTTGATGCCTCATTTGTCTAAAATGTCTCTAAAACAATTCGAAATAAGCCGAAACCCCGAAAAATGTAAATTTTGACCGCACTTTTTAAGCTAAAAAAAAAGTACCATATTGTTTTTCTTTTTCACATAAAGGATGTTTTTTATACAGGTATAGAACTTTAAGTTCGCAACACTTATTTAACTGGCTTCCATTTTATCAGCTGTCAAGTGATTTATGTTTAGTTTGGTTTGGCATTTCAACATGAATAGACTGACTGACGCCTGAACAACGTTTCCTAATTGTGCAAATTTATTTTGAAAATTATGGTTCGAAATACGTATCGCGAACTACGTCCATTTTACGGTCAACATAATCGTGCATCAGAGCAATTAATATGATTAACTATGGAACGTTTTCGCACCACGATTTCTCTAAATGATAATATGCATCCACAGAGACGTCGTACAGTGCGTACAGAATAAGTCATTGCCGCTGTAGAGCATAGCGTAGAGAAAGACCTCAATCAGTCTATCCGCCATCGTGCACAGGAATTGGATATGTGTTCATCCACTTTATGAAATATTTTTCGGAAAGATCTTGGTTTGTGTGCTTACAAAATCCAACTCGCGCAACAATTGAAGCCACACCATCGTCTAGCAAGATGCCACAATTGATTTATTGAAGGAAATGTTTGGTAACCGCATAGTTTCACGTTTCGGACCGGTGAATTGGCCTATAAGATCGTGCGATTTAACGCTGCTGGACTATTTTCTGTGGGTATATGTGAAGTCGCTAGTCTACGCCGATAGGCCCGAAACGATTGACCACTTGAAGGTCAATATTCACCGCGTTATTGCCAATATACGGCCACAAATGTTGGAAAAAGTCATCGAAAATTGGACCTCCAGATTAGACTACACTCAAAAAATAAGTTAGGAGAAAAGTTAGTAAAACGTCTTGTAAATCAGATATACTATTTTTCAGCAAATGTTTTGCTAAAATTATGTTTTCAGCTAAAATTTTAGTTATACTTATTCAGCACCTAACTGTTTTGAACTAATGTTTTACTAATATTATACTAATGTTTTGCTAATTTATTTTGCTAAAAAAAATAGTGCTGATTAGCACATTAATGAATGAATTAGATGTCGCGGCATGTCAAGATGTAGTATTGAATAGGAAAATGATACCAAAAAGTAAAACTCTAGTAAGACATATAAAAAAATCAAACATGGAAGATTTTTGTATCTGTTTTTAATGCATAAAACAAAATTGTGGATTGAAACAACTTAAATTTTACGTTTTCACCGGCTTGTGTTAATTAAATAAAAGACAAAATAAAATATTTAAATTTAATAAAGATTAAATGTGTATTTGTAAACCATATTTTGATTAATAATCTAGTGTGGTCAAATTGCAAATAAATATACAACATCTTTGTTAGATTTTTATGTTTCGTTTTTCTTATTGCAAAATAAAGGGTTGTATTTTCTCGTTTCGTTTCTATAATTATCTGCGGCATTTGCGATCCTTCAAAATATATAACATCATTTAGACAGCGATTGATGTAAATAGTTGAAACATAATTTTGTTGATATAATTATTTCTATTTTTAGATATTAGATTAATTCATGTCGTTAATTCGGGAGTATGAACATTTTTATATTTTGTAACGAATTGCAAATTATTTTAAAAGAATTACAAAAATATTTTTTTATGATTTTCAGCAAATAAATTACTACAAATTTGTTGAGTTTTTTTCAGTCTACTAATATTCAGCAAAAATGTTATTAATTTTTAGCAAAGGTATTTTAATTTCTAATCCACTAAGTGTTAGCAAAACTTTTGCTGAATCTACTAATTTTGTTGCTAAAAATCAGCTCGCTGATTTTCAGCAAAAGATTTTACTGACATTAGCATTTTTTTTTCAAGCATCCTCCTGACTAAAAGTTTGCTGACACAGCAAAATGTTTTGCTGACTTTACTAACTTTTTTTTTTTGAGTGTACGTGCGAGCCAGCCGTGGCGGTCATATGCCACAAGTCATATTTAAATTATAATGCCAGAAGATTATATATCGAATAAAGTAAATGTCATGTCAATTTTAAAAATTCATCTTTGTTTTATTCCATTTAAAAGTTATATGCCTCCATAAAAAACACCCTTTATATAAATTTTATTAAGACCGGAGGGAACTCATCGAGAGATTTGTAAGTGCGTTAATCAAGGTTAACCTGTATATTTGTTATATTATATGGGTGGAGTGAAAGTAGAAGTTGTAGTATAACACCAACTGTGAAACATATCTAAAGTACAAATAGAAGTGACATTTTCATAGTTAAAAATACAATAGTGCCAAGAAGGAGCATTATAAGTCATCTTACACACACACACTCAACAAACATCAATAGCATAGATTTTCTTTATATTAAATTTTAGTAGCAAACAAGAAGCTGTGAAAGTACAATATAGAAAATTAGGTTTTTGTTTGGTTAGTATTGTTTGCGGGTGGTTCTGTATTTAATATGGAGATAAGCAAAAAAATATATCTAATAGATGTGTATTTAAATTAAAATAGCAACGAATACAATAGAGATATAAATAAATAAATCATGTTAAAGTGTAGTAATGCTTAAAATATGTGTTCGCACAACCACACACAATTTATCAAAAACAACCGAATGTTAATGACAGTTTTGAAAAAGTGAAAAAAAAACGTAATATCATAACATAAAACTTTTAGCAAAAAAACTTTTGTAAGACCAAACCAAAAAAGATCTATTAATTCATCAAAAACGAAATTAAAACTAATATACAAATAAATATTTTGTATATTGTACAAAAACCGCAAACACCTGTAGCTATATTTCTATGAAACTCAAATAAATACTCTATATGTGTGGTGTATTAGACAAATAGCATACAGTGTATAAGCTATACATCCTTTAAATTGAATTTTAAAATACTACCAGCCCCACCACCAAGCATACATTTATGTATAAGGGAAGGTATACCAAGTGATATTTTATGTTTTTGCTCAAACATGCAACGAAATTACCATCAAAACTGGCAAACATTTTAACTTGCAAAAATTTTAATCTTAAGATTTTTTTTTATTTTGTTATTTTTTTTTATTCCACATTTTGTTAGATTGAACTTTTCTCTATATTCTGTGAAAATGTTGGCGAAAAACTCGCAGAAATAAAAAAGTTACAGCTTGGTAAACAAAAGTTACAAAGTTACAGCTTCTTAAAAAAACTCCTTACCCTATATTTTACAAAGCGCAATATTTACTTTAAATGGCTTTTCTAAAAACAAGATATTCAAAATGTGCAGCCTTAACAAATGGACCAATTTTCAATATTTTTTTTTTGTTTCGTGGATTACTGAAAATTAAGTCTCTAGGTTAGGTTAGGAAGGTTATGTGCCCAAGGGCACATCTCCACTCGGAGACCAATACGGTCCATTGTGAATCCCTTCAGTGAAAAAGTAAGAAAAAATATGAATAGACAGATAGATAGATTGAAAGATAGATAGAAGGAAAGATAGAAATGATATATACTCCCCCAGAACAAGCTCCTATCGTCCCCTTACTAGAAACAGCCGTCCTATTTCCCTGACAAATCTCAACAAATCTACTGGATTGCATCCAGCGACCTAGTTCGTCGTGAAATCTATCTCCTAGCCATTTCTGTCTGAGACCCTGCAACCTCGGACAGTGGCACATTATATGCTCAACTGTCTTCAGTTCCTCAACGTCCTCGCACAACCTGCAAAAGTCCGGTATGTCCCTGTCCCATCTGCTTGTGAAAGCCCTGACAGAACAATGACCGGTCAGGAACCCCGTAAGGGTCCTGAGACCATCCCTGTCCAATCCCAAAAGAACCTCTCTAACGTAGAGACATTTTTAAAGTTTTGCCTTTTTTATTTTTGAAAATAAAAAACAACGATTTTTTTGGATGTTTTTTTTTTTAATTATTGAGTTTACCCTCGTACCATTTAAATGCAAATTAAAAATTTAAAAATCCGACTACGTTAGGAACTAGAAAATTTATTTGTGTGTAAGAAAAAAATTAAGAATTTTATTCTCTTATACCCCTTGCTCCACGGTGGCACACAATTTTGACTTTAAAAAAAGGGTTTATAATGAAATAGCTACCAAGGTTTCCATGTTGGTCCGAATTTTAAAATATAATTTTTGGAATAATATTTAATATTCGTTTTTTCTATCACAAGAAGAATTTTTTAATAAAACATTTCTTTATTTTTTATAATTGTTTAAATATTGCTGTTTATATTGATTTCTAAAAACTCTTCTTTCGCATTCCCAAAATTTTACAGTTGTTTAAAAAGTTTTATTTTGAATCTATTTTGTGTATTACCTAATGTACAAACGGTAATGACATGGCATTACTTTTCTCACTACCAGTAATGACAGCAGCTTACTCTCTGCATTAATTTAACACAAATAATAAGGACTTACTAATAACTACTTTATGTTCCCATTATTTTAATACAAAAAATAATAATAAATAAAATAACCTATATGTAGTTACTTAGTTTTATCAGCACATATCGCACTTGATCAACAAGAGGGTATTAACTCAAAATTTTTAAAATATCACTTTTTCCAGAAATCAACTAACAAAATTTCAACGTATTCCGATTACTCTTTCATCTCGAAAACCACTTTTGAGACTATTTTCATGATAATGTAGTGATTACCTTTATTTCAACAAAAAGGTATTATTTCGAGTTAATACAAAAGTTCAAATAGAAATGAATCGTATATTTTCATAAAAAATGTATTATTTTGATTTGAGCCTTTATTTATGTTAAAAATAATCAAACTGTTTTATTTATATTTGGTTGTATTTTGAGTTAATACTGTTTTGTTGATAAAATTTGTTTTATTCTATAAATTTAAATCGATAAAATTTCAAAAAAGGGTATTAACTCAAAAAATTGATTTTTTTTGCAATGAGTGGTAAAATTTAAAACAAATAAAATGTATATATATTTTCAAATGGAATTAGCTTATTATGATATGTTTGAATTTTTAAATTCTGTTTAAATGTAACCATAAACAGTTTTTTGACTCTACTGAAAATTTTAAAATTTTGTGTTAATACCCTCTTGATCAAGTGCGATATATAACTACTTATTTTTGATTTATTGTTAGCTGGAAAGTAATACCATTTTGTGCAAGCAAGTCATTTATGTTTATATCTATCAAGTATAACATGATGGTTGGTTGGCCATATACTGGGTGACCATATACTTGACGACCTCTCGGTAATATCACGTGTGGGATTCGGTGATCTCATACGTTATATTAACCGAACGGGGTGGGTCTAGTACTCCGGATATTAGTTCCTTACGGGTAGTGTGGTCTCTTCAAAACGGAGTCGCTTTTTGACTCTACTTGATGCTCACGAGTAGCGTGAGCTGCCACTTAAACCAGCCAAATAACATGATGACTGACAACCTGGAGGCCCGGGATCGAATAATATTTTTCTTTTAGACTCATTATTTTTGTCCATACTGGTTAGCATATACGTAACCACATAGTTTTCTATTTTTTGTAAGATGTTTAGTAATGATATATCATTATTTGGCGCGACATCCCCATTTAAAAGTAATGAGATTTGTAATGACAATTGTAAGTACTTGCCATTGCCATATATGTACTTATATAACCACTTATATGGTAATGCTTTTCTACTTTGGGTATATGATAATATATGTTACTTAGAACACCTTCCTTAAAAGCATGCATATTAGACCGGCACTTTTTTCTCAACTTTCCATTTTGTTCCTATCCCTAAAAAGTATGTGGTGCGAATTTGAGAAAAATCGGATAGTTTAAACCCGTGGCGCCATGCGACCAACGTTTTCGATTTCCAAATATTTTTTTTAAATTGCTTTAATGAATATATGTCTTTTTAGTAATTTTGGCATGCTGAACACGAATATTTTTAAGTTTTTGAAATCAGACTAACGGGTTTCGAGTTATTACTAACGATTTTCGAGTTATTATGACTTGATTTTTACTAAAAATTGCGTTTATTTCCTCCATTCTATAAAATTTTTAAAATTTCATCCTATTTTTTTATTGCTGCACTAGAAAAGTAGACTTTTCATGTGAGCATAATTATGTCAAAATTGATTAAAAGGTATCTTGTAAATTTACCTACAAATATCTAGGAAAAGCAGAAAATTTACAAAGTAAAATTGTTATGCTTTTCAATTTTATACACATAATTATTTGCTTTGCCTTCCGATTTTTATTTATTATAGTGTGGATTATTGTACCACTAGGTCTAATAGTTATGTGGTGCAAAATTTAAAAAAATTCGGATATATTAACCCATTACGACCTAAGAACAAAGTTTAAATTATATGAAAGAAAAATTAAAAAAATATATTTTGCAATGCATTCTTTTCTAATTTCAGACATAATTATGACCAAATTAAAGCAAGTCTGTGTACTATTCGGGTGCAAACAAAAATCTAAGAAAACATTTAAACAATTTTTAGAATAGAGAAAGAAGACTTAATTTTTAGTGAAAATAAAATCGCAATATCTCGAAAACTTTTAGCCCGATTTCAAAAATGAAAAAAATATTCGTGGCAAAATTAATAAAAAATGATGTGTCGCAAGATATATTTTTTATTACAGTAATTTAAGAAAAATTCTCAAAAATCCATGGTTTAATTATAAAGGTTAGCCGATTGCAGGATCTTTGGTAGCCATAACAACTTTTTTTGGCAACTTTCAGTACAATAATATTTACAAAAATACAAAATAGAATAAGAACATTTTGTTCGGCATAAATGACTCGAATTCACACTAAATTTTTAAAGTTGTAATATACAGTAGTCGCTCGGTTATATGAACTAATTCAAACAGAGCCTGTTCACTAAATGGAGAAGTTCACATAATCGGGAGAATATGAAATAAGTAATTCAAATGATTTTTATTACATTAAGTTTTTATTTTTAATAAGTTTTTTAATAATTAATGTACATGAAAGTAGTCGGTTATATTTTTTTGTACTTTTTTTGCTGCAAGGGATTTCTGTAGTGCCTTGTCCTCAAAAGACAAAAGACAAACAATCAGAACTCAGCAACTTAACACTCAAAACATTAAAAAAATCAACGTTTGCAGGTTCTTCACTTAGAGGCAATTTAAACGAAGAAATTAATTGCATGCAATTTTTGAATTCTCTTTTAAAGTTGCTTCTAAAAATCATGAACATTTACACGAGGAGTTTTTGCATGCAATTTTTTTGACGTTTATTTTGCCAATCTTCTTTAATTGTTCATTCGTTGAAATTTAATTTATTCGTAATAATTTAAAATAAAAAAGGTGTTTAAGCAATTACAAAAATAAAAATGGAAGATTATAATAAAGAAAAAATAATGGAATATCTCTTCAAAGAATGAATTTTTTTTTACCGCCTCAAAAGTGATATCTTTATTTATTTTTTTCAATTCTTCGGTAATATTGAATAAAGAATTGGAACGTTTTACCCGGTCCAAATAAACAGAATCTTTGATATTATAAAGATTCTCATTTTCCTGGTACTTTATAAGTAAAAGTTCCACTAGTTCTTTATTCCACATTATTTATTTTTTATTTTACGAAATATTTTCGATACACAACACTTTAGAAGCCGAATACGAATAAAGCAAATTAACAAAAATACGAACGATAGCAAAAAGAAATGTCAAAAAATATCTTGAAAAACGAAAACCGTGCAATTTTTGATACCCCGTTTGCTTCTCTAAACCCGTTTGCCTACAAACAATAATTGCACGCAACATTGCATGCAAAAATTGCCTCGTTTAAATGGCCTCTTATTTCAGGGAAAAACATACTTCTAATAAGACAAACAATTAAAAAAATCAACGGTTGAAAGCTGTTCACATAATAGAGATAGGCTGTGTTCACTCTTTAGAACAGGAGTGCCCAAAAGTTCCTTATGGAAGAAAAAACTAATTTTTATTCAATATTTTTTGTTGTAAAAACCAATCCATACAAAGAAAAAAATATTTCAATGTTTACCAGTAAAGCATACGAAAGTGTTGTTGCTTTGCGCTTGCGTGTATAAAGTGAAAAACGACAAAAAAACTAATAAGACAAAGTTGTTTGTGTATTTCGTATTGCTAGTGCTGAGCGCTCTATATGTGTGTTAAAACACACAGACTATAGCTAAGTGTTTTTACAAAAACAATTGAGTACCAAGCGCATAGGCCGTGGGCACCCCTGCTTTAGAACCTCCTGTGTTTAAATTTTTTTGTTTGGGATAGACCTAATATGAATTTCATATCCGTGGGTGACTTTCTAGATATAGATGCTAATGATTTGACGTCACATACTTTATCAGGTGAAGAAATATTGGAAATTGTTAATCCTGCCGATGTTGAAAATTTGTCAAGTGATATATTCGAACAAAATCGTGTGCCGAAGAAGCTGACAATCATATTTTGGTAATAGAAAAACTTATAACGAATGAAATCGTTAATTCAGTCATTCAGAAAAAAATAACAGATTTTTTTTTTTTTTTAAATGAAGAAATGCTAATTTTATTTTTTATTTATGTAAAAATCTTGTTTTTGTTTTTTAATAAATACATATTTTTTATCGTTATTAAAAACCCGCTTAATACGAACCTCGCTTAACCGGGTTTTATTGTATTTTATTTCTTTACTGCTAAAACTTTAATGCAATTTTAATTTAAATCAATATCACTTTGTAATGTGATTAAGTAATTAAATTAGTGTAATTAAAGTTTATGTTATTTATGCCGACGTTTCTTGATTTTGAAATGTTATTGTTCTACGAACCGACGCAAACGAAAGTCCATGCAAAAATCGAAAACTTTGTCAGCAGGACGCCACGGGTTAAAGCTTTCAGTTTTTTGTCAAATTCACACCACTTAACTTATAGACCTTGTACCACAACAATCTGAACAATTAATTGAAATTTTCCGAAAAAAGTTTTTCTTCATATGAAAAAATGCCGCTCTAATGCACGTACATTTAATATCACTACCACATACCTAAAGGCAATCAAGCTATAAATCAAATTTACGCTAGCTTTATTTGAAACGACTTATATCTTTTAAAAGCATTGTAAAAAGCATAACAATTTTAACGTTATAATATTACCAGGGCAGCGACTTCCATGCAGTAAAAAATCTAAAATATTAAGCTTAAAATATGCACTTAAATTAAACTATGCACTAAAATCCAAAAAATATGCCCTTTGAATATGTCGATTATTAATTTTTTTTTTTTATTTTATTATTTATAATCATATAATTACAAATTATATACTAATACCCTAACCGAGCACTAGCTACTATGGCCTTCGGCGCGTTGTAGCGAAAACAGACCAGTGTCTCTGGTGGGAGTCGAACCCACGACCCCCGCACTGATAAGCCAGCACGCTACCAACTAGCCTACCGGTGCGCACCGATTATTAAAAATCTTGTTCATAGCTCGATACTGAAGGTTTAAAATAAAATACAATATAAATGTCTAAGTAGATGGCAGTTTGATGTTTCTTATTTTAATTTTGGGATGTGTTAAGGTGTTTAAATTTTTCCTTTATTTATTTTAAATCACATCTTAATTTCAGTTAAAAAATATAAAAAATGCATAATAAAATATGCAAAGAATATGTACTTAAATTGAAAATATGCATTTATAACAAAATATGAAAAAATATGCAATGCCAAATGAAATTAAGAAAATTCCAAATATACTTCAGCTTTCTGCTTTTATTTGAAAAATTCTTTATGATATAGAAAAAAATTAAACAGAAATTAAAATTTAAAGACATTTAGAAAAACTTTAAAGAATAAAATTATGAAAAAAATATTTAGCAAATAAAAATTAAGTATTTTAAATGCAGAAAAAAAACGATTATAAAAATATTTTCTTTAAACATTTTTAGTTTTTTCGTTTCAAATATATTTCAAAATCTAAATTGGTTTTTATTTTCTATAGTCCTACTTTTAAACCACATATTTCAGGGCATATCTAACGCTTAGATTTAAAAAAAAAAAATTTGAAAATCAATTAAATTGTTTAAAGATATAATTTTTTAACGTTTTCTTTAAAGTGTATATTATAATCAATATAATTTTTTCTCAGTTTCATTATGAATTTTACCATCTCATATGGAATTTATTGAAATTCAATAAATTCCATATGAGATGTGGGCGTTGTGGTGTAATGGTTAGCGCGTTGGACTTTTACACAGAAGGTGCCGGGTTCGATCCCCGGTGCCGGCAACATAAAATTAATATGTATGAGTTTTTTCTATCCCTCATACGTATCGCAATGTCCACCTTCGGTGTTCCCATAGCAATTAACCCCACCGAAGTAAAATAATGAATCAGGGCTATGAACCAAACAGCTTCAATAAGTTCGCCAACTCTCCATCAGGTGGCGAGCAACAACTGTTCTAAGACTTATCATCTCGCGCAATTACAGTGTTGCCATGTCTGAAGCCCTTCATCTTTCCCCACCTTTCATCTCTATACTATCCCTTTCCAAAGAAAGCAACACACTAAATATAGGAAGTATTTCCTGAGTGTTGCCTCTTTTGAAAAAAAAAAAAAAAAAAAAAAAAATATAAAATTTTCTTAATTTTTAATTCCAATCATTTTATATGAAATTTAGACTTTCCTATTACAAATGAGAATTTTTATGGAAGAGTTAAAATTTAATCTTTCTACATTAATTTTCTCAATGTTAAATAGAAAATCTTATTTTAATTAAAAGATATCTAAAAAAAATCATTTTTATTTCGTCGAATAAGTGGTGTTGTGCGCCAAACACTATTAAGGCTTGAGCATCGTTGAATTACAACAATTGGCATATTCGTTTGCTCTAAAACTTCCCAGCCAGAAATTGCCAATGGTCTGAAAAATCAAGCACTGGCCGAGCACTATTTGCCAATGATCCTACAAATAAAGTGCTGGCAAAGCACTGATTTACAACGCTCTGCTAACGTTCGTAAAAAGTGCTTTGCCAGTACTTGATTTACAAAATTTACAACCGTAAAAATAAAAAAGCACTGGCACAGTACTGATTTAGAACGCTTTCCCAACATTGGAAAAAAGTGCATTGCCAGTACTTATTTACAAAATTTACAACCGTTAACTTAATAAAAACAGTGGCACATCCCTTGGTCACAACAAGAGTGGAAAAATTCAAAACTAAATTGCAATTTATGATTTGAAGTTAAGAACATTAAGGTCTCCTATTATAGTCAGCACAAAGTATAGTTTTTGTACTAAAATTTTACTTAAGTAAAATTTTAGTACAAAGAAAATAAATTTCTTAATTAAGAAATTTATTTTCAGATTTCTTTTTTTAGTAAAATTGTACTAAAATAATCTGCTAACTTATCACAAAAATAATTTGATTATTATTTCAAATTACCAAAATCATTCAATATGAAATAATACAACTCTTTACTGAAGTGAATTACTAAGTAGGACTTTATTGGTTGTTTTTGGTTTTGGTACTAGCAAAGCGCTTATTGCCAGTGCTTTGCCAACGTTTTAAAAAAGAAAGCAAAGCACTTATTATATTATTCAAAAAGCACTTTATTGGTTGTTCTACCAATACTTCGCCAACGTTTTAAAATTATGGTTTTGGTACTGGCAAAGCGCTCATTGCCAGTGCTTTGCCAACGTTTTAAAAAAGGAACGGCCAAGCCCTGCCCGGTGTTATCATTTTGGGGTTGGCAAAGCACTTAAATCTTCAGATATCCAACGCTCATACCACCGTTGAAAGCACTGGGCCAATGCTTTGCCGTTCGTATTTTTCTGGCTGGGTTGATGTCAAATAATCAAGAAGTCACAAATGAAGCATTTCTCGTGAAATGTGCCAGTATGCGCTTGCAACTAAGATTCCGATGATGACTTGGAATGAAATTAAAATTTGTATGTTGATTTCAACAAATCAGCATACACCGAACGCAAATAAAATATAATAATTTTTCTTAAATTTTCCAAAACAGGTGTTTAACTTCAGCAATTTTATATTTTCAGCAATTTTTTTGAGGGTGGCAACCTGCAAGCCATTTTTTGAAGACAACGATATTAGGTACTTTTGAAAATTTGCAATAAAATTTTTATTCAACTTGTTTTTAGCTCAGGATTGTGAATTGATATTTTCTCTTGCCAACCTATGAATATGACAACAATACGTTGATTTAATGATCAGTTATGGTGGCAATCTGCAAGTCTTTCCCCTACATTTAATGATATTTTATATTTGAAATACAATTTAAACCAATTTGGAGTAATACTTTTAACCTTTTTCACCTACATTAAAAAAAGGAAAGTTCAAAGTTTATAGCGTGACAATAAAATAAATTTAAGGTGGTCGGATGGATGCATGGCCTAGGCTACTTTTAAAAATGCAGTATTTTGTAATATTTTTGGTAGATTATTTTTCAAATGCAATTTTTTCCTATAACAATACACAAATTGTAAAAGTTTGTTAACTTTAACAATTACTGTATTTTTTAACAGTTATTTAAAGCAGTTATTTTGGTATTTTAATAAAACACTACCAAAACAGTAATTTTGTAAACAGTTAATTTGTGTTTGTTATTTTAAAAAAAAAGATGTCAAGTTTTTAAAAATTCCGTTTAGTTTATATTTGTAAAATGTAACTATGATTATTGATATGATTATAGTTACATTTTACCAAGTAATGTTTGATTAAAATATGTACACAAAAAGTTAGATGAGTGCAATAAATGTTTGACATTTTATAGTTGTATCCATAGATAAAACTGTTAAGTAATTTATTATAATACATATATATTAAATGACTTGTCCTGTGGAAAGTATATTAGAAAATCGCGTAAATTTATGCAAAAATTTAAGCAAAACTTGATAAAATCCACAGAATTTTAATGAACACAATTTTACCAACTATGCTTTCATCATATTCCCTCTGAAAATTTTTTGTGTGTATAAAATTATTGAAAATCTGACCGATCTTTTCAAATACACAAAGTCTAAAATATTCCAAAATTTATTCCGTTTTCACTCAAAACATATATAATGGATGGTTTTTATTAAAATACTACTAAACGTATAATAATTATACTGTCAGGGTTGACATATGGCAATTTTCAAAAATTGTTAAATAACAATATTTTTCCAAAAAAAAATTTAAAAATCGTTTTACTTAAAAAAACTATTTTTCATATAATTTTGAATAACGATTTGTTCACTAAATTATACAAAATTTAAATTTTTTAAATATCTTCAACAATATAGGAATTATATGATGTCAAAGTTTAAACTTTGGTTGCCAATATTTCCACTAGAGGGAAAGATTGATTGAAAAATGTTCTGCGGATCTATGATGTGCTATTAATGAGTTAAAATTCTACAAAATAATAATTATTTTTCTGAAATTTCACATTAAAAATGTATTTATATTTTTTGTAGAAGGTATTTCCAAAATGTATCTATTTTAACAATTAGAAAATATCATTGAAGTATTTTCAAGAGTAAAGTGTATTCAAAATATTTATCTCTATCTTGCCATTTTTGCGTTTTTTTCAAAATTGTGACACGATACAAAAATTTAAATGCCGGATTTG